>OX941080.1:24337500-24815000 GCA_954870635.1 Arctium minus | reverse complement strand
TCCTCAGCCACCTATGTTTCTGGATCCGCTACTGCTAAGAGGACAAAATTGCTCCTAAGTTAACGGATGGGAGATAGACAGTGTTAGGGAAACAAACCCAGATCGTTAGAAAACGCGAACCATGGGGACTTAGAATGCACTTAATTTGAAATAGGAACCGTTTTGAACACAAGTGGTACATTACAAAATAATTGATATTCACACATCTTTATCCTTGGCCATGAACCTCTGGTATTACCCATCCGCTAGGAAAGTTTATAAGTAAATAACGGAGGTGTGCAAATGTAGAAGGGAGCTTGACTGCAAGACCCATCCGTCGAGCACCAACAATGTAATAATAAAATAAAGATATATACTATTGATTTTTATTCTATTATTAATTATATAGTTTAAAATCCTCATATGTAACACACGTTTATAATACATAAAATAAAATAAATTTAGTGATGATAACAGCATCTTCGAACCATGACACAAAAGAAACCCACCAAAAACATCAAAACTAGTTGGCCCACACTAAAAAAAATTCTCAACTCCAAACATACTTTAAGAAATGGAGAGGATATTAAAATAACATATTTTATAATATTATAAGACTATTTTTAAATAAAATAATTATACTTTGTTACTAATTAATATGATAATAAAGATGGGTTCATACGAGAACAACATATATTTAAGAAAACACGAGAACATTCGAATACATACAAAATCATATATGATTCATGCGATTATACGTGCGACCTTTAGGTCGCGCTGGACATCGTCTGCGTCCGATTTTTAATGGTTAGTGTAAAATCACATATGATTTTATACATCATCTGCTGTTTTTTGTTGTTTTATTGTTTTATAATATAGTAAAAACAACCAATTTTCACTTAATAAATTTTAGATCAAAAAAATTGGATTAGTTTAGATAATTTATTGTTATTTAAAAATAAATATTAGAAAACAGTTTTTAATATAATAATAATTATTACTAAATTAAATGTATATAAAGTAAATAATTAAATTGATTTTTATAAGTTTAACTATGGACCCATTGGTTTGCCGTTTGATTTTTCACACGACATTATTGCCATGTAAATGGGGTGACCTACATAATTTTTAGAGATTCATCGGACAGTTGGAATCCTACTAACAACAAACTTGGTAATTTATCGGGTGGTTGAAGATGGTCTAATAATTTTTTTTAATGGACATGTTTGACAATTCTGACATGATACTTGCCTTCGTATATATCATTTGTATATGTGAAAGTGTTGAGCTCGAAGCCTGAAGCCCAAAACTTTATACTAATTCAGTAACTTCAGTTTTAACTTAAAACAAAGACCATATAAATCTATTTGTTTTATATATATTAAACGAGTTATTACAAATTCCACTTAAATTCCTCACATCCTTGTTAAAACCTCTCTAAAAAATAATCCTTGTAGTCGACGATATAAAATTCATGAAAGATGAAATAAACTAAGAAATACACAAATCACTATGATACACTACTAAAATTAATCGTATTACCGACGGCTGAAACAGTCGGTAAACCGTCGGAAAAAGGCTTTAGCGACGGTTTTTCGACGGGAGTGACCGTTGGTAAAAAGCTGGTCGGTAATATTTAGCGATGGTTTTCCGACGACAACTACCGACAACTTACCGACGGTTCCAATTACCGACGGTTTTCCGATGGTATTTACCTATTAAAAATAAATATAAAATAAAATGAAAAAACCAACTGTCGGTAAGCCGTCGGTATATCACCAATTTTTCCGACGGTTTTCCAACGACTTATTAAAAATAAATAAAAAATAAAATTAAAAAGATACCGTTGGTGGGCCGTCGGTTTGCCGTCGGTAAATACCGACTGTTTTTTGCCGTCGGTAATTGCCGTCGGTATTTCACAATTTTCTAGTAGCGATACAAACCAATTTGGATCAAATGATAAGAAGATACCATAACACTTAAGAAGTTGAGGGATCAAAATGGTACGAAATTAATACTTGCTACATTCGTTCAATAATTTAAGAACTAAAAACGATTGTTGATATAAATTAAAGAACCATTCGTATAAACGTAGTCAACCTTTCCGGTGGACCTTTGATGAAAAGATTCGACAACTGGAACCGAATATTGATGATGTTGCACTTGATAGCATCAGAGAGGAAAGGTTTGCTGGTTGGTTTGAGCACCATGTGAGTGTATATACTAGCTAATATCAACATACATAATGCAATGATATACGTTATGTGCTTCTTAAGTGTGCCCTTCTTTTATAAGTCATGTTTGAGTCAAACGACTCAAGTGAACAATTGAAATAACTATCACGTTGACCAGGACATTATGCCACCAGGCATCAGGGATACTTTGTGAATGGTAATAAGTTCCATATGGTAACCCATGGTTTTGGTCGGGTTACCCATAATGGTGGTGTATGTGTCAGAGGGTTGTTATGACGAGTGTGACTTTGACTATTATGGTTTGTTGGATGATGTTTTAGAGGTGGAATATTATGGCATTGGGCGACAAGTAGTTGTGTTGTTCAAATACACTTGGTTTGATGCTTCATCAGGGGTTAGAGTTGACCCTGAACACAATTTAGTAGATATCAAATATAAGTCTAGACTCGGATCCAACTCTTTTAAAGAATAACTTTCAAAATAATCATTAGAAAGAAATTTTGATTTATCAGAACTGTAACTATAATTCAACTTCTCATAACGAAATGAAAGTTGCATTTTAGTTGTGTTCTTCCTTTTCTCTTTTTCTTTAGCTTCATCCTCTTCAGACAATTTAGTCCACTTAACTTTGAGTTCGGGGTATTGTGCTGCCAGTTTTAAAAATCCGAAGTCGTAATGCGCAAACACTTTAGAAATACCCTTTTTGAGGTAGTGTGGGTTCTCATAACCAAGATCCCAACACTCACTGCTTTCTTTAGGTTTATTCAAATGAATGGTCTGTTCAGTTTGACCTAAAGTGTAAAGTTTTTCTTCCAACACGTTCACTTTATCAGTTAAAGATTTGTTTTCTTTTGAAAGGAATGAACACTTTTTAGCAATCTCTTTAGAATCAAATTGACACAGTTTATATTTAGAAGTAGTTTTAGATAATTCATTGTGAATTATAGTTTTCTCTTTAGCGCTGGTATCAATGTTTTTATGTAAAGCATCATTCAACACGTTCTTCTCAGCAATGTCCTTGCTAAGTTTCAGAATTGATTGTTTGTTTTCTTTATTGATACCCCTTTCACGCTTAATTTTAGACTCTAATTCTTGGAGTTTGATCATCATGACATTCATTTCATTTAGAAATTCTGATTCAGTCATATCACATACCTCTTCAGTGTCGTCTCCATCAGAATCAGCTTTGTCGGGATCGAAATTCAAAACAAGAATTTAAATAAACACTCAGAAACTTTGTTAAAGAAGTTGCGGAATAACACTTTAACAAGAAATCAATGGAACAGTGTATGACTTCAAATCACAAGTTGTATTGAATTAACTTGATGATTACAACCAAAGCCTCAATCTGTTGAATAGGCTCAACAGACGTTCAAAACTTCTCTAATGAAAGAATCACTAATAATCTTGAGGCTAATTCTCTCTAAAAAACAAAAGACGTATATCTTCTCTATAATCTAAGACTTCTAGACTATATATTTACAAAACAGATTACAAGATAATTATTAAAGTAACATTGATCTTCAACATCCATTCCATAATTATCTTCAGCTCCTTGTCTTTCGTTTCAAGTAACAAACCATCCTTATCAACATCAGCAGCATTAATTCTTCTAGAAGTATCTTCTTATCATCAGCAGTACTAACATGCTAGCAGTAACTTCCAACTGGCAGTACTAACTCTCCAAGCAGTACTAACTGTTCTTCTAGCAGTACTAACCCTTCAAGCAGTACTAATACTACTAGCAGTATTAATTTCTTCAAGTCTCAGCAGCACTATCCAGACTTAGCATATTTCAGACCCAACAATCTCCCCCTAACTTAACTTTTGAAATCAAGAAGTTAAGTTTGTTATACCCAGATTCTAGTTTCTAACTACAATTAATCAAACAAAGACACAATTAAGAATCAATTACCTGTTTGATTTCACTTTCAAATTCCACAATTACAACTTTCTCTCTCTCTACAGATCTCTCTCAAATGAACTTTCTCTCTCTCTTCAGATCTATCTCAAACGAACTTTCTCTCTCTCAATGACTTCTTCGTACAACTCTAAACAGAAATAGAAAGTATTTATACCCATATCTAAAAACAAGGAAACTAAAATACAAATACAAATACATTGACTTTGACTTTGACTTTATTACAAAAGACTTTGACTTTGATGAGAGTTGCCTTTCTTCAGCTTTGACTTTCTTGAACTTTGACCTTTCAGTCTTCTTGATCTTGTATCCAACATATTTATGCTCTAACAATCTCCCCCTTTGGATTCAAGATCACTATTGAAAGATCTAGCAATTCAGTCTTCACTTGTAAGCTTTGTCAGTACAATCTCCCCTTTTTCATTGATGGTATTCTTTCCAAAACTGTCTTCAAATGATTAACAATCTCCTCAAAACTTTCACAAGATACTTTCAGACTTTGGAAAGAAATTATCTTCAGAATCAGCTCGGATTGCTTTAGTAAATAATCTTCAAAGAAAATTTCCTCAAAATCAACACATCTTTAGAAATTCTTTGATCTTCTTCAAATCTTTACTTTGAATCTTCTGACTTGGACATTTCTTTAAAAATCATCTCTCAAAACTTTATCATTTCTTGATACCATCTCCCCCTTTTTGATGATTTGAGCATCTATATCATCAAAACTTTTCTTCCAAGAAATGTCTTTGACCATTCTGATCTGTCAAACTGAGCCACTGATTCTGTGATCCATAACCAAGTATTCATCTAGATCTTTGCAAATCCAGACAAAATAGGAATGTAACTCCTGAATCAACAAATGAATCAGTTAAAATGTCTGTCAGTAACACTAAGTCACTGTGTGTAACGAATACACAATATAAAGGAGCTTTTTGATGTTCACTCCCCCAGGGCTTCCATCCAATCATCGAAATACCACAAAGGCAATTTCTATGAATGTTATGACAAAGAAACAAATTCTTTGTGTGTTCGTGCAAGTGTAGAAAGAATTAAGCATTTGATGATTGCTTTAAGGCTCAACATTGTGTAAACCACTGAGACAACAGTAGATAAACACAGACTCAATGTGCATTATTGAAGTGCGAAGGTGGGGCAGACTTCTTTCTTTTTCAATATCCAGATTTTCCAAATGAAAACCAGATAGCATATGTGATGCGTCCCCTTGAAAATGTGAAACATTTTCTTTTTTGAGAAGAAAATGAGTGGCTGGTGGGGTTTTAGCAAGAGTTGGGATGGGCTATTTGCCTGTTTCAATAACGTTCACCAAAGAGTTGTGAAACTCTAGTAATGTGGCTGCCCGACTCAGAAAGTAGTTGGTGCAGAGTTTGATATTCTTTTAATCTAATCTCTCACCCTCTTTCTTTTTAATCATTTAAGCTCACTTCTAACCAAACTCTCGTTTCCATTTTACCTCATCACACCCACACTCATTTCTTTTTGATTCCTCACACTCAATCACTAAAGGAATAACTTCTTGGGTAGGAAACACTGGATAACGTGAATCCATAGAAGTTTCAGTTAAGTCCTAGCACAAAGAACCCATGTTGTTGTCCTAAAATAGCCTATTGTTGCTCAAAATGGTTTAGCTTCAGCAGTTAAAGCATAGAAAAATATGGGTCAGATATATGTATGCTCAGATGATATAATCATGAAGATATGAGCATTGTAAACATTGAAGTACTTTCAAACAAGTAAATTGAAATAATGAACATGAATACAAGAAACTTGTTTGAAAATCTGACATTGTATGAAAATGATTAGAAATGAATGATATAACAATCAAAGCTTATGGTCAAGAATAACGGATATTGTCTATATGAAACAAAATATAGACATTCTTGAATGAAACGCTTCGAAATGAAATGACGCTCAATATACATTGAAGTACAAGCGGGGTGTCTTACCATCGAAAATGTGGTTAAATATGAGACATGGTAAGAACTATTTGAACAAGAAATCAAACCGGTGTGTGTGAATACTTGAAAGTATATAGAAAAGACAATACACAAGTATTTATCTTTGGAAACACACGGTTTGTAATCATTTAAGCACAAATAAAATGAAAACATTTAAAATCACACTTCCAAATTATAAAATCTGTTTAAGAATCAGGAAGTGGTTTGAACATTTCAGAACATGTTTTCTATATCTGAAAGTTGTCCTTCTTTCAGATACATTTGAGATTAAGATAAGAAATTTACCTTTTCGCTCAATCTTAATTCTCATGAAGTCAGCTGTAGTCATTAAGATATGATCGTGTAAGCTTCTCTCATTCTGCACAAGTCTTAAAGTCAAGTCAAAACAATTTTATTCACAAATTTATTCAAAAATAAAAAACATAAAGCAGTAAAACAATTAAAGTACGAGTTCTGATCTGAAATAATCAGAAATCATTGTTTTACTCCTTTTGATAAGCTCCCCCTAAAATCATGCATTACAAAAAAAATATTTGTCAGTGAAATAAAATTCAGAAATTAGTTATGCTCCCCCTCAAATAAATGTAGATCATCTAAAATCTTCTCTTACTCCCCCTGAGATCATGAGCAAACAATTAAAGTGCAGATATCTTTCAGAAATAATGAAAAAGAAAATGATGAAAAATAACAATACTTAACTTTAGTAGGTAACAACCGGTTATGTCTTCAGATTTAACATACCAAGCTTAGAGATAAGAAAATTAAATCTCTTTTCATCTAATGGTTTGGTAAATAAATCTGCAAGTTGATAATCTGTTTTTACAAAATAAAGTTCAATTGTTCCTCTTTCTACATTATCTTTAATAAAATGATACCTGACATCAATGTGTTTGGTTTTCGTATGCTGGACATGATTAGCAGATATTGCGATTGCACTCTTCGAGTCACAATATATTGGAATTTTGTCAAATTGGAATCCATAGTCTCGTAGCTGTGTTCGCATCCATAGGACTTGAGAGCAGCAACTGGCAGCAGCTACATACTCTGCTTCAGCAGTTGATGTGGAAACACATAATTGTTTCTTTGTTGGGAATTTAAGATTTGTTCAAGTATGGTTAATGCTGCTAGTATATCATGATTACTACTGCTAGTAGATTTAATACTGCTTAAAAAGTTAGTGCTGCTACTTCAATAGTTAGTACTGCTTGGAGAGTTAGTACTGCTAGTAGTTAGTACTGCTAAGGGATTACTACTGCCAACATGATTAATACTGCTAAGGAGTTTAATGCTGCTGAAGATGGTTAATACTTCTGAAGAAGGTTAGTGCTGCTTATGAGATGAAGACTCAGTATGGAATGAAGACAGTTGTATAGAAGTCTTGCTAAAGTAAAGAAGATAATTATGGACTGAAGATCAATTGTTTTTTGATAATTATCTTGTAATATGTCTTGTATAAATAGTATAGAAGTCTTTGATAGAATTAACTTTTGATTGATAAATTTTTAGAGAGAGAATTAACCTCAAGGTTTATAATCCTAGTTCTAGAGAAGTAGAATTCGTCTTGGTGAGCCTGTTCATCAAGATTGAGGTTTTGTGTAAAAACTTGTAACTTTAATCATTCAATAAAGTTTACAAGTTGTGATTTATGATTCACTGTTACATTGATAGTTGAATATTAAAGTGTTATTCCGCAACTCCTTTAATATTGTTTATGAGTTCATTATTCTTGTTAAGAATTAGATCCTGACAAGTGGTATCAGAGCCTAGTATTCTCAGAAACCTTCATTCATCATGGACAACACAGGTGAATCAAACAGTACTTTTGTCTCAAAGGTTCCCATGCTCAAACCTAATGAGTTTGACATGTAGAAAATTCGGATCAAGCAGTACATCCTCCTTACAGACTGTTCTATGTGGGACATTGTTGAGAATGGTCCCTCTGCTGAAGGTAAAATTGGACAAGATGGCAGAAGACCACCTCCAAAAACTGATGGTGAGAAGAAAGTCAGACAGTTGGAGATGAAAGCCTTAAGCACCCTGCTTTTGGCCATTCCTAATGAGTATCAACATCAGTTTCAACACTGCACTGATGCTCAGATTCTATGGAATGCCTTAGAGAAGAGATTTGCTGGCACCAAGAGCACTAAGAGGAATCAAAGGAATATTCTCAAACAGCAATATGAGAATTTTACATCTGCAAAGAATGAGTCTATGACTCAAACTTTTGACAGATTCAATAAGTTAATTGGTGAGTTGGCTACGGTTGGAGTCCAGATGGAACAAGATGATGTCAACCGAAAGTTCCTCAGATCTCTTGGAGATGAATGGACCATGTACATTGTTTCATTCAGACAGAATGACTTATTGGAAGAAAAGGAACTGGATGATCTGTACAATGATCTAAGAGTGTTTGAATCTGAGGTGGAAGCAAAGAAGAAGCCTACTGGATATGTTCATAATGCTGCACTTCTATCAGCATCAATTGATTCTACTGTTAACCCTGAATCAGTTAATGCTGCCAGTGGAGTAAATCAAGAAAAATGCAATGAATCTGTTTTTGAAGCCTTTCTTTCCAGCCATGGTAACTCCTCTTTAATCAATGATGACTTGGAACAGCTTCATCCTGATGATCTTGAAGAGATGGATATTAAATGGCAGATGGCCATGCTTTCTATGAGGGTGAAGAAGTTCATTAAGAGGACTGGGAGTAACAACTTCTCTCTAAGAAGAGAAGATGGAGCAGGCTTTGATAAGTCAAAGGTGGAGTGCTATAAGTGTCATATGAAGGGACACTTTTCCAGAGAATGTAGAAGTGGAATGTCTCACAACAACCAACAACAAGCTCAGACTGGAAGCTTCAACCAGAATAGAAACTCTGCTCAAGCTCTTGTTTCTCAATAAGGAATGGGGTTTGACTGGAGTGATCAAGCTGAAGAGGCCATTCAAAATCAAGCTCTCATGGCAGAAGTATCAGATCTCCCAACTGAGGTACTTTCTAATCTCTATTCTCAAACTTGCATAGACACTGTTAAAAGGTACAGGGATCACAACCAGAGTATGTGTGATGACCTCAAGAGGTTAGAAAAAGATAGAAAAGACTATGTGAGAATTGTTGAGAGGTTTGAGGAACAGATTAAAGGTTTCCAAGCCAATGAACTTCAACACACATATGATACCAATTACTGGAAGTGGGAGAAAAATGAGCTAGAAATCCAATTGACAAAGTCTAGTGAGGAGAATGAAAAGTTGAGAGGAGAGCTAGCCAAGGTTAAGCTAGATGTGGAAAAGTTTTCCTATGCTTCTAAAGCCATGGATTCAATTCTAAAGGTCCAAATCCATGATAAGCTTAGACCAGGAATTGGATATAATACCACACCACCACCATACAATAACAACTACATCCCTCCTAAATCAGACTTGCTAGAGACCAAGGATAGGAAGGACTTACATGAGGGATCCACAAAGATAGATCCTTTAGATGAAGTAGTTGTTGAGGACAAGACTGAGAAAGAAGCTTGTAAGAGTAAGGATAATACTGTGAGTGGTGAGATTCCATTAGAAAATAACATTATTACCAATGAGGATTGTGGAAGGAATTGGGTCAAATCAAAGGACATAGAGAAGACTGAGGGAAAGTCCAAAAAGGTTCATTACAAGCAGACTACAGTTGTGAATCATGTTCCTTGCAAACAGTGTGCATGTAATAAATCTGAGCCCCTAAATCATGATAAAAGGAGGGGAAATCAAAGAAATTGGAATGATCAGTGGGCTCAGAAACAAGGAGTTGATCTGAGTAGAATCATCAGACCAAAACCTTGTTTCATATGTGGCAAAGTGAATCATCTTGCCAAGCACTGTTATTTTAATCCTATGAACCAAAGGATAAATTTTCAAAGATCTGTTCAAAAACCCTTTGGTTATAGGAAGAATGAAAGGAACCATGTGGCTAAGAAACCTGTTAAATCTAAAAGCCACATGAAGAAAAATATTGTAAAAGAGAGTGTCAATATGTGGGTTCCTAAAAGCACTAAAACTGTTAGTACTGCTACCACAAATAGTGCTGCTGACAAAGATAGTGCTGCTAGAAGCAATACTGCTGCTAACAATGTTAGTGCTACTGAGAGTATTAGTACTTCTAAAACTAACATTGCTAGTACTTCTTCAAATGTTAATACTGCTAACTCTGTTAGTGCTTCTAACAAGGTTAGTACTGCTAAACCTGTTAGTGCTGCTAACTCTGTTAGTACTTCTAAAATTAGTACTGCTTCTAGTGTTTGTGCTGCTAGACCAATCATCTTGACAAAGTACTCCAGTAAAAAGTGCTCTGATTTTAAAAATCTCATCAAAAAGGAGTGTAAATACTTTGATGAGAAAGGGAGACCCAAGACCACTTTGGCTTGGGTTCCCAATCAATACTAATTGATTTATCTTATGTGCAGGGCAATCAACAACTCAAGGGAAAGAGCATCTGGCATGTTGATAGTGGTTGCTCTAGGCACATGACAGGGAACATGGCTTGCCTCAAGAATTTCAAGAAAATTGATGGAGGACATGTTGCCTTTGGTAATACTCCAGATGGAGGTAAGATTAGTGGTAAGGGTAATGTAACAAAAGGTAAGATGACCTTTGAGGATGTTTTCTATGTTGAGCAGTTAAGGTACAACCTGCTAAGTGTACACTACAAGATTATTGCTTATTACCGACCAAGATTACCGACGGATAATAACCGTCGGTAATTACCGACGGATCACCGACGGAAATGTAAACTTTGCGACGGACACACTATCCGTCGGTAATCCGTCGGTAAATTATATAAATTATTGACGGATATTAATTAATTTTATTTTATTTTATTTTTATTTTTAAATCCGTCGGTAATTTATATAATTTAATAAATATTTATTTTTTTCTGACGTCCGTCGGTAATCCGTCGGTAAATTTAATAATTTAATAAATATTTATTTTTTCTTTGATCATGTATGTGTGTATATATATGTATATATGTATGTATGTATATACACATTTACGTATGTGATCATGAATTAATGTATATGTACATGTATAGTATACGTGTATATATGTGATCATGTATATATAGTATGTATGTGTGTATATATATGTATGTATGTACATGTACATAAGTGTTCATGTATGTATATACACATTTACGTATGTGATCATGAATTAATGTATATGTACACCATGTATATATAGTATATATGTATGTACATCATGTACATGTATAGTACGTGTATGTGATCATGTATGTATATACAAGTACGTATGTGATCATGTATGTATATACAAGTATGTATGTGATCATGTATAGTATGTATGTGATCATGAATGTATGTACATATGTGTTCATGTATGTATATACAAATGTATGTATGTGATCATGAATGTATGTACAACATGTATAGTATGTATGTACATCATGTACATGTATAGTACGTACATATGTGATCATGTATGTATGTACATGTACATATGTGTTCATGTATGTATATACACATGTATGTATGTACACCATGTATAGTATGTATCTGATCATGTATGTAATATGTATGTGTGTACATATGTGATCATCCAGATTCGTTTAATTAAAGCCCAACTAAATCCATTAAAGCCCAACCGGATTCGTTTAAAGGCCAACTGGGTACGTTAAAGCCTAACTGGGTACGTTAAAGCCCAACTGGATTCATTAAAGCCCAACTGTGTACGTTGAAGCCCAGTTGGATACGTTAAAGCCCAACTAGGAACGTTAAAGCCCCACTGAATCCATTAAAGCCCAACTGGTAACATTAAAGCCCAACTAGATCCATTAAAGCCCAACCAGATCCATTAACGCCCAACCGGATTCGTTTAAAGCCCAACCGGGTACGTTAAAACCTAACTGATCACATTTGGTCCCTGATCTAACCGGATTCGTTTAAAGCTCAGTTACTTCAGGGGTATTCTAGTCAATTTATATACAATTTGATAAATTAATTAATAATTTTAAATATAATTTGATAAACTAATTAATTAATAATTTATTTATTAATTTTAATATTAAATAATATATTAATTAATAATTTATTTAATAATTATAGTTTTAAATATAATTTTAATTGAAAAATAATTTATTAAATAAAAAACAATTATCCGTCGGTAATCACCGACGGATATAATCCGTCGGTATATACCGACGGAAATTCCATCGGAAATCCGTCGGTGAATGTCCGAAAATTCTTAAAAAAAATAGCGGGCTGAAAGCGCTAATTTCTGCAGTTTCCCTCTCTCGTCTCTCACTCTCGTCTCTGTCTCCCTCTCGTCTCTCGTCTCTCACTCTCGTCTCCCTCTCACTCTCGATCACTCTCGTCTCCCTCTCAATCTCGATCCCTCTCACTCTCGTTGCACTGCCGACATCCACACCGGCGACCTCACCTCCACCGGCGACCCCCATCCCCTCCGGCGACGACCATCCCCTCCGGCGACCTCCTGATTTGGGTATGAATCTGTGTGTGTATGTTTGTTTGTGTATGAATATATGTGTTTCAACAACTTATATATCAATTTCTGTTTAAACCCATATATATCTTTATATCTTGATTTGTGTGTGTGTATGTATGAATCTGTGTGTGTGTGTGTGTTTGTTTGTGTATGAATATATGTGTTGCAACAACTTATATATCAATTTCTATTTAAACCCATATCTTTATATCTTTATTTATGTGTGTGTGTATGTATGAATCTGTGTGTGTGTATGTAATGAATATGTTGTGTTTTTTGTTAATGAATCTGTGTTTTTGTGTATGTAGATTGAAATTGAGTGAAATTTGGTGCCGCTTCAGAGACATTCACATACACACGATCTACTCCTGTCTTCTTGACGTGATTTAAGGTACCAAAATAATTTTAGACGTTATTCCTTAATTAATTTATGTTGTCATTTAATAGGAAAATTTGAGTATAGTAGTAATGGAATTATTTGATATTTGTTATGCTTGTAAACTCAAACCTTTTCGTTACGTTTGTTTCTCGTTATGTCTGTTTTTGGGATATATGACAACTATGGATAATTATAATTATGAGAGTTTATTGTAGATTGAAATTGATATGAGTTCTTTTAGCTTATGAAAACCATTGTTATGAGCACGAATATATCAAATGTTTTTGTATGATTTGGTTTGATAAACTTGTGATATTAATTAGTTGGGTTGTCATTTATTGGACAAACATTAGGTTGATAAATGGAGACATTTGGTATGATTTAGGATTTGATTATACTTGATTTTATTTATTTATTTTAGTTGGGTTGCCAATTGTTGGGCAAACATTAGGTTGATATATGGAAATATTCATTTTATAGCCGTTATGCTGCCAAAATTTTAAAAAACATATGTTTGACTTTCCAATAGTCAAACCATTACACTTAGAGTTTTAGAGTCATCCAAAACTCCTCTAAACCAATGGTTTGACTTTCAAGAAGGCAAACCATTATACATGTAGTGTTCAATAGACTTCTAACTTCATTGACACCTACGGTTTGGCTTTTAAATAGTCAAACCATTACACGTAGGGTTTTTAAACTTTCCAAAACACCTTTCTTTGATTGTAACCTACGTTTTGACTTTCCAATAGTCAAACCATTACACTTAGAGTTTTAGAGTCATCCAAAACTCCTCTAAACTAATGGTTTGACTTTCAAGAAGGCAAACCATTATACATGTAGTGTTCAATAGACTTCTAACTTCATTGACACCTACGGTTTGGCTTTTAAATAGTCAAACCATTACACGTAGGGTTTTTAAACTTTCCAAAACACCTTTCTTTGATTGTAACCTACGTTTTGAATTTCCAATAGTCAAACCATTACACTTAGAGTTTTAAAGTCATCCAAAACTCCTCTAAACCAATGGTTTGACTTTCAAGAAGGCAACCAATTATACATGTAGTGTTCAATAGACTTCTAACTTCATTGACACCTACGGTTTGGATTTTAAATAGTCAAACCATTACACGTAGGGTTTTTAAACTTTCCAAAACACCTTTCTTTGATTGTAACCTATGTTTTGACTTTCCAATAGTCAAACCATTACACTTAGAGTTTTAGAGTCATCCAAAACTCCTCTAAACCAATGGTTTGACTTTCAAGAAGGCAAACCATTATACATGTAGTGTTCAATAGACTTCTAACTTCATTGACACCTACGGTTTGGCTTTTAAATAGTCAAACCATTACACGTAGGGTTTTTAAACTTTCCAAAACACCTTTCTTTGATTGTAACCTACGTTTTGACTTTCCAATAGTCAAACCATTACACTTAGAGTTTTAGAGTCATCCAAAACTCCTCTAAACCAATGGTTTGACTTTCGAGAAGGCAAACCATTATACATGTAGTGTTCAATAGACTTCTAACTTCATTGACACCTACGGTTTGGCTTTTAAATAGTCAAACCATTACACGTAGGGTCTTTAAACTTTCCAAAACACCTTTCTTTGATTGTAACCTACGTTTTGACTTTCCAATAGTCAAACCATTACACTTAGAGTTTTAGAGTCATCCAAAGCTCCTCTAAACCTACGGTGTGACTTTTCAATAGTCAAACCATTACACCACCTCTATCTTGATTATGTCGATTAACTACTTCTTTCTTTGTTGTAGTGGTTGAATATGTCGACAGATAGAGGATGGATGTATAGAAAGAACGACAGTCGGGGGTTTCTTAGCGTCGACTATATTGTTGCAATGGACAGTTTTTTGGACTATGCATATGCCGATGAAAGGACTGTTGAAAGGAAACCTACACGTGATGGGATAGTCCTTCGTATTAGATGCTGTTGGGAACTGAAGAATTCATCAAGTATGGTTAATGCTGCTAGTTCAGAGTTAATACTGCTAGAAGACTTAAAGGTTAGTACTGCTGAGTGTTACTACTGCTAGTACTATTAATACTGCTAGTCAAAGTTAGTGCTGCTTGAACAAAGTTAGTACTGCTTAGCTAGTTAGTACTGCTAGTGGTTAGTACTGCTTAGTAGTTAATGCTGCTAGAAGGAAGTTAATGCTGCTGAAGATTAATACTGCTTATATGATGAAGATTCGTATGAAAGGATATACATGGAAGCTTAGAGATATACATAGAAGATATACTGAAGATATTTTATAAATTGTAATTATCTTTGTATTCAGTATATATATATTGTATTGTTTAGAATAGTGAGATAACTTTTAACTTTAAGTTTTCATTCTTTTAGAGAAAAACAACCTCAAGGCATAGATCCTAATTCTAGAGAAGTAGAATTCGTATTGGTGAGCCTGTTCATCAATATTGAGGTTGAGTGAGTAATCTTGTAACTTCAAAGCATTCAATAAAAGCTTACAGTTTGTTATTCATATTTTCTGTGTTGATTGACTGTTTCATAGAATATCAAAGTGTTATTCCGCAAACTTCTTTGATATTGTTTCTGAGAATTAATTCTTGTTGAGAATTCGATCCTGACAAGTGGTATCAGAGCCTGATTTCTCAGAAACAACTATTCTTCATGGAAAATCTTACAGAATCAAGCAGTACTTTGGTCTCAAAAGTTCCAATGCTTAGATCCAATGAAATTGACATGTGGAAGATCAGAATCAAGCAATATATTCTCCTCACAGATTACTCTATGTGGGACATCATTGAGAATGGCCCATCTGATGAAGGAAAGATTGGTGAAGATGGCAAAAGAACCCCTCCAAAGACAGATGCAGACAGGAAGACAAGGCAGACAGAGATGAAAGCCTTGAGCACACTGCTCTTGGCCATTCCAAATGAGTATCAACACCAATTCTGCAATTGCACTGATGCACAGATGCTCTGGAATGCTCTAGAGAAGAGATTCTCAGGTACCAAAAGTACCAAGAGAAATCAAAAGGCAATCTTAAAGCAACAGTATGAAAACTTCATCTCAACTAAGAATGAGTCCATGACTCAAACTTTTGACAGGTTTAATAAACTAATTGGTGAACTAGCTACTATGGGAGTACAGATTGATCAAGATGATGTGAACAGAAAGTTCTTAAGGTCCCTTGGAGATGAATGGACCATGTACACTGTGTCATTCAGACAGAATGATCAGTTGGAAGAAAAAGAACTTGATGATCTGTACAATGATCTTAGAGTATTTGAAGCTGAGGTGGAGGCAAAGAAGAAACCTTCTGGATATATTCATAATGCTGCACTCCTATCAGCATCAATTGATTCTACTGCTAACCCTGAATCAGTTAATGCTGCTAATGGAACAAACCAAGAGAAAGGCACTGAAACTGTGTTTGAGGCCTTTCTGGCAAGTCATGGAAACTCTTCTCTCATTAATGATGACTTGGAACAACTCAATCCAGATGATCTTGAAGAGATGGATATTAAATGGCAAATGACCATGCTCTCCATGAGAGTTAAAAAGTTCATCAAAAGAACTGGGAGGAACAACTTCTCCCAAAGAAGAGAAGATGGAGCAGGATTTGACAAGTCCAAAGTGGAATGTTACAAATGCCATCAAAAGGGACATTTTGCTAGAGAATGCAGAAGTGGAATGTCTCACAACAACAACCATCAACAAGCTCAATCTGGAAGCTTCAACAAAAACTCTGCACAAGCCCTTGTATCTCAACAAGGTATGGGGTTTGATTGGAGTGATCAAGCTGAAGAGGCTATTCAGAATCAAGCTCTAATGGCTAAAGTATCTGATCTCCCATCTGAGGTAAGTTCTAATCTCTGTTCTAAAACTTGCATAGACACTGTTAAAAGGTACAGGGATCACAATCAGAAGATGAGTGATGACCTTAAGAGATTAGAAAAAGATATAAAAGACTATGTAAGGATTGTAGAGAGATTTGAAGATCAGATCAAAGGTTTTCAAGCCAATGAACTACAACACTCATATGACACAAATTACTGGCAGTGGGAGAAAAAGGATTTAGAACTTAAACTGACCAAATCTAAAGAGGAGAGTGAAAAACTGAAAGAGGAGCTAACCAAGGTTAAGCTTGATGTAGAAAAGTTTTCAAATGCTTCTAAAGCAATGGACTCTTTACTACAAAATCAGATTCATGATAAGCTGAGAAGAGGAATTGGGTACAATGCAACACCTCCACCATATAACAACAATTACATTCCTCCTACTTCAGACCTGTTAGACACCAAAGATAGGAAGGACTTGCCTGAGGGAGCCACTGAAATAGATCCCTTAGATAAGGTAGTTGTTGAGGATAAGACTAAGAAAGAGGTTGGCAAGAGTAAGGAGAACAAGGTGAGTGGTGAGATTCCTCTAGAGAATAACATTATCACCAATGATGATTGTGGAAGGGCTTGGATCAAATCCAAGGACATAGAGAAGACAGAGGGAAAGTCTGGTAAGGTCCATTACAAACAGACCACAGTTGTGAATCCAAGTCCTTGCAAACAGTGTGCATGTAAGAAGAATGAGCCCCAAAAACAGGACAAAAAGAGGGGAAATCAAAGAAACTGGAATAATCAGTGGGCACAAAAACAAGGGGTTGATCTGAGTAAAATCAATAGACCAAAACCTTGTTTTATCTGTGGCAAATTGAATCATCTTGCAAAATTCTGTTATTTCAATCCTATGAAACAAAGGATGAATTTCCAAAGATCCATACAAAAACCCTTTGAGTATAAGAAAATTGAAAAGAACCATGTGGCTAAGAAAACTGTTAAAACTAAAAGCCACATGAAGAAAAAGTCTGTTAAAGAAAGTGTCAATATGTGGATTCCTAAAAGCACTAAAACTGTTAGTACTGCTACCATAAATAGTGTTGCTGACAATGATAGTGCTGCTAGAAGTAATACTACTGCTAACAATGTTAATGCTGCTAACAAGGTTAGTACTGCTAAACTTGTTAGTACTGCTAACTCTGTTAGTACTTCTAAGGTTAGTACTGCTTCTAGTGTTGGTTCTGCTAAGCCAATAACATTGACAAAGTACTCTCATAAAGAGTGCTCTGAGTTTAAAAACCTCATTAAAAAGGAATGTAAATACTTTGATGAGAAAGGAAGACCCAAGACAACTGTTGCTTGGGTCCCCAATCATACTAATTGATTTATCTAATGTGCAGGGCAACCAACAGCTCAAGGGAAAGAGCATTTGGCATGTTGATAGTGGTTGCTCTAGGCACATGACAGGCAACATGTCATGCCTTCAGGATTTCAAGTATATCAATGGAGGACATGTTGCATTTGGAGACAATCTTACTGGTGGTCAGATAAGTGGAAAAGGTAATGTCACCAAAGGTAAGATGACATTTGAGGATGTCTACTATGTTGATCAATTAAAGTACAACCTGTTAAGTGTATCACAGGTTTGTGACAAACAACATAGTATATTATTTACTAATACTGAGTGTATGATCCTTGCTACAGGGTTCAAGGTAGTTGATGAAAGCATGATACTACTTAGAACTCCAAGGAAGGACAATGTTTACTGTCTTGATTTGGACAATGTTGATAGTGATTCATCTTTAAATTGTCTTGTTTCAAAAGCTTCTATAGATGAATCCTCCCTTTGGCACAGAAGGATGTGTCACATGAATTTCAAGACTATGAACAATCTTGTTAAAAATAACCTTGTAAGAGGTTTACCCTCAAAAGTCTTTTCATGTGATGATCATTGTGTTGCTTGTCTTAAAGGCAAACAACACAAAACTTCTCATAAGACCAAAGAGTTAAATTCTGTTTCTACTTGTCTCCAGTTACTGCATATGGATCTGTTTGGTCCTACAAATGTTATGAGTATAGGCAAGAAATCTTACTGCTTAGTTATTGTTGATGATTACTCCAGATTTACTTGGGTATATTTTCTAAGGACTAAGGATGAAACAAGTGATCTTATCAAATCCTTTATTCTAAGAATTGAAAACCAAACTAATCAAAGAGTAAAAGTCATTAGATCAGATAATGGAACTGAGTTTAAAAATCATGATCTAAACACCTTCTGTGAAGAAAAAGGCATTGAGAGACAATATAGTGCTCCTAGGACTCCTCAACAGAATGGTGTTGCTGAAAGGAGAAATAGGACACTAATAGAGGCTGCTAGATCTCTGTTGGCTGATTCAAAATTACCTATTACCTTCTGGGCTGAAGCAGTTAATACTGCTTGTTATGTCCAAAACAGAATTCTAGTGGTCAAGCAAAAGAACAAGACCCCATATGAACTTTTAAATAAAAGAAAACCTTTTATTGGTTTCTTCAAACCTTTTGGGTGTCCTTGTACAATTCTAAATACCAAATCTCACTTAGGTAAGTTTGATAGCAAAGCAGATGATGGATTTCTTGTGGGATATTCATCTCAGAGTAAGGCCTACAGAGTTTTTAACTCTTCTTCTAGAATAATTGAAGAAAGTGACAATGTCAAATGCAATGAGAGCACACCAAATCCTGTTGGATCTGGACCTCAGTGGCTATTTGACATTGACTCACTAACTAACTCTTTTGGTTTCAGTAATGAGTTTACAGGAACAGGTAGTGGAGAATCAGAGATCACACAAGTTCAAGAAAGTATATCTAAATCTGTGATTTTTCCCATACCCACAGTAAATGAAGACTGTGCAAAGGAATCATTTACTGAACCAAGTCAGAGTGAAGAAGACACTAGAGATGAGGAGACTCAAGAATCAGAAGTGGCATCTGAAAACACTTCAGTTGAATTGCATGACTCTAATCTAGAGGCTGGACTGAATGAAGAACCTAGTCATAACACAAGAGTTCAAAAGAATCACCCTCCACAACTGGTAATAGGAGATATCTCTTCTCCTATGATGACTAGACAACAAAGCAGGCTTCAAGAAATGCAAGATCAACAGCATACAGTCCTTTCTTGCTTTTTATCCCAGCTTGAGCCTAAAAAGGCACATGATGCTATGAAAGAATCTAGCTGGATAGAAGCAATGCAAGAAGAACTGTTACAGTTCAAGCTACAAGATGTATGGGATCTAGTAGACCTTCCTAAAGGTCACAGAGCAATTGGCACAAAGTGGATTTTCAGAAACAAGAGAGATGAAAGAGGTATTGTCATAAGGAACAAAGCAAGGCTGGTGGCTCAAGGCTATACTCAAGAAGAGGGTATAGATTATGAAGAAGTGTTTGCACCTGTGGCTAGGATAGAAGCAATCAGACTATTCCTAGCCTATGCTTCTTACATGAATTTCAAAGTCTATCAAATGGATGTAAAAAGTGCTTTTCTCTATGGATCAATTGAAGAAGAAGTATATGTCTGTCAACCACCAGGGTTTGAAAACCCAAGCTATCCAGACAGAGTATACAAATTAAAGAAAGCACTTTATGGACTACATCAAGCCCCAAGAGCATGGTATGACACCCTGTCATCCTATCTCTTGGACAATGACTTTGAAAGAGGAGTCATTGATAAGACTCTATTTATCAAAAGAAAGAAGAAGGATATCTTGCTGGTCCAAATATATGTTGATGACATTATTTTTGGTTCTACAAGAAACAACATGTGCAAGGAGTTTGAGGATTTAATGCATCAAAGGTTCAAAATGAGTTCCATGGGGGAACTTACTTTCTTCCTTGGACTCCAAGTTCAACAGAAGTCAGATGGCATTTTCATATGTCAATCCAAGTATGTGCAAGATATTCTAACCAAGTTTGGTTTCTCAGAATCAAAACCTGCCAGCACACCTATGGAAACACACAAGCAGATCACAGCAGATCTTGAGGGGGAGGATATGGATGTGCATCATTATAGATCCATGATTGGCTCTCTCATGTATCTCACAGCATCAAGGCCAGATATAATGTTT
Organism: Arctium minus; assembly: GCA_954870635.1. Taxonomy (NCBI): domain Eukaryota; kingdom Viridiplantae; phylum Streptophyta; class Magnoliopsida; order Asterales; family Asteraceae; genus Arctium; species Arctium minus. The sequence goes on along the minus strand of OX941080.1, from coordinate 24,794,131 downwards.
CCAGTCTGTGTATGTGCAAGATTTCAAGTTAGGCCAAAGCAATCTCACTTTCAAGCTGTTAAGAGGATATTCAGATATCTCAAAGGGCAACCCAGATTGGGACTTTGGTATCCTCATATCTCACCATTTGACCTAATAGCATACTCAGACAGTGATTTAGGTGGGGCAAACTTGGACAGAAAATCTACTTCTGGAGGATGTCAGTTTTTGGGTGCTAGACTAGTCTCATGGCAGTGCAAGAAACAAACCACAGTATCCACATCTACAATAGAGGCAGAGTACATAGCAGCTGCAAGTTTCTGTTCTCAAGTCTTATGGATTCAGAATCAAATGTTGGATTATGGGGTAACCTTTCTACACACTCCAATCTTTATTGACAACAGCAGTGCTATTAGCATTGTAAAATAATCCAGTCAAGCACTCAAAGACAAAGCACATTGAAATCAGGTATCACTTTATAAGAGATTGTAATGAAAAGAAACTTATTCAAGTTGTCAAAGTTCACACTGATAATCAGTTTGCTGATCTATTCACTAAAGCTTTTGATGTGGGTAGATTCACTTTCTTGGTAACAAGTGTGGGAATGATAAACTCTGAATAATCTTCTTCTCCAACAGTGGTTTTATACCTGTATACTTTTATTCTTGGTGTTACTAATCTTCTTTTTCAGGATATGCATAGCAGTACTTAGTGTTTAGCAAAGTTTAAAAGGAGTAAGTGGTTAATACTGCTTTCAGTTAATACTGCTAGTGGTTAATACTGCTTTCAGTTAATACTGCTAGTGGTTAATACTGCTTTCAGTTAATACTGCTTTCAGTTAATACTGCTTGTGGTTAATACTGCTTTCAGTTAATACTGCTAGTAGTTAATACTGCTAGTGGTTACTACTGCTTTCAGTTAATACTGCTAGTGGTTAATACTGCTTTCAGTTAATACTGCTTTCAGTTAATACTGCTTTCAGTTAATACTGCTAGTGGTTAATACTGCTTTCAGTTAATACTGCTAGTGGTTAATACTGCTTTCAGTTAATACTGCTAGTGGTTAATACTGCTTTCAGTTAATACTGCTAGTGGTTAATACTGCTTTCAGTTAATACTGCTTTCAGTTAATACTGCTTTCAGTTAATACTGCTAGTGGTTAATACTGCTTTCAGTTAATACTGCTAGTAGTTAATACTGCTAGTGGTTACTACTGCTTTCAGTTAATACTGCTAGTGGTTAATACTGCTTTCAGTTAATACTGCTAGTGGTTAATACTGCTTTCAGTTAATACTGCTAGTAGTTAATACTGCCCTAGGTTAATACTGCTTATATTCCGAATACTATAAATACCCTTTGCCCGCCTAAAAGTTCATAACGACTCTTTGCATACTGTTCTCTTGCGCTCAAAACCTTTTCTCTCTCAAGTTCGAAGTTCTCAGGCACGTTTTCACTAAGATCAATGGCATCCATGACTTTCATCGACGAGCACAACGAGATTGCAATGCTACAAAAGCCAAAGCAAGCTTCAGGATTTCATCAGATTGTGGATTTCCTCAAGACAAGCCACATTGCTCATGCTCTCATTGTATCACCTACAATCTACATTGAGCATCAAAGGCAGTTCTGGGCCAATGCAACCATTGTTGTGGAAAATGGTGTGCAAATGATCAAGACAAGAATCTGTGATCAACCACTAACAGTTACTGAAGAGGTTATTCGCATCAGTCTACGTCTAGACGATGCCTCTGGTATAACTTCTATCCCAAATGATGAACTGTTTACAACTCTTACAAGAATGGGGTATGGAGGCCCATTGGGTGTTTTCAAATTTTCTAAAGCAAAATTCTCACCCCAATGGCGTTTCTTTGTCCATACTCTTATGCATTGTATATCCAAAAAGACTACTGGATGGAGTGAGTTCAGCAGCACTATTGCTTATGCTTTGGTGTGCTTGGCCACTGCCAGAAAGTACAATTTTTCTAAAATGATTTTCAATGATCTTGTCTCAAACATGGGAAACAAAAAGAGCTTCTTTATGTATCCCAGGTTTGTTCAAGAAGATATTACTAATCAATTGACGGATATACCTCAACCTGTTGGGGTATATGTACCTAAACCCCCCAAAGGCAAGGTTTTCTCAAATATGAGAAGATCTGCTGGGGACTCTGAAGGAGTTGACACCCCATTGTTCTCTACAATGATGGTGGTGTCCCAAACCAATGAAGGTATGGCAGCAGGGTCAAGGCCCCCATTAGACCAACCCACTGCTAGCCAAGCCCAACCTTCCCTCTCAAAATCAATTCCCCAGTCCCTTCTTGAAAAACCAACCTCTCCCATCACCCAAACCTACAAGAGAAAACAGGTAAAGAAGGCTCCTTCCCTTCTTGTACCACTACCCACTAAGCCTATAAGCCCTCTAAGGGAGAATTCTCCCCTAGAGAATATCCAAAGGGAAACCACAAGGGTGTCTCCCAACCCTAAGGAGGTGCTCTCTGAGGAGGAGGTAGAGCATATGGGTGATGAGGCTGCCACTACTCCTGCTAGCACAGAGGAGGAAAGTGGTAACATCAATAAGACCTCCCCCATGGAAACTTTGAATGAGCAATCATTTGAAGGACCCTGGTGCCAAGAAACCACAGGGGTGGATAGTGCTTCTGCTAGGCAGAAGACATCTACTAATAAAAGATCCAATGATCCTTCAATAGGGGGTAACACTCCTGGAGAAGGTGAGGACAGATATAACTATGATGAATTGATGGAGACCATGGGAAACATCAACCAGGATGTCATCAAGCAAGGAAAAGAAATAGAGGAGATGAAGCTGATTATTCTATCTCAACAAGTTCAGATCACCAAACTGAAGAAAATGGTGACAAGATTGTTACAGAAAAGGAGAAGGAAGCAGTTTGTGCTCAAGAGGAGGACAAGTGTTCAAGATGATTTCAACAAGGGGGAGAATTCAGAGGCTGAAGCAGAAAAAGAAAGTATTTCTGAGATGGGATTTGATGTTAAGGGGGAGAAAGCTGCAGAAACAGAAGCACAAGAAGTAGAAACAGATAATGTTCAAGCAGTAACAGGGCTATCTGTTGAAGAATTGGAAATAGCTGAAACCTTAGTAAAAGCAAAGAATGACACTCCTAAGGCTACTCAAAAGGCTAAGGGAGTGGTCATCAATGAAGGAGGCCTTGAAAAGAAGACACAAGAAAGAAGTGAGGCAGGGTTGAAGGATACAAAGGGTAAAGCTAAGATGATTGAACCTGAACAACCTGCAAAGAAGAAAATTCAGATAGAACTGGATGAAGAAGTGGCAAAGCAGCTTCAGGCAGAAATGGAAAGGGAGGAACAACTTCAATCTGAGAAGGATAGAGAGCTTGCACTGAATATGGCCAGAAAACTAAATGAAGAGTATCAGAAGAGCATGAAAACATCAGCTCAGGCCAAGCAAGTACAAGTAAAAAGAATGCCATTCAAAAAGCAGAAAAGACAACCCTCCAAGACCTTTTTGGCCAATCAGGAAAGAAGAAAGATGATAAACTTCCTGAAAGGTGCAATTGGTGTTAAGGGGGAGATGTTTACTCATATGGCATACTCTCAGGTTGAAGAGCTATACAGGAAGGAAATGACAAAGCTCCAAGGGGATTCCTCTCAAAGGGAAGAAGCAGAAAGAAGGATGAAAGAGAGACATGATCTCAACATCCAACAACCATTCCCTGAGAAAACCACACCTTCCAAAGAAGAAGCAGAAGAGAAGAAGGAAGAACCTGGAAATGTTGGTAGAGAAGCCAAGTCTGGAAAAAGAGTGAAAACAATTGCTCCAAAAAGGCAGTTGAAAAGGCCTAGGGTGGAAGAAACTGAAAAGGAAGCAGAACCTTCAGTCACATCCCCAACAGAACCAGTACAGAGTCCAGAGCAGGTCACTAAGCAAACTGATGAAAGTATGGATCCGTACATGACAATAGTGGAACCTTTGAAAGCTGTTCCAATCTCTATGCAAGCTCCAGAGATCATCTTCTGGGATATTCTGAGAGACAATGGAAAGAATTTCTTCAGAATCAAGAGAGCTGATGGTTCATTTGAAGCTTATTCAACATGGGGGAAAGTCATCAGAAGTTGTTCAAGAGCTGATATGGAAGAACTATATAAAGTTGGGATGAAACTTTATGAACCTGTGTTGAAAGGTACTGAAGAGAATCTTCTCAAAGTGACATTGGAATACTTGTGCATGATGTTTGAGCCTGCAAGAGTGCACCATAGGATTAAAGATCATATGCATGAGTTCATATTCAAGAAGATTGACAAATGGATACTGTTTGAAAACTGTGGAGTATACATGATTACTATTGACAATTGTTATCATGAATACTACCTGGTGGACAAAATATATGAGCATAGCAAGGAGAAGTTAGAAGGGATGCTTAAAGCTACACTGGTTTGTACAAAGGATTCAGAAATGGCCAAGATTGTGGTGAGAAGAACTGTAAATCAAAGCTTGGGCCTAGATCCAAATTTGGGAAATTGAATCAGAGGTGTTGAAAGCATCTTGAAGAAGATCTGAAGAACTTGACTTCTTTTCCTAAAAGTCAAGTTAGGGGGAGATTGTTGGGAACTGAAGAATTCATCAAGTATGGTTAATGCTGCTAGTTCAGAGTTAATACTGCTAGAAGACTTAAAGGTTAGTACTGCTGAGTGTTACTACTGCTAGTACTATTAATACTGCTAGTCAAAGTTAGTGCTGCTTGAACAAAGTTAGTACTGCTTAGCTAGTTAGTACTGCTAGTGGTTAGTACTGCTTAGTAGTTAATGCTGCTAGAAGGAAGTTAATGCTGCTGAAGATTAATACTGCTTATATGATGAAGATTCGTATGAAAGGATATACATGGAAGCTTAGAGATATACATAGAAGATATACTGAAGATATTTTATAAATTGTAATTATCTTTGTATTCAGTATATATATATTGTATTGTTTAGAATAGTGAGATAACTTTTAACTTTAAGTTTTCATTCTTTTAGAGAAAAACAACCTCAAGGCATAGATCCTAATTCTAGAGAAGTAGAATTCGTATTGGTGAGCCTGTTCATCAATATTGAGGTTGAGTGAGTAATCTTGTAACTTCAAAGCATTCAATAAAAGCTTACAGTTTGTTATTCATATTTTCTGTGTTGATTGACTGTTTCATAGAATATCAAAGTGTTATTCCGCAAACTTCTTTGATATTGTTTCTGAGAATTAATTCTTGTTGAGAATTCGATCCTGACAGATGCCCTTGTAAGAAGTGTCAAAACTTACGCTATAAAGAAAGGACTGATGTGAGGCTGCATTTGATGAAGCACGGTTTCATGCCTGATTATACCACATGGTGGGCACATGGTGAAACTTATTACCATAATGAAGGGCATCAAGACGTGGGTCAATCTTCTACTCCGGTAGTAGATCATAATGAAGGTTATGTTGAAATGGTGAACGATCACATGATACATGATGGCATGACATGGGAAGAAGAAACCCCTAATCCTTCTGCCCAAGGATTTTATGACATGTTACAAGCTGCTGACGAGCCACTATGGGACGGGTGTCCAAATTACTCGAAATTAGGAGTTGCAACGAGATTGTTGAATTGGAAGGCAGAATGTAATGTACCCGAGACGACTTATAACCGCAATGTTGCTATAATTAAAGAGATGTTACCCGAGGGTGATAAACTACCCGGTAACTTCTATGAGACGAAAAAGAGTTTGAAAAGGCTTGCTCTGCCAAAACAAAAGATCGACGCTTGCAAAAACCATTGCATGTTATTTTATAAGGATGATTTTGAGTTGACCCACTGCCGAGTGTGCAATGAATATCGTTTCAAGACAAGTGGTCGAAGCAAGGTCCCTAACTTAGTGATGACGTACTTGCCGATTGTTCCTAGACTTCAAAGATTGTATATGTCAAAGAAGACGTCTAAAGAGATGACTTGGCACAAGGATCATCAGACAGAACCGGGTGTGATGGTACATCCAAGTGATGGTGCGGCTTGGAAGCATTTCGACATAGTACATCCTGACTTTGCTTCTGAGGTCCGGAATGTGCGTCTTGGCTTATGCACCGACGGTTTCAACCCGAATAATTCAAATTCGAATCCGTATTCACTTTGGCCAGTGTTTCTTACCATCTACAATTTACCTCCTTGGTTGAGTTTGAAAGATTCATACGTGAAACTTGCATTGGTCATTCTAGGTAGAAAGAGCTCCGGTCAGAATTTGGATGTCTTTCTTAGGCCGCTAATAGATTATCTCAAGATGTTGTATACAGTGGGCGCTCTTACGTATGATGCTTATCGTAAAAATAATTTTGAGATGAGGGCTATACTTCTATGGACCGTCAGCGACTTTCCTGCCTATGCAATGTTGTCGGGTTGGAGCACGCACGACAAGCTAGCCTGCCCGTACTGCATGGGTACAGTCGATTCGTTTCAGTTAAGAAATAGAGGTAAATCTTGTTGGTTTGACTGTCATCGGAGATGGTTATCTAGTGCACACCCCTTCCGACGTGATCGAACAGGGTTTCTTGATGGATCTAGGGTGTTAGCCGGTCCACCACCCGAGTTAACCGGCGAAGAAATATGGGAACAGGTCCGTCATCTTCCAACTGTTTACGATGGCTCCCCGTTTCGACGGACCAATAGAAAAATTACCGGTTTCGGAATCACTCATAATTGGGTGAATAGAAGCATCTTTTGGGAGCTGCCATATTGGAAGACGTTGTTAATCCGACACAACCTGGATGTCATGCACATTGAGAAGAACGTCTTTGAGAATCTCTTTAACACTGTCATGGACACATCAAAGACGAAAGACAATATAAAAGCAAGGAGGGATGTAGAGATGTATTGCAACCGACCGCAGTTGCACATTGCCACGTCAGGCAATAAAGTAGTGAAGCCGAAGTCGTCGTACACTTTGACAAAACAACAAGTAAAACAAGTATGTGAATGGTTGAAGAGACTGAAGTTTCCGGACGGGTATGCTTCGAATATTGGGGGTTGTGTAAACATGGCAAATTACAACTTTTATAGCTTCAAGAGTCATGATTGTCATGTGTTTATGCAATGATTGCTTCCTATTGCGTTACGAGGGATGATACCGACTCCCATATGGGATGCGATAACAGAGTTATGCACATTCTTTCGTGTAATCTGCTCAAGGGTGTTACACTTAGAAGACTTGATTCCATTGCAAACAAGTATCGTTCAAACAATTTGTAAGTTGGAAAAAGTCTTCCCGCCCGGATTCTTTGATTCTATGGAACACTTAGTGATACATTTGACACGAGAAGCCATAAATGGTGGGCCGGTCCAATATAGGTGGATGTATCTCTATGAGAGGTAAATGAAATTTTCCATTCAAATACTTTTCATTCAAATACTTACCCATTTATTTTCTAACACGTATTCAATCGTTGTTTAGGAAACTTGGGTCGTTGAAGAGGACTGTTAGAAACAAAGCAAGAGTGGAGGGGTCTATCGTTGAGGCATATCTAGTAAATGAACTCTCCACCTATTGCTCCCTGTATTTTGATCCACAGATAGAAACTCGACATAATCGCGAGTCAAGAAACTTTGCCCCATATATTCCTAGTTCTTCAGGAATAGACGATCGCTTGAGCATATTCAAGGTTCCATCTCGTAGATTATTCGAGAAGGGGGGGGGGGAAAGACCATCTTGACTCAAGCCGAAATTCACAAGATCCACACATATGTGTTGTTGAATTGTGAAGAAGTTCGACCTTTTCAATGGACCTTCGATGAGTGGATACGACAAAGAGAACCTCATCTTGGTGCAGTTGCATGAGATAAAGCTCGGGATGAAAGGTTTTCTACTTGGTTCGAACAACACGTGAGTACAAACATATGAAATTTACGTATGTAATGTTACACATATGTAATTTATTTCTTATTTGCGGTTTTATAGGTCATGCTCGAATCAGGCGATTTCCCCGACCATTTGAAATCCCTAGCACGTGGACCAGGCCGATATGCTTGGTCGCATAAGGGATATTTTGTCAATGGTTACAAGTTTCATATGGTAACACATGCTGCTGGGCGTGTCACACATAATAGTGGCGTATGTGTGAGAGGATCTTGTTATGACGACTCCGAGTTTGACTATTACGGATTGTTGGACGACGTGTTAGAGGTGGAGTACTACGGTGTGGGCTATTGTGTTGTAGTTTTGTTCAAGTGTACATGGTTTGATAGTCCAGATGGAGTTAGAGTCGACCCTAAACATGGGTTGGTTGATATCAAATATAAGTCTAGACTCATAGGTGAGGACTATTACGTCCTAGCATCACAAGCGGAACAAGTGTATTACACACCCTATGCTTCAGGAAGTAAGGATTTAAAGGACTGGTGGGCAGTTGTGAAGACCAAAGCCCGTGGAATATATGAAGTTGCAGAAAGGGCTATCGATGTGTTGGATGATGATAACGTGGATGGAGAACCGTTCTTTCAAACCAACGAACGGGTAACTCATCATACAAGCAACTGGGTAAATGAGGACCTCGATCCCCTCCCTCATGTCACTGGGGAGCTCAACTTAGTCGCCACAAATGACGAAGCTAGCGAGGAAGATGCATCAGATCACGAAGCTAGCGACGAGGAAGAAGAATTTGAAGATATGGATGATGATGAAGATAACGAATACGAACTTTTGTTATCTGATCACTCGTCTGATAACTAGTGTGTCTTTCATATGTAGACATTTTCATGTTAAACATTCTCTATTTTCGTGTTAAACATTCTCTATTTTTGGGTCTTATGATTTATGTACACTTATATCATTTTGTGTTAACCATTCTCTATTTTTAGATGTCTGGTCACCCTTTTAGGGGTAGTAGGAGTGGTAGGGGTAGGGGCAGTAGCAGCTCCGCTGGGTGTGGTGACCCCCAGGCCGATGAGTTCACCGGCGACGCTCTAGATCAAATCCAGTCTGATGACAGAGCAGCGGGCTCGAGGGTTAGAGGCCCGAATGTGGCATCACAGACGCCCCAGCCTAGTCAGTGACCGCCACTTTTGTTGTCTGATGCGGGCGGGTAAGTAGATGTGATCTATTATTTATTCTAGTACATAATAAACCGATTCTAATGTTTTTTATGTTGTATATTTTACAATTGTGAAGGTTTAAGGACAAGTCGGCAGTCCGGAGGGCCATTGCCGTCTTTAAGTCCATGTTTGGTGGTCCTTGGGCTCATTTTAAGGATGTCCCTAATGAGCACTATCCACGGTTGCTGGATCGATTTCGGGTAGGTATTTTACTCTATTTAACTTATTGAGTGGATTTATGTTTACTTAATCCAAACAATGTGTTTGCAGTTGTATTATAGTTGGCCTCCTGAGATGGACGCCGATGTATTAGCTGCATATCGGCGTCACCTACATAATAGGTACTCCGACATGATGAGAGATGCACGTGTCTTCGCCGAGGAAAGGTCTTTAGCCATTGATGATGTCCAGTTCGACGGACAAGACTACAGGATTCTTGCGCCACACCCTCCAGAGTGGATCCGGAGTGAGTTTTGGGTCCAGATGATTGAGCAGGTTTGTTTTGTTTTGAATACTTGTATTTGGTTGTACTAGGATTTATATTGATTTATGTCTTCTTTTTAACAGGTATGAAACACCGACGCGTTCCGGCGTGTAGTTTCGGCCAATACAGCCAATCGGGCCACCGAGTATGAGGGGATGACATCCAGACACTGTACTGGATCTATTAGTATCCCTATGCATCGGGACCGCTTGGTAATTTATCATACACTAGACTAAATGTATATAATTGATGAATATATGTACTATATACATGATTTTATTACCTACTAACAATTTAAGTTGTGTATTGTAGAGAGATGCATGGGGCCGTGATCCTACCAGCGACGAGGTTTGGGAGGCTACACACTGCACCAACAGGAAGCTTGTTCTGGGTGCGAATGGTCCGAGCACGGATCCTCCGATCTACGTTTATCCAAAGGCGGCTTATATGATGGTAAGTTCAATTATGCATGACTAGATATTTGTTTGTTTTATAAGATAGATAAAAATTATAGCAAACTTAGTTTGGGCTGCCAATTGTTGGGCAGACGATACGATTGTTTTGATAAAAGCAGGTCATGGATATATGTTCAAATCACAGTTGAAATGCTGCCGAATTTTCTATAGGTTAGTTGACTTGACAATGTCTAATTTGGTAAACTGTAGGATGCCTACCATCAGAATAGGGAGGAGGAGTACCCGGACTTACCTCCCGGCGCTGTACCTCCCAATGACGCCGAGTTGTGGGAGCGTAGTGTCGGAGGACGGCGTAAGGGCCGTATTTTTGGATGGGGGACCAGTCAGGATCCCTATTATGCTATGACCGGTGATTCAGGTGCCAGTTCGAGCGGGAGCACGCGCGGCCGTCACGATGAGGAGGTATGCTTGTCAAATGCTGTTTAACATTGTTAATCATATGTTTGTTAAATGTTGACTGACATTGTTCATTGTTCTATATATGTTTGTCAAATGTTGAATTTCAGTTGGAGGAGCTGAGGCAGAGGTTAAAGAGAGAGGAAACAGAGAGGATCCAGTTGCAGGAGCGACTACAGAGAGAAGAAGCAGAGAGGATCCAGTTGCAGGAGCGACTACAGAGAGAAGAAGCAGAGAGGATCGGGATTCAGGAGCGAATGGATAGAGATGAAGTAGAGAAGAGACAGATGCGGGAACGAATGGCTCAGTTTGACTCGTTCATGATCAAGTTTAACAGTCAACACCCCTTTCCCCCCTTTCCCCCTCCGTAGGATTATGTTTATGTATTTATAGATATTTTGTACACTTTAAGAATTAGTAATATTTAAAAATTGACAGGTTTTGTATGGGATAAAAAACTGGAAAATTTTAATTTTTAATTATTTTTTTTAATTTTTTTTTAAATTACCGACGGATTATCCGTCGGTAATCCGTCGGAAAGTTATTTTTAATTTAATAAATAGCCGTCGGAAATCCGTCGCTAAATCCGTCGGTAAAATGGAAATCCGTCGGAAATAATCCGTCGGTAATCCGTCGCTAAAGGAAGACCGTCGGTGATCCGTCGGAAATAACCTCGTCGTCGGTAACCGTCGGAGATCCGTCGGAAAACATAACCGTCGGTGATCCGTCGGTAATATCCGTCGGTGATCCGTCGGTAATTTGATCGCCGACCACCTCTTTTCCGACGGCCATTTACCGACGGATCACCGACGGATTCATCCGTCGGTGATAAGCCTATGTTTTATAGTGGTATCACAGGTTTGTGACAAAAAGCATAGTATATTATTCACTGATTCAGAATGCATTATCCTTGCTCCTGGATTCAAGGTAGTTGATGAAAAGATGATACTACTAAGAACTCCCAGAAAGGATAATGTCTATTGTTTGGATTTGGAAAATGTTTCAACTGATTCATCCCTAAACTGTATTGTTTCAAAAGCATCTTTGGATAAATCATCACTTTGGCACAGAAGGATGTGTCACATGAACTTTAAAACAATGAATAAACTTATTAAAAACAACCTTGTAAGAGGTTTGCCTTCAAAAGTCTTTTCATGTGATGATCATTGTGTTGCTTGTCTCAAAGGCAAACAACACAAAACTTATCATTAGTCCAAAGAAGTGAACACAATTTCTTCTTCTCTTCATTTGTTGCATATGGATCTGTTTGGTCCTACAAATGTTATGAGTATAGGTAAGAAATCATACTGCTTAGTTATTGTTCATGATTACTCTAGATTTACTTGGGTGTATTTTCTAAGGACTAAGGATGAGACAAGTGGACTGATCAAATCCTTTATTCTAAGAATTGAAAACCAAACAAATCAAAAGGTAAAAGTCATTAGGTCAGATAATGGTACTGAATTTAAAAATCTTGACCTAAATACCTTTTGTGAGGAAAAAGGAATTGAGAGACAATACAGTGCTCCTAGGACTCCACAACAAAATGGTGTTGCTGAGAGAAGGAATAGGACACTGATTGAAGCTGCTAGATCTCTGTTAGCTGATTCAAAACTTCCAATTACTTTCTGGGCTGATGCCCAGCTAACGAGCTTGTCTCCAAGAAATTGAATGTGACTTGAAGTACTCTTTCTGTCCAACATGCAACCTTTAGAAAAACCGGACTTGACCAAGAATTTAGATAGAACATCATACCATGCTCGAGGGGCTTGTTTTAAACCATAGAGGGCTTTATCCAAGATGTAGACATGATCTGGCTTCTCTGGATTGACAAACCCTTCTGGTTGAGACACGTATACTTCCTCTTTAAGAATGCCGTTCAGAAAGGCTGTTTTCACATCCATTTGAAAGACTGTGAAATTCTTATGAGCTGCGTAGGCTAGAAACATGCGAATTTCCTCTATACGTGCTACTGGAGCATACGTCTCATCGTAGTCTATGCCTTCCTCTTCCCGGTAACCTTTGGCAACAAGTCTAGCTTTGTTCCTTATGACGATACCATCTTCATCCTTTTTATTCTTGAATACCCATTTAGTTCCTATCACGGTTTTACCAACTGGTTTTGGAACTAATCTCCAAACCTTTAGGGCTTCAAACTGATTGATCTCTTCTTGCATAGCAGATACCCAATCCGAATCAGCAAGAGCCTCTGATACTCGTGTGGGCTCTATCTTACTGAGGAATGAGTCATGCATACATTGATTAAGAGTCGCTGACCTAGTTTGTACAGGCTTGTTGAGATCTCCAATTACTTGGTGTAATGGATGCTCTTTGGTCCAGCGATGCTCATGAGGGAGTGGAGTAGATACTGATTGAACATGATCATCATCTACAAATCCACTATCAGACTCTTCAGTTTGATTAACAGGAGGGGGGTTTGCAGTTAAAGTTTCAGGTGCAGAAGCATCAGTTGGAACAACAGACTCTGGCTGTTGAGTAGACAATGTATTACACCCAACTGAAACAGTTACTTCTGGCTCAACAGTTACTTGTACATCTTCAACTGTAGGAGTAATTGTTGGAATGTGAGATTCTGACTGAACGGGGAATTCTTGTTCAGTTATGACATCTGAAGTGACTGGATGATTGCAACTTGTGTCTTGAGACCTGTCAGTCACAGCAGATTTAGGTATATTAGATCCTAGAAATTCATCATAAAAGAATTCAAATAACAAATCTAAATCAGTTAAATGTTAAATAGATGTAGAAACGTTATTCGAATTATTCGCTTTAGAAGCAGGTTCTGGACTGATCTTCCCAGAAGCTAATACGCCAGTTAACACGGGTTCTGAACTGAATTGTTCAGAATCCATCTCTTCATCGAATGTTACATTGACGCTCTCGACTACTATTTTTGACTTTTTCAGATAAACACGATATGCTGCCAATGTTGAAGAATAACCAATGAAGATACCCTCGTCCGCCTTAGCACTGAATTTATTCAGACTCTCCCTGTCATTAAGCACGAAACACTTACACCCAAATACGTGAAAATACTTGATTTTCGGTGTTCTGTTGTTGATCAGCTCATATTGAGTCTTTTGAAAACGGCGGTGTATTATGGACCGATTTTGAGTATGACATGCAGTTGACACAACTTCTGCCCACAAGAATAGAGGTAGATCGGATTGGCTAAGAATAGTACGAGCAGCCTCAACTAGCGTCCGATTTCGCCTTTCGACTACTCCATTTTGTTCAGGCGTACGAGCAGTAGAGTACTGATGTGATATCCTGCCCGATTCGAGATATTCTTCAACGATCTTGTTTTTGAACTCTGTGTCGTTGTCTGTTCGAAGAAACTTGACGTGTCTTTGCATATTCACTTGGGTCGTCTTTAAGAAAGTAATGAGAACTTCGGGCGTCTCATCTTTTGATCGAAGAAATTTAACCCATGTGTATCTTGAGTAATCGTCCACAATAACCAACACATATTTCTTTCCACCCAAACTCTGAGTTCTCATTGGACCACACAAATCCATATGTAACAATTCTAACGGAGAACTAGTGCTTGGTTCAGGCTTCGGTTTGTGCGGAGCTCTCTTCATCTTACCCTTCTCACATGCAGCACATAAGTGTTCTTTCTCGTATTTCAGCTCAGGAAGTCCTTTTACCAATTTCCCACTAACCAGCTTGTTGATATAACGAAAATTCAGATGTGATAGTCTTCGGTGCCAGAGCCAACTTTGCTGCATCGAAGCTTTTGACAATAAGAAAACTTGATTGTCAATCTGAACTTTGGACAGGTTTATGGTATAGAGGTTTGTCTTTCGATTTCCGACTAAGAGTTCAATGTCGTCTTCCGTACGAACCGAACATCTCTTAGCTTTGAAGTTGACCTATAACCCTTTATCGCAGAATTGACCGATGCTAAACAAATTGTTCCCTAAACCTTCGACATAACTCACCTTCTTAATCGTTATGTTGTCTTGAATGATGTCACCGTATCCTAAGATTGGTGAAAGCTGATCGTTTCCAAATTTGACATTTCCACTGAATTTCTCTGTATAATTAGACAATAAAGCTTTTTGCCCAGTCATATGCTTGGAACATCCACTGTCCAAGTACCACATATGCCGGGTCTGCAAGAGAACTCAGGAAACAATAACTTTAGGTACCAATTTAAAAACGGGTCCTAACATATTAGCACAAGATTTTGGTATCCATTTGAAAATGGACCCTCTGTTCTTTTGAAAACCTTTAAAAAAATTTGATCTTAAAGAATACACATGATAAGATCCAAACCAATCAGAAGAATTATGAGAATAAGCAAAATCATTTCTCCGATAATGATAAGAATTAGTAGTAATAGGAGATAATTGAATCAATTGCTTTATTGAATACCACTTGTAAGAAGTTACAAGGTTTTGTTTATGTGAAACAAGTTGATCAACTACATCATTATCACTACTAACTGGTCTATTACAAGAGTTATCAGAAACTGATTCAGCTATCTCATCCTCCTTCCTTTTTGGTTGCCATTCAGTTCGAGCTTTCGACCTTTTCTTGCTTATATATGAAACAAAAGATTTAGATTTATTAGGAAAATCAGATTTCTGAGATTGATTTTTCTTTTGTGTACCAGTGTATTTCTGTTTCTGTAATCGCCGTTTCTTATGTTTCTTACCTTGAGCATAGTAATCAGCAGTTACAGAAACTGATTCACCAATCTTAGCTGATGATTCACCAATATTAAAATCACTTGGTAACACTTTTTCATTTATAAGCAAGTAGAATGATCAGGAAGAGAAGCATTGAAGTCAAACATATCAATTTCTTCTATGCACCCATCATCAGAATTAAGAAAGTCATTTGCAGACTCAAATAAGTCATCAAAATTATTAGACGAAGGTTGAGGTGCCTTTGAAACTGTAGAACACTTTGTAGGTTTAGATTGAAAAACAGTATTCTTTAAAACTGTAGAAAAAACACTCTGTTCAATATCCACCAAAAGTTTTTCATCAGTTAAAACATTTTCAAGCTCAACTATTTTGCTTTCCAGAATGAGTGGAGGAACATAAACCTTTGCAACTGCAGGTTTTGCCTTCATCTCAGAAACAGAATAACTAGCAAAATAGTCATTTGAAAGAACTTTTGTTGTCTCTGAAAGATAACTATCATTTAACTTTGCATAGTTAAATGGTTGTTGCATTTTCTTTATATTCTTTCTATTTTCAGTTTCTTTGGCCTCAACTTCTTCTGGTAATTTGGTAACAAATTTGGGTTTTAAATGAGTATGTTTACCAGCACAAGCAAGAAAATCAAAATTATATAATGCTGGTTGTTTTCTGATGGCTTTCTTTAAGTAATGGGGGTTTTGAAAACCAAGTCCCCATTTTTCCTTAACATCAGCCTCTTCATTAGGTGCATTAAGAAAAATTGTTTGATCTGTTTGGCCTCTCGCATAAAGTTTGGCTTCCAGACCATTTACCTTCTTATTCAAGAGCTTGTTCTTAACCTGCAGTTTATGAATAGTTAATGCAGATTCTCTCTTCTCAAACTCATACTTAGAAATTTTAACTTCAAAATCAGAAATCTTCTTTTCAAAACAATCTACTTGAATTTTAGAATCAGAAGCAGACTTGCGTAAAGAATCAATTAGATCTTTGTTCTCAATAACAGACTTATTAAGCTCAAAGATCTTGTTGTTTCTTTTAGCAACTCTGTCTTTTTCTTTCTTCAGTTTTACTTGAAGATCATTAAGCTCAACCATCATAGCTTCCATTTTGGTTATGAAATCTTTTTCAGTTAAGTTTATTACCTCATCAGCTGTCTCATCATCTGACTCATCATACTTCACTTCTTTTCCCATTAGACAGAGATGAGCAACTTCTTCTTTCTCTTCTTCTTCTTCACCATCTGAATGATCCAGCCAAAATTCATCCTCAACCATTAATGCTATGTCCGCTTCTTGTTGTTTGGCCAATAGCAATTTATTCTGATAATACTGAGAATTGCGAACTTTTGGATTTCGACAGTCTTTTGCAAAATGTCCAATCTTGCCACAGTTGTAGCATTTGACTGGATCATTTGCTGGCTTTTCAGCAACGGTGTAATCATTCACGAACTTCTTCTTGTCTTCCGGCTTCCTTTCCATATACCAGTTCTCTTCATATCTCTTTCCTTCCACTCTTTCTCGGTGTTCATGATTCTTGGAGATTGATGAAGAATATCTTTAAGAATTGGATCCCGGATTTTTGTAGAATTTCTTTTGGAAAGCTCGGGTCAGTAATAACATAGCCTGTTTGAGACTTTCTCCATCATCACCCTCTGATTCAGATTCAAATTCAGAACTTGTAATCACTTTCTTCTTTTTCTTCTTCTCTGTCTTTTCTTTCTTTTCTTTCTTCTTCTCTCCAGCTACCAATGCAATAGGATCAGGAACTTTTTCTGCCTTCTTTTTCTCGGCTCTTTTCTCTTCCACTTCTTCTTCATTTTGCCTCAGAGTCTCATAAACCTCATGTAACGGTATGTCATTCAGATCCTTCATCTGTTTCATCCTACGCGTATGCTTCTTCCACTCTGGCTGTAGGATACTCAGAAATTTGACATTGTTGTCAAGCTGCTTCTTTTTGACTTTTTTCTTTGACAATTCATTTAACAGCAAGACAAACCGTTCATAGGTATCTTCTAAGCTCTCATTCTCTTTGGCTTTGAATTCCTCATAACTGTTAATGCAGTTAGCCACTTTCATCTGATTCCCTACTTTGGATCCCATCATCATCTTTTGCAGTTGATCCCACATCTTCTTTGCATTAGCCTTGTAGCTATCTATCTTGTCGTAGATGCCATTCGGAATACTTTGAAGAAGAAGGGATCTTGCTTGCTTGTCTGCTTTGAAACGGCTCTTTTGCTCTTCAGAATACTGAGCATATTCAACTGGAACTGTTTTCATCTTCTGATCTCTTTCCTCAGTACCATCTTCACTATCAGACGAATCGTCATCAGGTATTTGAACAGTGATTGGTACCATAGGACCTTCTGTAATTGACAGCAGAATGTTTTCTCCATTTGTATGCCAGTCCACGAAATAAAGGAATCGATCCTTCCCCTGTTCGTACTCTCCTTTAAAAAGAACTAGAGGCTTGACATCAGTGCCGATGAAAAGAGCATCTTTAGAAGTCATCTTGATTAAACTTGTTTGAAAAATATATGCAATAAGAAACTAGAACTGATCGTTAGTCCAAATATGAAATCACAAGAAAAATCTTGAAATTTTGAAAAATCAGAAATTTTGACTAAGTGATAAAACTCGCAAGTCACTATAGAACTCGTAAGTCACTATTTCTGAAAAACTCGCAAACTAAGGCTTGCGCGTTTGTGAACCTCACACGCAAAGACTTGCGTGTTTTAAAAAACTCGCTAGTCGCTGAAACTCGCAAGTCACTGTAACTCGCAAGATACTATTCTCGAAGAAACCCGCTAATGCCTGAACTCGCAGATTACTATTCACTGATGAACTCGCAGATAGAGGCGTGCGCTTTTCTTGAACTCGCAGATGCCTAGATACGCATTTGAACAAACTCGCAAGTCAAATGAACTCACAGATCACTGTTCCGCTGGAACTCGCACATTTAGACTTGCGCATTTGTAGAACTCGCTAACCACTACGTGCGCGTTCCAACACTTAGAAATTTTTTCCCAAAACTCCGAACTCGCAGACTTCAACCAGCGAGTTTCTAGAACTCGCTAACAACTCCTTGCGCGTTTTGACCAAAATCTTCCACTTGCGCGTTCTTACGAAGAACTTGCGCGTTTCTTGGATCTAGCGCGTTCTTCAGAATATCGACCAAAAACTTCACTTTTCTCACAAATTTTGATCCAAACCTTGTCCAATTGACTTGAAACTTTGTATGAATGCTCGATTACAATATTTGAACTGATTACAACACAAGAATTTCAAAAACAAACATTCACAATACAAAATGATTGATGATACAGTGCGTATGAACTCGTGAACAACAACTTCAACAAAAATTCGAAATTATCTATCAATTACAGTGCAAATTACAAATTTGACTATACAGACTCGATAAAATACACTCTGCGATCATAACCTGATCAAATACAACACCTAATTCGCACTAAAACTCGAAATTTGATTCTCGCTCAAGAACACAGTGTCGAACTTTTTGAAATTTCTTGAATTCGATTTGGATCTGCTCTGATACCAATTGTTATACCCAGATTCTAGTTTCTAACTACAATTAATCAAACAAAGACACAATTAAGAATCAATTACCTGTCTGATTTCACTTTCAAATTCCACAATTACAACTTTCTCTCTCAAGAACTCTCTCTCTCTCTACAGATCTTTCTCAAACGAACTTTCTCTCTCTCTACAGATCTCTCTCAAACGAACTTTCTCTCTCTCAATGACTTCTTTGTACAACTCTAAACAAAAATAGAAAGTATTTATACCCATATCTAAAAACAAGGAAAGTAAAATACAAATACAAATACATTGACTTTGACTTTATTACAAAAGACTTTGACTTTGATGAGAGTTGACTTTCTTCAGCTTTGACTTTCTTGAACTTTGACCTTTCAGTATTCTTGATCTTGTATCTAACATATTTATGCTCTAACAAAGTTCTTCAGAATAAGGTCTTCATGATGCTTTCAAAATTACTGCTCAATTTCCCAGATTAGGATCCAATCCTGAATATTGATTGATTGTTCTTCTAATCACAATTCTTGCCATCTCTGAACCTGTAGTGCAGACCAACTTAGCCTTCAGCATCCCCTGCAACTTTTCTCTGCTGTGATCATACACCTTGTCAACCAGATAGTACTCATGAAAGCTGTTATCAATAGTAATGACATATACTCCAGATTTTTCAACAAGCATCCAATGATCAATGCTGTTAAATCCTTCTCTGTGAAGCAAGTGTTTGATAAGATATTTAACTTTATCAGGGTCAAACATCATACACAAATACTCCAGAGCCATCTTTGTTAAGCTCATCCTTGCTCCTCTCAACAAGTCACCATACAATTTCAATCCAACCCTGTACATGTCTTCCAAATCAGATCTGGTACAACTTCTAATGATCTTATCCCATGTTGAATAGACCTCATACTTGCCATCCATTCTCTTGATCCTGTAGAATTCTGTACCTTTATCCACCACAGTATCCCAATGAATGATTTCTAGAGCTTTCACTGAGATAGGATCAATTTTCAATGGTTCTTCATCTGTCACTGTTAAATACAAATAAAACTGCTCATCAGATTGACTTTGCTGTTGTGGAGGTTGTTGACTTGATTGCTCTTGACTCTGCTTGTTGTTGATGCTCTTGTGGTTTATGCTGCTCTTGTGGATTATGCAACTGGATTAGATCCTTCTCCATTTCTGATCCTCTTCCACCACTCAGCTTTAATTGCAGTATACCATTCAATCTGATCACATCATGCTTATACTGCTTTTCCACCAGATAATACTCTATCTTTGCCTTTGACATAAACAAAGCATAAACTCCATAATGCTTAAGCAAACGCCATCTCAACACATTCTCCTTTTCAAGTTGTATTATGTCAGGTTCAAACATAAGACATATCCATTCCATGATCAGCCTTGTATCATCCTGAGCTCCTTGCTGAATCCTGTCTTCATACAACTTCATTCCAACATAATACATTTCTTCCAAGTCACTTCTTGAGCATTTTTGTATGAACTGATGAAAACTTGTATAGATCTCAAATCTGTTAGTTGCTCTTTTGATCCTGAGAAAGTGCTTGTCTTTCTCCACACATACATCCCAAAAGATAACCTTTGGAAGCATTGAACTGACTGGAGTAGCAGGCACAAAAGGTGCATTTGTAGTTCTTGATGATTCAACTTCCATTCTTTCACTGCCCTGCTCTTTCTCACCTTCCTCATTTCTTGGGCTTTTTGCTTTTGTCTTTGTAGCAATTGACTTCATTCTCTTGACAACTCTAATCTTCTGAGCTAGAGTCTCTTCCTTCTTAACTTCTACCTTTTCTTTAGTAGGAGTGCCTTCTTCACTATCAGGAAAAGGTTGTTGAATGCTTAGATCATGTCTTTCTTTCATATTTCTTTCAAATTAAACTCTCTGATTGAAATCTCCTTGCAGCTTTGTCATCTCCTTTTTGTACAAATTTTCTATACTGCTAAAAGACATTTTAGTAAACATCCCTTCAGGAACTCCAACAGATCCTTTCAAGAAGTTTATCATCTTTCTTCTTTCCTGTGTAGATAGAAAGGTCTTTGAAGGCTTCCTTTGTCTTGTTGCTTTCATTGTAACCCTCTTTGCAGCAGTTTTCAAGCTCTTCTGGTATTCTTCATTAAGCCTTGTTGCCAAATCTAATGCAAGCTTTCTGTCTTTGGCCTTTTGGATCTCATCCTCCTTTTCAAACTCCTTCTCAAACTGTGCATTCAACTCCTTTGCTACTTTAAAAGAAAGAGCTTCTGTAGTTAACTCTTCTTGCATTTTCTTAGCCAATTCTGCATCCAATTCCATTTGCTTCTGCTTCTTTAATGGTTTCACAGGCTCAACCATCTTTTCTTTCCCTTTCTTCTTGGAATCTGTCACACTGATCTCTTTCTTTTTCTTCTCTGTGACTCCTTCTTTAATCACCACTCCCTTAGCCTTTTGAGTAGCCTTAGGAGTGTCATTCTTTTCTTTAACCAAAGTCTCTGCAATCTCAATTTCTTCCATAGACATTCCTGTTTCTGCTGCTGCTTTCTTTGTTTCTACTTCTTTAGCAGTTTCTACTTCTGGTTCAGTAGTTACTGCTGCTTCTGCTGGCTGACTTACTGCTTCTTTCACTACAGTTTCTGCTGCTTTCACACCTTGATCCTTCTTATTCACCTCAACATTCTTTTCAACTTCACTACCAATCTCCCCCTCAAATTGAAATTCCATACCAACTGAACTTTCCTTATCAACTTTAGCTTCTTGATTCTCCCCCTTTTTGGAAGCATCATGAGCACTTCCCCTTTTCTTCAAGACAAATTGCTTTCTCTTCTTTTTGTGCACCAAATTAAGCACCATCTTCTTGAGTTTGTCTATCTGCCCCTGTTGAGAAATGATCACCTTTTTCATCGCCTTTATCTCTAAACCCTGATTGAGTACATCCAGGTTCACATTGCCAATGGTATCCATCAATTCGTCATAGTTATATCTGTCCTCACCTCCTTTAGGTGTGTTTACCACCCTTGAAGGATCATGGGATCTTTTAGTAGAGGCCTTCTGCCTAGCAGAAGCACCTACTACCCCTTGGTTTCTTGGCACCTGGGTCCCTTAGATGATTTCTCATCCAAAGTTGTCGTGGGGAAGGTCTTAGCCATGTTCACACTGTCCTGACCCACACCTTGTGCAGAATCAGTAGTGTGAGCCTTGCTGCCCACATGCTCATCATTCTCCTGAGAGAGCACCTTCTCGGGGTTGGGAGACACCCCTGTGGATTCCCTTTGGATATTCTCTGATGGAGAATGCTCCATCAGAGGGCTTGTAGGCTTTTAGGGTGTACCAACTTGTAACACCACAAAAATGGGGATAACAAAAATTTCAGGAAAATGGAAATATGGTATATAAAGTTTGCCAAAGCAACGAGCCTCCCTAAAATGGGGAAAGAATAATCACCTGTTTAAATACAAGTTATAATTCTAGAAATGGGAATTAACAACCTAATAATATAATTTCATGTGAAACAAGATTATAATTCGGGTGTTATCCGGAACTCTAAAAAATGAAAGTATTCTATGAATTGGTGCCCAAAATTCTTCCCAAGCTCTCTCTAAGTCCGGCTAAACCTTCTTAACGCCGGCGCCGCTAGAACCTGAGATACATACCTACACCAAACAAGTGTTAAACCAAAAAGCCTAGTAAGTTCGAACAAACAATAATTGTTCATTATAACCTAATAAATACATTATTTTTATTCAAGGAAATTCCGTACATGGAGTCAATGGGGGAGACCCATAGCACCAATCAAGTTCCACCAAAAGAATCGATTATACACCTTGATGTCAAACTACCATGAGCGACATCCAAAAGGCCCGACACATTGGAGGACTACAACCATGACATTACGCCGAATGGCGGAGATATAGGTACATATCCGTACGGTGGCACACAAGACTATATCCTCCTAGTGTATACTGACTTGGTTCGTCCAATAAAGCATAACAAGTCCCATTATATTTTTATTCTCATGAGACAATACAATACCAGTCATAGGTACAACGAGAAGTAAATGTTACTCATATCTTAAGGGTCTTACATAATGCCCTCATATATTTTCCGTCATCATATTAAGCATATTGTCCGCTCAAGGTACTCAAATAATAACATCATGATTAATGCTCGTATTTGCACAATAATAATTTCCGATGTAAGATGTAGTCACTCATATGACATAAGAATCATTTTAAATCAACTAGGTCAAACACAAGGAAGTGGTCTAACCTCCTCCATTCAAGATTATCAATATTAGCATATCTTCATGTTTGGAACATTTACATTGCCCCCTTATATGCATATAATATTACTCAACCAATGACCCACAAACCCTAATATGTGAAAATTATGGAAAGCATGGAAATCTCACAATAAATTGTAATAAAATAAGCAACTAACACATAATGGTATGTATCTAGTTTTCATAAAGTTTAGTAATCTCACAATCTAGATTTTTGGTTAAAACCTAGAAAATAGAAAACCCTAGAAGTTGGTAGTGGTAGACTTGGTTGAGAAGAGTGAAGATCTTGCTAAGAACACCTCAATAAATGCTCTTGGATGAGGTTTGATGGCCAATAAATGTGTTTACCAACCAAGTGGATTGAAGTAAATGAAGAAGATACTTGGTTGCCCTAAAACGGCCCCAAGAACTCTCTCTTTCTCTCTCTCTCTCTCTCTCTATCTATCTATCTCTCTCTCTCGATCTCATTTTGTAAAATAAAAGCATCAGGTCACGATCTAATTTAAACACCCAGACCACGCGGGCGACCTTGCCCTGCGACTTTGCCAAAGGGGCATTGTCGCTGAGATTCAGCGCCTCTCGATGCCTCCCAGGCGACTGTGACAGGCGACAGTGCCAATGTCACAGTCGCGAGTCACTATTTTCGACCACGTACCGTAGCCTTCTTTCTAGCCGCGATAATGCCACTACGACTATGACCAAAGTCATAGTCGTCGGTCACTGTCGCACAACTCCTTCCGACTTCTGAAAATTTTGCGATTTCTCGAACTAATTGGTCAAAATCAAATAAGGGTCCTTGGGAGGTTTGACCACCTATTACTAGGAATATTTAGCATTAACATAAGAGGATGGGGTAAATTTTCCAAGATTACTTATAAGGGATTTCCCGGGTGTTACAAAGCGGCGACAGGAGAACATAATAGGAAGTCTTGTATTATGCTTGTAGTTGCAGGGGTTACATGTTAGATTCAATTGTGGGTCACGGGTTTTTAAATCTGAAATTCGATCAAAACCACCACAGTGGCGACTAGTTTGGTTCTCCTGGAATTCTAATCGCAAAGATGGATATATGGAGTATTCGTGGAGTTCAAATAGCAGAGATGGATATGTAGAGTAGTTTGGAGTGGTCGTTGGGTGAAAGGGTTAAATTATTTCAAAATTGCCCAATATGTCATTCGAGTTTTAATTTCAATATATAATAAATCATCAAGTTGTAAATCTTTTTAAAATTGCCATTATGTTTAATATCCATAGATTAAAAGCAATAAATGGCTTTATCGATTTTCACGGTTCACAATCTTTTTTAATTTTCATTTGATTATCGCCCTCTGTGTGTGTGTGTGTGGAGAGAGAGAGAGAGAGAGAGAGAGAGAGAGAGAGAGAGAGAGAGGGATTGTGTGTGTGTGTTAGGGTTATTTTATATTGAATAGAAGTTGGGGGTTCATTTTGTAAATACCTTTTTGGGTATAAATAGTTGTTAATACTAGGGTTTATATGCTAATGGTCATTATCTTGCATTACACGCCTCCTAAAAGAAAACTCTCTAAAATTACAATCAACCTTTATCGATCAATCAATCATATGACTAGGTTTTGTGGTTAATTCTTTGTTCTTTATTGTTTATCATTGATTATTGCGCTGCACTGGGATCCACAATTGGTAGAGCCAAAAGACGAGATTTTTGATCCAAAAGGTATGTTTA
This sequence comes from Arctium minus, assembly GCA_954870635.1. Classification (NCBI taxonomy): domain Eukaryota; kingdom Viridiplantae; phylum Streptophyta; class Magnoliopsida; order Asterales; family Asteraceae; genus Arctium; species Arctium minus. The sequence goes on along the minus strand of OX941080.1, from coordinate 24,769,499 downwards.
AACCATTTTGTTTATCGATTTCTGGAAAATACGGCTCCTATCTGTGTTAATCATGATTAAGGTTTTTTTTTTGTTTGTGTTTAAGTGGTTATCTTGTGAAATTCGATCTGGGTTTGTGTTTTTTAAGCTTAATCGTTTATAAAATTTTCGTGAGAAAAGGTTTCTGGGTTGAATTATGGGCTCACAACCCGATTTTGTCGAAGCTGTTCGTCAAAACCCGACAATCTCAAACAACCCGGATTATTCCTAATCTGGGCGTTCTTTCCGGGTTTCAGAATCCTTTGTGATCGGATTTCACAAACCGAATTTTCAAAATCTATATTCTGGAAGCCGCCCTGCCGGATTTTCTTACCGGGTCACTATTACCGCGTTACCGGTTTTCCAAATTTCGGGTTATAATTCCCAGTTTGCAATCTTTCCGGTTTTCCAAATACCGGGTCCCTCTCTCACCGGGTTTGCGATCCCAGATTTTTTAGTCCCGGTTTGCGTACCGAATTTTGGACTGAGTGGGTATCGGGTTTCATATATCCTGCTTTCCTGGTTGAATCGGCCGCGTTAAACCGGATTTCTCAAGTCCCGGGAACCCCAATGACGGGTTATAGTTTCTGGGTTTTTACTCTCCCGGTTCACCGGCTCCCTTGTTTCCCGGTTTCTCTTCGTGCATATCGGGTTTATGTTATATTCAGATTTTCACCCGAGCGGGTACCGGATTTCTTGGGTACCAGGTTACTTGTTCACCGGATTTCTCTGCTTACCCGGATTCTTTAGTTACCCGAATTTCTATATGGTTCCAGGGTCTGTCCTACTTAATTTTTTCAGTGTCATTTTAAATTAAAATTCCAATCATTTTCAATCCTCATTAGTCTGTATTCTATCAATTTTAAGTAGTATTTATTTACATTACCTTTTTGGATCATATCATTTGTCTCACGATCAAGACATTGCACCAAAGATGAGTTCCAGAGACGCCTTGGCTATTGGTTCCGAAGGCAAGTGTAACACCCTAAAAATCATAGTAAATTAAAACCTGGAAAACCTGGCAACATGACATTCGTATTGATAATAACCTCCCAAGAAGGGGATCAGTCCTTAAGACTTTACAAAAACCTGTATCGATATAGAGTTTGTCAACAAACTAATCTAGACACCTATATCAAGATTACATCAGTTGACAATCCATAATATACCAAAAGAATGGGACTTAACAAATGCCCTGAAACAATACTAGTCATCTCAAAATGCCTCGAGACCAAACCCATCTCTCAAAACCCCGGCAACCCACCGCTAAGGGAAACCTGTTATACACATCATTTGAGAAAAAGTGTCAGACTTAAAGCCTGGTGAGAACATACAGTTTATAAAGCTCAAAAGATATAAACATCAGTATCATAAGGAAATCTTTTCATAAAGGTTTAGTTCATAAAGATAACATTTCGCCACAACCGGGCCTTTTCGGTCCATAACTCGTTAAATGATGACAAAAGGGACCATTTTACCAAGGATTGAGGCGTAACACTAAGTAGGCCAAAATCCGAGTTATGAGCTAAACAATTGGAATCCGCGGATACGAACACAAAAGTCCGTGCTTCAATGTGAGATCAAGCCCCAAGCGCAAAACCAATGTATACTCCTTCGCTAGGATCACTATGAACCATGGGTAGTATCCGGCCTCACATAACCGTACCAAGTTGCCCCCGAGGAACATATGATCCATAGCTACAAATTTGGGGAATATAACATCCCAACAAAACAGTCGACTCAAAACCTAGGGATCCGCTAGTAATGGTACAGACTCGTCACAACAACATATGTGACCAACCATAAATAAACATATGGTATTAACACATTTTATAAACAAAATGTCATTTCCAGTTCAATTTCTAGTAAGAATGAAAATCATTAAAATGAGTTCATAAACATTCTTTTCACATATCCACATAATGTGGAAGTAAAACATCATTTTACTTTTAATAAGGCGGAACCAGTCATTTTAGTCAAAACTGATCGGGAACCCCGAAAATCACCAAAAACTTCATTTATATCAAAATGTAGAGAACATGAAATCATACCGTAAAAATACTTCGGATTTCGCAAATAAGAGTTTTGACATGTATAAAGTTTGTAAAATGGTAGTAGGAACTCACCAGTAGGTTTTCAGAATAAAACCCGGAAAACCAGATAACGATCACGACGTAGAGGTGAAGCTTAAAACACCGACCCCTTGCTAGAAACACCGAAAACTAGAAACCAAACGAGACTTGAAGATCGAAAGAGAAAAAGAGAGAAAAGGAAGAGAGAGAACTGAGATCTTGAGTAAAAATCAGAAAATCCATCAAATTGAGACATTTAGCAAAATATCTCACCATTCCCAACACGGCGCACGACCCATGCGATTTCAAAGAGGGAGGGCGCACGGCCCGTGCGAAAGCCACTGCCGGGCCCTGACCCTTGCGCACGACCCGTGCGAATTTCCTGAAGGAGGGTGCACGACCCGTGCGCCCTATAGACAGCCACAGGAACCTCTTTTACTTAATACGTCTTCGCAAAACCAAGCGAAATTCGGGGTGTTACAATCCTCCCCAACTTGGGAATGATTTCGTCCCCGAAATCCCAACTATTCAAAAAGGTGAGGATATCTTCGCTTCATATCCTCCTCGGCTTCCCACGTCACATTTGCTCCCTGGTGATGCTTCCACTGCACCTTGACCAAAGTGACTTCTTCGTGACGCAACTTCTTAGACTCTCTCTCTAAGATGGCGTCGGGTTCTTCCACACAACGGTTTCCTTCGTCTACCCTTAACTCTGAAAGGGGAATGACGCTGTCTTCTACCGCCAAACATTTCCGGAGGTAGCAAACATGAAAAGTGTTGTGTATTCTGCTCAACTCCGGTGGCAGTTCCAACTGGTAGGCTTGCAAACCGACCCGTTTAAGCACTTTGAAAGGTCCGAGGAAACGGGGACTCAACTTCGCACGTTTTCCGAACCGTATAATGCCTTTCCACGGCGACACCTTAAGCATAACGCGGTCGCCTACTTGGAATTCCATCGATCGCTTCTTCTTATCTGCATAACTTTTCTAACGATCCTGAGCCGCTTTCATTCTCTCACGAATGCACTTGCCTTTATCGGCAGTCTCTTGCACGATCTCAGGTCCAGCGAACTGCTTTTCTCCCGCTTCAAGCCAGCACACGGGAGTCCGACACTTTCGCCCATACAAAGCCTCAAAAGGTGCCATTCCGATACTCGAGTGGTAGCTATTGTTGTAAGCAAACTCCACCAAAGGCAGGTGAGAGTCCCAGCTACCCCCGAAATCGATGACACAAGACCTCAACATGTCTTCCAAAGTTTGGATCGTTCGCTCGCTCTGCCCGTCGGTTTGCGGATGGTAAGTCGTACTCAACTTCACTCGAGTACCAAGTTCTTTCTGAAACCCATCCCAGAAGTTCGAAGTGAACCGACTGTCGTGATCCGACACGATCGACAATGGTATGTCGTGCCTCGAGACCACCTCATCGATATAAAGCTTTGCTAACTTATCCATCGGTAGAGTCTCGCGCATAGCCAAGAAGTGAGTGCTCTTTGTCAATCTGTCAACTATCACCCAAATGGTATCGTGACCTCGAAGAGTTTTAGGTAACTTTGTCACGAAGTCCATAGTGATATGCTCCCACTTCCAATCGGGAATCTCTAGAGACTGTAGATGTTGGGAACTGAAGAAAAACTCAAGTATGGTTAATGTTGCTGGTTCAGAGTTAATACTGCTAGAAGACTTTAAGGTTAATACTGCTGAGTATTACTACTGCTAGTACTATTAATACTGCTAGTCAAAGTTAGTGCTGCTTGAACAAAGTTAGTACTGCTTAGCTAGTTAGTACTGCTAGTAGTTAGTGCTGCTTAGTAGTTAATGTTGCTAGAAGAAGTTAATGCTGCTGATCATGGTTAGTGTTGCTTAAGAGATTCGGATGGAAAGAATGACAGCTGGATAATCTGAAGATTATGGAAGCTTTGAGATATACATGGAAGATATACTGAAGATTTGTTTAATTATTGTAATTATCTTTTGACTAGTATATGTATAGAATGTATAGAATAGATTAAAGGGAGAACTTTTGTTTTTATTCTTTGAAAGAAAATCAACCTCAAGACATAGATCCTAATTCTAGAGAAGTAGAATTCGTATTGGTGAGCCTGTTCATCAATATTGAGGTTGAGTGTGTAATCTTGTAACTTCAAAGCATTCAATACAAGTTTACAGTTTGTTGATTATATTCTGTTTTGATTTTCTGTTTGATTAAATATCAAAGTGTTATTCCGCAAACTTCTTTGATATTGTTTCTGAGAATTAATTCTTGTTGAGAATTCGATCCTGACAAGTGGTATCAGAGCCTAACTCTCTCAGAAACAGTTATTCATCATGGAAAATCTTACAGAATCAAGCAGTACTTTGGTTTCTAAGGTTCCAATGCTCAAACCAAGTGAGTTTGACATGTGGAAGATCAGAATCAGACAATATATTCTTCTCACTGACTACTCAATGTGGGATATCATTGAGAATGGTCCTTCTGAAGCTGGAAGGATAGGACCAGATGGGAAAAGACCTCCACCAAAGACAGATGGTAAGAGGAAGATCAGACAGACAGAGATGAAGGCCTTGAGCACTCTGCTCTTGGCCATTCCCAATTAATATCAGCATCAATTTTGCAACTGCACTGATGCTCAGATTCTCTGGAATGCTCTAGAGAAAAGATTTGCTGGAACTAAGAGCATCAAAAGAAATCAAAGAGATGTTCTAAAGCAGCAGTATGAGAACTTCACTTCCACAAAGAATGAGTCTATGACTCAAAATTTTGATAGGTTCAATAAACTCATAGGTGAACTGGCTACTGTAGGGGTGAAGATGGAACAAGATGATATCAACAGAAAGTTCCTCAGATCTCTTGGGGATGAATGGACTATGTACACTGTCTCATATAGACAGAGTGACAATCTGGAAGAGAAAGAACTTGATGATCTATACAATGATCTAAGAGTTTTTGAAACTGAGGTAGAAACCAAGAAGAAGCCCTCTGGTTATATTCACAATGCTGCACTTCTTTCAGCATCCACTGATACTACTGCCAACCCTGAAGCAGTTAGTACTGCCAGTGGAGTAAGTTCAGAAAAAGGCACTGAAACTATCTTTGAAGCCTTTTTGTCCAGTCATAGCAGCAATTCTCTGATTAATGATGATCTTGATCAAATTCACCCTGATGATCTGGAGGAGATGGATATTAAATGGCAGATGGCCATGTTATCCATGAGGGTGAAAAAGTTCATTAAAAGAACTGGAAGAAATAACTTCTCTCAAAGAAGAGAAGATGGAGCTGGTTTTGACAAAACCAAGGTGGAATGTTTTAAGTGTCACAAGAAAGGACACTTTGCTAGAGAATGCAGGAGTGCTGTTCCAAACAACAACCATCAACAAGCTCAGAATGGAGGATACAATCTGAACAAGAATCCTGCTCAAGCCCTTGTTTCTCAACAAGGAATGGGATTTGACTGGAGTGATCAAGCTGAGGAAGCCATTCAGAACCAAGCTTTTATGGCAGAAGTGTCTGATCTCCCCACTGAGGTAAGTTCTAATCTTTGCACTAAATCTTGCATTGACACTGTTACAAGATACAGGGATCACAATCAAAGTATGTGTGATGACCTCAAAAGATTAGAAAAGGACAGAAGAGATTATGTGTTGATAGTAGAGAGATTTGAAGAGCAAATCAAAGGCTTTCAAGCTAATGAACTTCAACACTCTTATGACACAAACTATTGGAAGTGGGAAAAGAATGAGTTAGAAACCAAACTGTCTAAGTCCTTAGAAGAGAATGATAGACTGAAAGAGGAACTGTCAAAAGTTAAGCTTGACATAGACAAGTTTTCTTATGCTTCAAAAGCAATGGACTCTCTTCTAAAGGCTCAGATACATGATAAGATGAAGCCTGGTATTGGATACAACAATACACCCCCTCCTTACAATAACAACTATATTTCTCCTACATCAGACTTGTTAGAAACTAAGGAGAAAAAGGACTTGTCTGAAGAAGCTTTTAAGATAGATCCTTTGGATGAGGTAGTAGTTAAGGATTTGACTGAGAAAGGAGCCAGTGAGAACAGGGATAATAATGTGAGTAAAAAGATACCATTAGAAAACAATATTATCACCAATGAGGGATGTGGGAAAATCTGGGTCAAGTCCAAGGAGATAGAGAAGACTAAAGGAAATGATAACAAGGTCCATTACAAACAAACCACAGTTGTGAATCCTGGATCTTGTAAACAGTGTGATTGCAATAAAGCCAAGAGCCTAAATTCTGGTTTAAAAAGAGGAAATCAAAGAAACTGGAATAATCAATGGGCTCAGAAACAAGGAGTTGATCTGAATAAAATCAATAGACCAAAACCTTGTTTTATATGTGGCAAGTTGAATCATTTGGCTAAGTATTGTTACTTTAACCCTATTAACCAACAGATGAACTTTCAAAGATTTGTGCAAAAATCTGTGGGTTATAGGAAGGCTGGAAAGAAACATGTGATAAAGAAATCTATTGAAAGTAAAGGCACTTTAAAGAAAAAGATTTTAAAAGAAAGTGTCAAAATGTGGGTACCTAGAATTACTAACAGTATTAGTACTGCTAACAATATTAGTACTGCTAACACAGTTACTACTGCTAACAGTGTTAGTACTGCTGAAAATATTAATGCTGCTAATACTGTTAATACCTCTTCAAAGGTTAATACTGCCAACACAGTTACTGCTGCTAACACAGTTACTACTGCTAACAAGGTTAGTACTGCTAAGCATGCAAGTGCTGCCAAGGCAGTTAGTACTTCTAAAACCAGTACTGATTCTAGCAAAAATATTTCCAAGCCTATTATTGTAACAAAGTACTCCAAGAATGAGGAGTTAAAGTTCAAAAATCTTGTCAAGAAAGAATGCAAGTATTTTGATGAGAAAGGGGTACCCAAGACCACTTTGGCTTGGGTTCCTAATTCATACTAATTGATTTATTTAATGTGCAGGGCAACCAACAGCTCAAGGGAAAGAGCATTTGGCATGTTGATAGTGGTTGCTCTAGGCACATGACAGGCAACATGTCATGCCTTCAGGACTTCAAGCATATCAATGGAGGACATGTTGCATTTGGAGATAATCTTACTGGTGGTAAGATAAGTGGAAAAGGTAATGTCACCAAAGGTAAGATGACATTTGAGGATGTCTACTATGTTGATCAATTAAAGTACAACCTGTTAAGTGTATCACAGGTTTGTGACAAACAACATAGTATATTATTTACTAATACTGAGTGTATGATTCTTGCTCCAGGGTTCAAGGTAGTTGATGAAAGCATGATACTACTTAGAACTCCAAGAAAGGACAATGTTTACTGTCTTGATATGAACAATGTTGATAGTGATTCATCTCTGAATTGTCTTGTTTCAAAAGCTTCTGTAGATGAATCCTCTCTATGGCACAGAAGGATGTGTCACATGAATTTCAAGACTATGAACAATCTTGTTAAAAACAACCTTGTAAGAGGTTTACCTTCAAAAGTCTTTTCATGTGATGATCATTGTGTTGCTTGTCTTAAAGGCAAACAGCACAAAACTTCTCATAAGACCAAAGAGTTAAATTATGTTTCTTCTTGTCTCCAGTTACTGCATATGGATCTGTTTGGTCCTACAAATGTTATGAGTATAGGCAAGAAATCTTACTGCTTGGTTATTGTTGATGATTACTCCAGATTTACTTGGGTATTTTTTCTAAGGACTAAGGATGAAACAAGTGGTCTTATCAAATCCTTTATTCTAAGAATTGAAAACCAAACTAATCAAAGAGTAAAAGTCATTAGATCAGATAATGGAACTGAGTTTAAAAATCATGATCTAAACACCTTTTGTGAAGAAAAAGGTATTGAGAGGCAATATAGTGCTCCTAGGACTCCTCAACGGAATGGTGTTGCTGAAAGGAGAAATAGAACACTAATAGAGGCTGCTAGATCTCTGTTGGCTGATTCAAAATTGCCAATTACCTTCTGGGCTGAAGCAGTTAATACTGCTTGTTATGTCCAAAACAGAGTTCTAGTGGTCAAGCAAAAGAACAAGACCCCATATGAGCTTTTAAATCAAAGAAAACCCTTCATTGGTTTCTTCAAACCTTTTGGGTGTCCTTGTACAATTCTCAATACCAAATCTCACTTAGGTAAGTTTGATAGCAAAGCAGATGATGGATTTCTTGTTGGATATTCATCTCAGAGTAAGGCTTACATAGTTTTTAACTCTTCCTCTAGAATAATTGAAGAAAGTGACAATGTCAAATGCAATGAGAACACACCAAATCCTGTTGGGTCTGGACCTCAGTGGCTATTTGACATTGATTCACTAACTAACTCTTTTGGTTTCAGTAAGAAGTATACAGGAACAGGAAGTGGAGGATCAGGAATCACACAAGTTCAAGAAAGTATATCTAAATCTGTGATTTTTCCCATACCCACAGTAAATTCTGTTGAAGACTGTGAAAGGGAATCATTTACTGGACCAAGTCAGAGTGAAGAAGAAACTAGAGATGAGGAGACTCAAGAAAATAATGAAGTGGCATCTGAAAACACTTCAGTTGAGTTGCATGAATCCAATCTTGAGGCTGGACTGAATGGAGAACCTAGTCATAACACCAGAGTTCAAAAGAATCATCCTCCATAGCTGGTAATAGGAGATATCTCTTCTCCTATGATGACTAGACATCAAAGCAGGCTTCAGGAAATGCAAGATCAACAACATACAGTGCTTTCTTGTTTTCTATCACAGCTTGAGCCTAAAAAGGCACATGATGCTATGAAAGAATCTAGCTGGATAGAAGCAATGCAAGAAGAACTGTTACAGTTCAAGCTCCAAGATGTATGGGATCTAGTAGACCTTCCTAAAGGTCACAGAGCAATTGGCACAAAATGGATTTTCAGAAACAAGAGAGATGAAAGAGGTATTGTCATAAGGAACAAAGCAAGGCTGGTGGCTCAAGGATATACTCAAGAAGAGGGTATAGATTATGAAGAAATTTTTGCACCTGTGGCTAGGATAGAAGCAATCAGACTATTTCTAGCCTATGCTTCTTACATGAATTTCAAAGTCTATCAAATGGATGTAAAAAGTGCTTTTCTCTATGGCTCAATTGAAGAAGAAGTATATGTCTGTCAACCACCAGGGTTTGAAAACCCAAGCTATCCAGACAGGGTATACAAATTAAAGAAAGCACTTTATGGACTACATCAAGCTCCAAGAGCATGGTATGACACTCTGTCATCCTATCTCTTGGAAAATGACTTTGAAAGAGGAGTCATTGATAAGACTCTATTTATCAAGAGAAAGAAGAAGGATATCTTGCTGGTACAAATCTATGTTGATGACATTATCTTTGGATCTACAAGAAACAACTTGTGCAAGGAGTTTGAGGATTTAATGCATCAAAGGTTCAAAATGAGTTCCATGGGGGAACTTACTTTCTTCCTTGGATTCCAAGTTCAACAAAAGTCAGATGGAATCTTCATCTGTCAATCCAAGTATGTGCAGGACATTCTAACCAAGTTTGGTTTCTCAGAGTCAAAACCTGCAAGCACACCTATGGAAACACACAAGCAAATATCTGCAGATCCTGAGGGGGAGGATATAGATGTGCATCATTACAGATCTATGATTGGCTCTCTCATGTATCTCACAGCATCAAGGCCAGATATAATGTTTCCAGTCTGTGTATGTGCAAGATTCCAAGTTAGGCCAAAGCAATCTCACTTTCAAGCTGTTAAGAGGATATTCAGATATCTCAAAGGGCAACCCAGATTGGGACTTTGGTATCCTCATGACTCACCCTTTGACCTAATAGCATACTCAGACAGTGATCTAGGTGGGGCAAACTTGGACAGAAAATCTACTTCTGGAGGATGTCAGTTTTTGGGTGCTAGACTAGTCTCATGGCAGTGCAAGAAACAAACCACAGTATCCACATCTACAACAGAGGCAGAGTACATAGCAGCTGCAAGTTGCTGTTCTCAAGTCTTATGGATTCAGAATCAAATGTTGGATTATGGGGTAACCTTTCTACACACTCCAATCTTTATTGACAACAGCAGTGCTATTAGCATTGTGAATAATCCAGTCAAGCACTCAAAAACAAAGCACATTGAGATCAGGTATCACTTTATAAGAGATTGTAATGAAAAGAAACTTATTCAAGTTGTCAAAGTTCACACTGATAATCAGTTTGCTGATCTATTCACTAAAGCTTTTGATGTGGGTAGATTCACTTTCTTGGTAACAAGTGTGGGAATGATCAACTCTGAATAATCCCCTTCTCAAAAAGTGGTTTTATACCTGTATATTATTCTTGGAGTTACTAATCTTCTTTTTCAGGATATGCATAGCAGTACTCAGTGTTTAGCAAGTTTAAAAGGAGTAAGTCAGTTAATACTGCTAGTAGGTACTACTGCTTTCAGTTAATACTGCTAGTGGTTAATACTGCTTTCAGTGGTTAATACTGCTAGTGGTTAATACTGCTTTCAGTGATTAATACTGCTAGTGGTTAATACTGCTTTCAGTTAATACTGCTAGTAGTTAATACTACTTCCAGTTAATACTGCTAGTAGTTAATACTGCTTTCAGTTAATACTGCTAGTAGTTAATACTGCTTTCAGTTAATACTGCTCGTTAGTTAATACTGCTAGTAGTTAATACTGCTTTCAGTTAATACTGCTAGTAGTTAATACTGCTAGTAGTTAATACTGCTAGTAGTTAATACTGCTTTCAGTTAATACTGCTCGTTAGTTAATACTGCTAGTTAGTTAATACTGCTAGTAGTTAATACTGCTCTAGGTTAATACTGCTTATGTTCCGAATACTAAAAATACTCTTTGCCCGCCTAAAAGTTCATAACGACTCTTTGCATACTGTTCTCTTGTGCTCTAAACCTTTTCTCTCTCAAGTTCGAAGTCTTCAGGCAAGCTTTTCACTAAGATCAATGGCATCAATGACTTTCATTGACGAGCACAATGAGATTGCGATGCTACAAAAACCAAAGCAAGCTGCAGGATTTCATCAGATTGTGGATTTCCTCAAGTCAAGCCACATTGCTCATGCTCTTATTGTATCCCCTACAATCTATATCGAGCATCAAAGGCAGTTCTGGGCTAATGCAACCATTGTTGTTGAGAATGGTGTGCAGATGATCAAGACAAGAATCTGTGATCAATCACTAACGGTTACTGAAGAGGTTATTCGCATCAGTCTACGTCTAGACGATGCCTCAGGTATAACCTCTATCCCAAACGATGAACTGTTTTCAAATCTTACAAGAATGGGGTATGGAGGCCCATTGGGAGTTTTCAAATTCTCTAAAGCAAAATTTTCACCCCAATGGCGTTTCTTAGTCCATACTCTTATGCATTGTATCTCCAAAAAGACTACTGGATGGAGTGAGTTCAGCAGCACTATTGCTTATGCTTTGGTGTGCTTGGCCACTGCCAGAAAGTATAATTTTTCTAAAATGATTTTCAGTGATCTTGTCTCAAACATGGGAAACAAAAAGAGCTTCTTTATGTATCCCAGGTTTGTTCAAGAAGTTATTACTCATGAAGTGACGGATATACCTCAACCTGTTGGGGTATATGTACCTAAACCCCCCAAAGGCAAGGTTTTCTCAAATATGAGAAGATCTGCCGGGGACTCTGAAGGAGTTGACACCCCATTGTTCTCTACAATGATGGTGGTGTCCCAAACCAATGAAGGTATGGCAGCAGGGTCAAGGCCCCCATTAGACCAACCCACTGCTAGCCAAGCCCAACCTTCCCTCTCAAAATCAATTCCCCAGTCCCTTCTTGAAAAACCAACCTCTCCTATCACCCAAACTTACAAGAGGAAACAGGTAAAGAAGGCTCCTTCCCTTCTTGTACCATTACCCACTCAGCCTTTAAGCCCTCTAAGGGAGAATTCTCCCCTAGAGAATATCCAAAGGGAAACCACAAGGGTGTCTCCCAACCCAAAGGAGGTGCTCTCTGAGGAGGAGGTAGAACATATGGGTGATGAGGCTGCCACTACTCCTGCTAGCACAGAGGAGGAAAGTGGTAACATCAATAAGACCTCCCCCATGGCAACTTTAAATGAGCAATCATTTGAAGGTCCCTGGTGCCAAGAAACCACAGGGGTGGATAGTGCTTCTGCTAGGCAGAAGACTTCCACTACTAAAAGATCCAATGATCCTTCAAAGGAGGGTAACACTTCTAGAGAAGGTGAGGACAGATATAGTTACCAGGAATTGATGGAAACCATGGGAAACATCAACCTAGATGTTATGAAACAAGGAAAAGAAATAGAGGAGATGAAGCTGGTGATCCTGTCACAACAAGTCCAGATTGCAAAACTAAAGAAGATGGTGACAAGGCTGATTCAAAAGAAGAAAAGGAAACAATTTGTGCTAAAGAGAAGGGAACCAGTGTTTGATGCTCCCAAAAAGGGGGAGTCAGAGGCTGAAGTAAACCTGAATGAGGAAAAAGAAAAAGTTGAGGGGGAGCATGATGGGGAGAAGAACAGTATTGAGGGGGAGTTAGAAGAAGAAACTGTTAGTGCTGCTGAAACTTCACAAGCAGTAGTAACAAAGTTATCTCCAACAGAAATTGAAGTAGCTGAAATGCTCATCAAAGCAAAGAATGACACTCTCAAAACAAAGGGAGTGGTCATAAATGAAGGGGGAGAAAAAGGAGAAGTGAGCAAGAAAGATAACAGTAAGAAGCCAATGAACAAAGACAAAGGAAAAGCAAAGATGGTGGAATCTGATCAACCAATAAAGAAGCAAAGGTTGGTTGAATCAGATGAAGATCTAGCCAGGAAGATGCAGGAGGATATTGAAAAAGAAGAAATAGTTCAGGTTGAAAAAGACAGGGAGATGGCAAAGGCTCTAGCTGCTGAATTAAATGAAGCTTATCAGAAAGGGCTTGAAACAGAGAAAGCTAAGCAAAGGGCAATAAGCTTGAGAAAGGCCATGATAGTCAAATCAAGTGCAAATAAAAGAAGACCTTCACAAACTTACCTTGCCACTCAGGAAAGAAACAAAATGATAACTTTCTTGAGGAGTGCAATCGGGGTAAAGAAAGAAATGTTTGTGAAGATGACTTTTGATCAAATCAGGGATCTTTATGAGAAAGAAATGGGGAAGCTGAAAAATAATGAAAAGGATAGAGTGGAGTTTGAAAAGAAGGCAAAGGAGAGACATGATGTGAATATGCATCAACCATTCCCTGAAAGTGAAGAGGGAACTCCTATCAAAGAAAAGGCAGAGAACAAGGAAGAAAAGAAGAAGGAAGCTACTTTAGTGCAGGTTCAAAAGACTCTGAAAAGAACCAAAATGATGGCTAAAAGAAAGAAAAGTGTAAAGAAGCCTAGAGTAGAAGAAGAGCAAAAGGTTACTGAAGAAGAAGAGGCACCTCAGAATGAAGCTAAAACTCAGGAAGAAATACCACAGAGTTCAGATGTAAACATGTACATGGTAGTAATGGATAAAATTCCAAAGCCTATTTCAGTTGAACCTGTTGGATTTAAACCTCCTGAAGTTATCCATTGGGATATTATGGAGGTGGATGGCAAAGAATACATCAGATTGAAAAGAAATGATGAGAAGTATGAAGTATACAACACCTGGAACAAAATTGTCAGAGAGTGTTCAAGATCTGATTTGGAAGAAATGTTTGAAGTGGGGATGAAAATTTATGCAGATCAGTTGAAAGCTCCAGGGTTACCTATAGTGAAGCTGGTCATGGAATACTTGTGTATGTTATTCAATCCAGAAGTAGTGAAGCACTTAATCAGAGATGTGTTCAAAACTGTTAGAGGATGGACTCTCTATGAAAGGAGTAGAGTCTATGAACTAGCATTGGATACTTTCCATATGGAGTACTACTTGGTGGATAGGGTCTACAAACATACAAATCTTAAGCTTCATGCCATGTTGAATAAGAAGTTGGGTTGTGCACCAAATTCAGAAATGGCCAAGTATCTAATTCAGAGGACTATCAATCAGAGTATGGGACTGGATCCTAATATTGGAGAAGATCAATGAAGATTTTGGGAGCATCTGAAGAACTTGACTTCTCTTCATAAAAGTCAAGTTAGGGGGAGATTGTTGGGAACTGAAGAAAAACTCAAGTATGGTTAATGCTGTTGGTTCAGAGTTAATACTGCTAGAAGACTTTAAGGTTAATACTGCTGAGTATTACTACTGCTAGTACTATTAATACTGCTAGTCAAAGTTAGTGCTGCTTGAACAAAGTTAGTACTGCTTAGCTAGTTAGTACTACTAGTAGTTAGTGCTGCTTAGTAGTTAATGTTGCTAGAAGAAGTTAATGCTGCTGATCATGGTTAGTGCTGCTTAAGAGATTCGGATGGAAAGAATGACAGCTGGATAATCTGAAGATTATGGAAGCTTTGAGATATACATGGAAGATATACTGAAGATTTGTTTAATTATTGTAATTATCTTTTGACTAGTATATGTATAGAATGTATAGAATAGATTAAAGGGAGAACTTTTGTTTTTATTCTTTGAAAGAAAATCAACCTCAAGACATAGATCCTAATTCTAGAGAAGTAGAATTCGTATTGGTGAGCCTGTTCATCAATATTGAGGTTGAGTGTGTAATCTTGTAACTTCAAAGCATTCAATACAAGTTTACAGTTTGTTGATTATATTCTGTTTTGATTTTCTGTTTGATTAAATATCAAAGTGTTATTCCGCAAACTTCTTTGATATTGTTTCTGAGAATTAATTCTTGTTGAGAATTCGATCCTGACAGTAGACTCCCGTATGGTCGCTGATGTTCGGCCTTAACTTGCGAACACGTCACACAACGCTCAACGTAACGCGCTACATCAAGTTTCATTACCGGCCACCAATAGTGCAACTTCAAGTCCCTGTACATCTTTGTACTCCCCGGATGAATGGAATACTTGGACTTGTGAGCATCCTCTAGCAACAGATCACGGTTACCCCCAAGCTTGGGTACCCACACACAACCGCTGAACAGTTTTACTCCGCGGCTATCTTCCGTTAAGAGTAAACGTTGCTTCGTCATGACTTCATCTTTTAGATTCTCCTCTAACAGTGCTTCCACCTGTGATGTCTTGATCTTCTCAACAAGGCTAGACACTAGCTCGATCCTCGAATGGGTAGCTCGAATACTTCTGCTATAGTCCTTCCGACTTAACGCATCGGCCACCACGTTCGCCTTACCGGGATGGTAAAGCAATTCACAGTCGTAATCTTTGAGCAACTCGAGCCACCGCCTTTGCCTCATATTCAGCTCTTTCTGATCAAAGACATATTTCAGGCTCTTGTGATCCGTGTATAGAGTGCATTTCGTGCCGTAGAGGTAATGTCGCCAAAGTTTCAAAGCGAATACCACCGCCGCTAACTCCAGATCATGGGTAGGATAATTCTGCTCGTGTATCTTAAGCTGCCTCGAGGCATAAGCGATCACCTTGCCTCGTTGCATCAACACATATCCCAGTCCCATCTTTGAAGCGTCGTTGTATACCACGAAATCTTCCGACCCTTCAGGTAATGTCAAGATCGGAGCTTCACACAACTTCTTTTGAAGGATCCGGAACGCCTTCTCTTGGGCTTCAGTCCATTCAAACTTCACATTCTTCCGAGTCAAGACTGTCAAGGAAGAAGCGATCTTTGAAAAGTCTTGGATAAATCTCCTGTAGTATCCTGCCAGACCCAAGAAACTTCGGATCTCGGACGGACTCTTAGGAGGCTCCCAATTCATCATAGCTTCAATCTTGGAGGGGTCTACTTTCACTCCGACCCGAGTGACTACGTGACCCAGAAACTGTACTTCTTTAAGCCAAAATTCGCACTTGGAAAATTTGGCGTACAACCTTTTTTTTTCTCAACACTTCCAGAACTTCACGTAAATGTTGCTCGTGCTCTGACTCACTCTTGGAGTACACGAGTATGTCATCAATGAATACAATGACCGACTTGTCGATGAATGGTCGGCATACTCTATTCATTAAATCCATAAACACAGCTGGTGCGTTCGTTAGACCAAAAGGCATTACAAGAAATTCGTAATGGCCGTAACGCGTTCTGAAAGCTGTCTTCGGAACATCATCTTCTCTTACCTTCACTTGGTGATAACACGAACGTAAGTCGATTTTGGAAAAACAACCCGCTCCTTGAAGTTGATCGAACAAGTCGTCTATTCTCGGAAGCGGATATCTGTTCTTTACTGTAGCTTTATTCAACTCACGATAGTCAATGCACATTCTCATTGTGCCATCTTTCTTCTTTACAAACAAGACTGGAGCTCCCCAGGGTGACGAACTCGGTCTTATAAAGCCCTTCTCCAAAAGCTCTTGGAGTTGTGCCATCATTTCTTGCATTTCTGACGGCGCTAAACGGTAAGGAGCTTTAGCAATTGGTGCTGCTCCAGGCACAAGATCAATCCGAAACTCTACCTGGCGATCGGGTGGTAACCCGGGCAAGTCGTCCGGAAAGACATCTGGAAACTCACGCACGATCTTCACATCTTCCAGCTTTGATTTCTTTAACTTGACATCGATCACATAGGCTAGGAAAGACGAACATTCTTTTACCAAGCACTTGCGTGCCTTTGCCATTGTGATTATTGCCACTTCACCTTTTCTCTTTTCGCCATAGATGACAGTGACTTCGCCAGAGGGGTTGGGAAGTCGAATCAACTTCTTGGAACATACGATCTCAGCATGATTGTTTGACAACCAATCCATGCCGACCACCACATCAAAACCCCCGATTAACATCGATAGTAGATCGATCGAGAATTCTCTCCCTTCGATACTAAGAGTACACTGCTTCAAAACATCGTGGATCAGAACTTGACTACCATCGTCTATTTCTACCACTAATGTATCCTCAAGACTAGTAGTGGGCATAGAAATTTTCTGACGGAACAATTCAGATACGAAAGAGAAACTAGAACCCGTATCGAACAAAATACGAGCAGGTACAGAGTTTATAAGGAAAGTACCCGATACCACGTCAGCGGATGCCCTGGCCTCTTCGGCCGTCATCTGAAATGCTCGACCCGGAACCTTAGGAGGGTTCTCCTTCCTTGCTGGCGTGCTACTCGACACAAGCTTCGGGCAATCTTTTCTCATGTGCCCCGGTGCCTTGCACTCATAACAGACGAGTCCTCTGACCGAGCAATCTCTGACAGTGTGACCAGGCTTCCCACACTTATAACAAGTTTGAGAATTGGTGTAACAGTTACCGTGATGCTTGGTTCGACACTTCGGGCACCACTTTGCTTCCTGATAACTGCTGAAGTTGCGGTTTCCAACAAAAGGTCAGGCCCGCTTGGGAGGTACTGAGCTGCCCTCCCACTTTCTCTTATCAGACACCACAACGGAATTCTCATATTTACTTTTTGCGAACATCTCCTCCATGAACTGAGCTTCCTCAACCATCTCTCGGAGGTTAGAAGCTTTGAAATTGTGGACCATAGATTGCATGTCCGCAGGTAGGCCATTCAGATAGGCCTTCATCTTATCCTTCTCTGTTGGGGCAGCGTGTTCCACCAGATCTAGCTTCTCCATGAACTGACGGGTGTACTCCCTCACCGTCAGGCTTCCCTTCACCAGAGACCGAAATTCTTTCTTAATTCAGTCCATTGTTCTTTCGTTGCAGAATTCTGCTAACAACTTTTTCTTGAACTCGGCCCAAGTCAACTGAGCCAACACAACAGCAGATAGGGTGAAATGAATGACATTCCACCAAATGAGCACGGTATCCCTCAGCAGTTGGGTACCGAACCGCACTTTTGGATCATCTCCGCATTCGGAAGAGCCAAAAGCTTGCTTGACCGCTCGAATCCACTTCACACACAAGACTGGGTCGTCGGAACCAGAGAACTCTGGCGGTCCGCAACCCAGAAAGGACTTGTAGGAACAACTTTTCCTATTTCCTGAAGCACCAACAATTCTGTTTTCCTCAGCCCTGACCCCTGTACCAACGCCTCCAGAACCTGTTACAATGTTTTCCACAACCGTCTCACTTCTCCGATTGTTCACATCGCGGTCCTCAATCACTTTCAGCAGAAACTCTTGTTGCTTTGCCATCTCTTCCCTCATTGCCAACATCATGCAGGCCATCAACACATACGGGGAACTAGCATCCCTGATTACTGGGTGGGACGAAGCCAGGTCTACACGTGGAATGACCTCTGGCCCCCCACCTAGTATTTGTGGAATAGGTGGACGCACCACAACCTCAACCCCTTCCGGTTGGTCGGCGGTGGAGGCTGTCGCTTCCAGACCATCAACACGCGTACGCGGTCTACCACGCGTATTCACCATACTGAACTGCTTCACAGAACAGAGACAGAGATAAGAGAGAGATTGAACAAACACAAAGGAAACGTACTACCACATTACCAATCGTTATAGCAATAGAAATTCAAGCACGCTTACGTACGATATCCTCTTAATAACATTAGCTAAGTGAGATTATGAACATATAACACATAAAAGTTCTCGTCACGATCACCACAACGCCTGAATAACGTACTTTCCGTTGACTCTAAGACTAACCCATCTTAGAAGCTCTACCCAATCTCGCAGATCAATTCTTAGCATACTCAGTCTAAGTATAGACATCTTACATTCATGCCTAGTTCGCTTAAACTAGAGCTCTGATACCAACCTGTAACACCCTAAAAATCATAGTAAATTAAAACCTGGAAAACCTGGCAACATGACATTCGTATTGATAATAACCTCCCAAGAAGGGGATCAGTCCTTAAGACTTTACAAAAACCTGTATCGATATAGAGTTTGTCAACAAACTAATCTAGACACCTATATCAAGATTACATCAGTTGACAATCCATAATATACCAAAAGAATGGGACTTAACAAATGCCCTGAAACAATACTAGTCATCTCAAAATGCCTCGAGACCAAACCCATCTCTCAAAACCCCGGCAACCCACCGCTAAGGGAAACCTGTTATACACATCATTTGAGAAAAAGTGTCAGACTTAAAGCCTGGTGAGAACATACAGTTTATAAAGCTCAAAAGATATAAACATCAGTATCATAAGGAAATCTTTTCATAAAGGTTTAGTTCATAAAGATAACATTTCGCCACAACCGGGCCTTTTCGGTCCATAACTCGTTAAATGATGACAAAAGGGATCATTTTACCAAGGATTGAGGCGTAACACTAAGTAGGCCAAAATCCGAGTTATGAGCTAAACAATTGGAATCCGCGGATACGAACACAAAAGTCCGTGCTTCAACGTGAGATCAAGCCCCAAGCGCAAAACCAATGTATACTCCTTCGCTAGGATCACTATGAACCATGGGTAGTATCCGGCCTCACATAACCGTACCAAGTTGCCCCCGAGGAACATATGATCCATAGCTACATATTTGGGGAATATAACATCCCAACAAAACAGTCGACTCAAAACCTAGGGATCCGCTAGTAATGGTACAGACTCGTCACAACAACATATGTGACCAACCATAAATAAACATATGGTATTAACACATTTTATAAACAAAATGTCATTTCCAGTTCAACTTCTGGTAAGAATGAAAATCATTAAAATGAGTTCATAAACATTCTTTTCACATATCCACATAATGTGCAAGTAAAACATCATTTTACTTTTAATAAGGCGGAACCAGTCATTTTAGTCAAAACTGATCGGGAACCCCGAAAATCACCAAAAACTTCATTTATATCAAAATGTAGAGAACATGAAATCATACCGTAAAAATACTTCGGATTTCGCAAATAAGAGTTTTGACATGTATAAAGTTTGTAAAATGGTAGTAGGAACTCACCAGTAGGTTTTCAGAATAAAACCCGGAAAACCAGATAACGATCACGACGTAGAGGTGAAGCTTAAAACACCGACCCCTTGCTAGAAACACCGAAAACTAGAAACCAAACGAGACTTGAAGATCGAAAGAGAAAAAGAGAGAAAAGGAAGAGAGAGAACTGAGATCTTGAGAAAAAATCAGAAAATCCATCAAATTGAGATATTTAGAAAAATATCTCACCATTCCTAACACGGCGCACGGCCCGTGCGATTTCAAAGAGGGAGGGCGCACGGCCCGTGCGAAAGCCACTGCCGTTCCCTGACCCTTGCGCACGACCCGTGCGAATTTCCTGAAGGTCGTGCGCCCTGTAGACAGCCACAGGAACCTCTTTTACTTAATACGTCTTCGCAAAACCAAGCGAAATTCAGGGTGTTACAGCAAGCTCCCGTGCTTTATCGGGGGAATACTAGCAATGGCATGATCGATTCATGAACTTCATCGAATCAAAGGAGCTTTATCATGTGATACTTTTGTCTCTAACACAGGGGCCACAACCTACTCCCATGTCTGAAGTACCTGCTAATGAAAATGAAGGTCTACCAGCTCGACAGGTACCAAAAACACTCGCACAAATGTCGACTGAAGAAAAGAAACGATATGACGAGGAAAATGCTACGAAGTCCTTCCTTCTTCTCAGTTTTCCTAATGACATATACGCGAGCATTGACAGTTACAAGGCTACTGCTAAAAGGATGCGGGACCAAATTGAAAGAATGATGATGGGCAGCCATATAGGGAATCAGTTGAAGATCACAAGCTACATGTAACACCCGCATCCTCGATAAATATTCTTTTGTGAATTATACCTTCCGAAGCTTGGAATTTTGTAGTTGGCTTAATCTCATCCCACGTTTTAGTACTTGGGATCACTCTTGGGAAGTGTCGTATTTCGGGCGTCGGAAAATGGGAGAAATCAAGTCAAAGATCGAGCTCAGTACAGTATCGACGATAGTGCCAGCGATTGTGACATCTGTCACTCTCGCTTGGCAAGGTCGCCAAGAGTGTACCGCAAGTGGGGGTATACCAACGATTGTGACGTGTCACTCTCGTTGGGCATTGTCGCTAAGGTGGTACTGAGAAGTCTATTACGTGGGAGACTATGACCAGCGACTATGACATCTGTCGCGAGCGGCCTCTAGGCCATTTAATGCCCAAATCGACCCATTTGCTCATTCTACCTCATTTCCTCTTGAGTTGGACGATTTTTTTCATTGAAGCTAAGGTAAGAATCTCTCTCTTCATTAATTCCTATCAAGAGAAGACATTGATTAGGGTTTTACGGTTGATTAGGTTGGTTGTGGTTAAAGAACCCAAGTGATTAAGGATTCAAGTTCAACTTCATCTTTTCTCTCAAGTGTCATCATCTAGGGTTTGTATACAAACTTTACAAGGTGAGTTTTCCAACCTTTGTTTTTACATAATTACTAGGATTTATGTGTTGCAACTCTCATCTATGTCTCCTAACCATGTATTTAGGTTTTGTTGTATTTTGACCTAAAGATGGATTTTTGGGATATTAGGGTTTTGAAACCTAAACAAAGAATGGTTGGAAAATGTGTTTAAACTATGGGTAATGGTATTCTAAGATTTTCTACATACATGGGAACCCATCCTTGTACCATGGGATTTTGGTAAACCCAAAGTGACATTAGGGTTTTGGTAAGATGAAAGTGTTGAGTTAGTTATTGACAACCTTGTGTTTTGGAATGGGATTTATGATATTATATTGATGGGTTATGTGGGAATAAAGTCCTCTTACGGTTGGGAAACAAGACTTCATGTTGGCAAACTTACATATGTAATTTGGTTTTAACCGTTATGTCTATGATCAATGATGAATGTGTTAGAATACTTGGTATTTGGTATTAGTGCAATGGATCCATAGGCACGATGTTCCAATGTCCCGTTTTGGACATTGAGTTCACCACTTTGGCACGGAATAGGCATCGAGTCACCATGGTAACTAAGGTGTGGGCCTATAAGGTCGGGCAGCGTCCCATGGGCAGTAAGATGTAATTCCCTTGTGCTTGAGTTCCCATTTTGGAACTATCAAGAATAGATCTAGAGCGGTTGACTTGATGTTTTCGGGCAATAGACTTAGAGGAGTTGAGCTAACTATATGATTGGTGTTATTGTACCATATTATGATCACTAATGGTTTATTTCATTGTTTGATTTAGCTCATGGCTATATCCACCGTACGACTTCAAATGGGTTTAGTACTTCTATTTCAATTGACTTTTCCTCACTAGGTTTTATCCTAATGCTTGTTCTTTAGTTGTCATGTCTAATAGGTCATCTTAGCGGTGGGACTCGTCGGGACTGAGTGGACGACATTGGGGTCGTGAGTGGTCTTTTTGAAGTGTGATAGCATTCTCTCGTCAAACGGCACCGAGTGTGATAGATTATAGGCGCACACACAACATTGTTGCTCCTCTGGTCCATCTAGAACCGGAAGGACTTCCCCAGGGAGCAAGACCTGAGAGGCGTAAGGGTCCACGCACTAGAAGTGGTAGGGTCCGGAGAGTTGGGGTTCCCGGACAGGGGGTGTCGAGAAAAAATATTGTGAGGGGAACTGACGAGGTAGGTGTCGTGCGACAAAGCGGTGCTAGTTCTTCAGCCGACTGCTTACACCACCACAGGTGGAACCTGAGATTCCGGAGGTGGACACCACACTGCATGACGTCCAAGTCATTGCAGACACCCCCGCAGCTGACACCAAAGGTACCCAATCCTCCTCCACCATCGGATCCGACACCGAAGGTACCCAATCTTCCTCCACCACCAAATCTGACACTGAATCTGACTCGGACGACGGGTCAACGGAATCAAGGGACGAGTCTTCTGACTCCGATGATGACGATGACGCTCAGGTCCAAATTGAACAAATTCTAGATGCCCCAAACCCTTCTGGAGAGATAAGGAGAACGGAAGAATTTTAGTTGAAAATGTGAATGTTACGAGCTAGAAGGAAAGGAGAAGGAAACAAAATTTTGAGCGTACATGAGTGATGAGGCAACCATCTAAGGTTGACCTCCCCCAACCCAATGTCACCCAGGTAGCCACATCTACTACTCTGTCCCATGTGTTGGGACAAGGTATTGAAGAAGTCGTCATGGACCTGGCGACGTAAGTGCACAGCCCCCCGAGCCACTCTGATATCTCTCAACAGATGTCGGCGACCATCATCGGCTATTGATGAACGTCTTAGTGACCCATCCGGAACACCCATAGTAACTCTACCTCTTGGTGGATTACAAGGATTGGGTGGAAGTCCTACCACAACTATCATCATGCCAGCTGTGAACGTAGGTTGTACGACTGTTCCTTCGACAGTCGCTACCACCACTGGAAGTCTGAGTGACCCAGGAGTTACTTTCCCCGAGTTCGTCTCACGGGAACATCTGGATGGCGCCCTAAAGGTTGTCCAGTCTCATATGGAGGCCGCGATGAAAGCACAGGTAGATAAGCTCAAACATCTGATTAAAGGCAAAGGTGTTATCACTGAGTCTGCATCCCATACACATCTACCACCACCACCATCTCCACCTACCACCTACACCATTGATGACCTAAAAGACATGTCACTTGCCAAACTACTATCCCAATCCCAAACTGAGCCATCCACATATGGCAATCTAGTATATGTACTTCATTCCCAAGTACCACCACCTCTACCAACACCACCACCTACTATCTCACCTGATGTTATCCAGAACCTCACCGCCACCCTACAGTCTGTGTAGCGAACCCTTGCTGACAGGGTTATATCTCTAGAGAAGACCTGCAAAGGTGAAGCACAGAGGCTCAAGCGCGGATATGATGATCAGGACGATCCTAATCACCATGAGAGGGAGAAGTTCCCACGAGTATCCGAGCCCGAAGACAGTATAAGTAGTGGAATTAGCAGAGGCAAAGAAAGACACGCCAGATGTACTCAAACGAAGAACATGGTCAGACTCACACTCAGGACCAAGATATGGGTATGGAAATGATTGTATACAGTGAGGCAAATCCAACGGTTGAAAAGTCTGAGGATAGTGACAGATGGACATCCGATAAACCGGATGATTGCGCACTTATTAATCCACAATTAGAGATAAATTCATCGGTCGAACAGATCATTACTGAAAGATTCGTAGTTACGATACAAGCTGAAGTCGATGACTTGTGTACCTTTGATGATGAAGAATTTCTGCAACAACAAGACTACGACAGCTTGTTTGATCATCTCCTACAAGATTATCAGCCAGCATAGTTATATTCAGTGAATGTTTCTCTGGGCACTTACACGATAGATCACCCCACCCAAGCTCAGCCAGAAACCCTAGTTTGTGAAACCGCCAGTACTCAACCAGATCCGCAACTCAAATGGGAAAGGGTAAGAATTCTCACTCCTTTTCTGGAAGAATCACAGAAATAGATGTTTGCCCACTGGATTCGTGAGTATGATCAGATTGCAGTGTATGACATTAGGTCGATGAAGAACAGATAGAAACATACCGAGTACATCTACACGTGAAAGAATATAGGTAAACCCATTCGTTCTGTAAGGACAAAATACAAAACCAAGTCTATCGATCAAATCTCATCCTCCCGTCTTCTCAGAGTTTGGTATCCGGACTTCACCGTGACTAGAGATGATGGAAAAAAATGGGAGTTCTCTGAAGTTGATTTTGAAAATCTAGAACTGCCAGATCTCCTGTTTTTGCTACGTGACATGAAGACCAGAACCATCCGCCCGCGTGAAATTATTGATGCTTTAGAGGTCGTGAAACACTATATGAAGAGTGCCTTGAAGCTATCCTACATTGAAGACTTCCATGGGCCTAGAAAGCAATAAGCCTAAAATCAGTTTTCTCAAGCCAAATCAGAGTCTGCCCAAAATTCAAAATGTATCTGTTGACAAATTGTTTGAATGTCCTGAATTCAACATGATATACAAGAACAGTAAGGGTGAATTACGCTTCATGAGATTCAGTCAGATTGCCCGATACTATGATGGTACACTGAATTTACTTTGAGACAAGTTGTGTGTTATCATTGCTCGAGACGACAAAGGGATCAAGACTTTGGAACCGACTTACAGAGGACATGTACTTGAAGCATTGGATTTGATAGCTGAGAGGCTCGAGTACAGGAACGAGTTGACAATTTTCGAGATCAGTTTTGGGCTCAGAGAAGATACGTTCCAAATTGGCGGCAATTCGAACTTCTATTTAAAGGGGGAGATTGTTAGGGTTATTTTATATTGAATAGAAGTGGGGGTGAATTTTGTAAATACCCTTTTGGGTATAAATAGTTATTAATCCTAGGATTTAGATGTTAATGGTCATTATCTTGCATTACATGCCTCCTAAAAGAAAACTTTCCGTAATTGCATTCAAGCTTTATCGATCAATCAATCATATGACCAAGTTTTGTGGTTAATTCTTCGTTCTTTATTGTTTATCAATGATTATTGCAATGTACTGGGATCCACAAAGAGAGGTGGGTTTATACGAGAACAATATCTATTTAAGAAAACACGATAACAACGAATAACATACAAAATCATATAAGATTGTGGGTGACTTTACGGATGACTTAAGTCGCGCCCAAAGTCCCCCACGTCCATTTTTTTTCCATTAACGTCGAATCATATATGATTTTGTACATGATTTGTTGTCCTTCTGTTCTTTTAAATAGTTAGGGTTCTCGTTTAAACCCCCCCCCCTCTCTCTCTCTCTATGTGGATCAATTTGAACAGTTGTTTTCAAATATCGCATAGTGTGAAATAAGAATTTACAAACAACAAATCATACTACAAAAGTTCTAAATAACACATATGTGACATCCGACATGAAAATAAAAATTATTTTACATTCAACGTCGACAAATGAAGGTACGCACGCATGAGAAAAGATGACTGTGCGGGAATAAAATTTCCATTCCCCCCAATTTGGTCAGGAATGGAAATTAATGGGTTTTGGGTAATGTGTCCATTATATTATATCAAACCAAACAACAGTTTTCATTATCATTATCATTCTCATTTCTTACCCCTCAATACCCCAACCAAACACCCTTAAATATTCACAAGATAGAATCACAACTTTCTTTCTTCGCCCTCTTTTCATCGGTCCAGAATACATCCTCGTCAGATTTCGATGAGATCACGTTATTATTATGATATCCTTCATTTTTGTTATACAATTTTAGGGAAATTAATTAAATATTACTCGCACATTATGTTTTAATTTGATTATGTTGTTTAGGCAAGATGTTATTGCTATATGTTAGAGTATATATCAATTGGATTTAAACCGTTTCTCTTCAATATATGTTAAAATTTATTTATTATTAACTCTTTTATAAAATAATATAATTAGGACTCCACATATTCTCACACCACAGATGATACACCAGATAATGAAAAATACGCCAATTGCGGAGATGTCAATTACTCAGATATGAAATCTTAGATTTAAGAATGCTATCATTCAAGGGATATATATATATATATATGGACACGGTTGTAGTTGTAAATATTGTACCTTGATGTCATGGTATCAAAGCACGATCTTAGGTTCTCTATCTATGATAGTAACAATTTATGACTCCATCGATTATTGATTCCCCAATGGCTCCTAGCTATCGGCATCAAGTTGGATGTTCCAACTACGAAATACGATGCTTGGTTTTTGAGATGTACATTTCCGGAAAAGACAAGTTGGGAAACATCCCCAGTAAACGACCCTTCTTTTCATAAATAACACTATGAAACTACCATAGTGAATAAAAGTTTTTTGTAACAAAAACTCTAATTGCCTCCAATTGAAACTTATAAACATTGACAAAAACTATTAACTTTTCATCCTAAAACATTTTTGTCACTTAAATTGAAGTATATTCTCCTTTTGTTTTTATGATTATTTAACTTTTCTTTAAATAAAATAACTATGTTTTGAAATTAATAATATATAAGCCATTTTGATGGAGGAACTGTCGCATAATAATTTCGTGCATGTATATTATATTTGAGCATTTTGATATATCTTTCTGATTTAGACATATTTGTTTCTTAACGTTAATTATTATTCTATTATTAATTATTCTGCTATATATTAAAGTCATTATCAGATGCACGTTTAAAAGATAAAAATTTAACATGGTTAATTATTATTCTGGTATAATATTGAACGTCCTTGTCTTCAGCGATAAATTTTAAACTAGGAATAGCAACAATATCACTTTTTGTGGATCTTGTTAGTGACATTTCCCACATGATATAAAGACTAGGAAGTGTACAAAATAACATGAATCTTTTAACCTGGTTCATATAAAATAAATATAAGATGTACATCATTAAAACAATATAACTTTAGACTAATTTAAATGAACATATTTTTCACATCAATCAGTTAATCAATCAACATATTTTTTTTATTTTTATTTTTCACATATTTTCACATCTAAAAGTGTATAATTACACGGTTTGCATTCAGTGAAGAATTTTTTGTAATAAATAAGTTCTAAATCTTCAGTCGACGGAATTATAAAGCAGTGATGCATGATACTCACGTAGGTCCGCTCCATGATAAACCATGTCATATATATAGAGAGAGGGGATTGGGTTCCGGTTAGAAGTTGAAGTTAACATGAGAAGCGTGAGAAGTAATTATCAACCGTTTGATGAGAAATAGATGCACATTAAGATGAAATGCACCGAGATAAGGTGCACCGAGATGCACCGGAGCAATTCTCTTCTAAGACGCAATTCATTGGAGGGCATGAGATTAAACGTGATCAACGGGTCAGATCCATTTCTTACGATTCTCACTTTAACCTCAACTCCTCACACAATCTTTCGCCTATATATACATATGCACATATATATACATATACTTGTAGAGGGAGGATATTTTGCAACCCTCAAAAAGGTTGCAACCTTTGCAACCTCATCTCTAACCGTTAGATTTGATCAACCTCATTTTAATTAGATTTTATTTATTAATAAATTAAAAGGGTAAAGTAGGTATTATACCCATAAATGGTTGTTTTGGCAATTTTCTATTTTTTGATAATAATTTAATTAAGATCGCTTTTTATGGAAGAGAATCTTTTATTTTTTTTGGCAGTTGTCTTGTTCATCCATCCTCTTCTTCTTCGTTTGCAGAAAATATACGGTTCATCCTCTTTTGTTTGGTTTAATTTTGTGTGTTCTTGTTATTTCACTTTCGCCTTTAGTATGGATTCATCTAACTTTTACGATGTTATGATCTTCTTCATGTTTTCATCTGGGTTCTCATCGTAAACCGTCGGTGCCGGAAGCATATTTCCTGTCGCAAACCTCTGGTGCAAACATGGGTTTTCATCTGGGTTTTCTCTTCATCTGGGTTTCTCTCCATCTGGTTTTTCTCTTCATCTGGTTTTTTCATCATCTGGGTTCTCATCGCAAACCTTGTGTGGCAAACCTCCGGTGCCGGAAGCATATTTCCTGTCGCAAACCTCCGATATCTCCCCTCACCGTTTCTTTCGTGAACCACCGCCACCAACCGTCCCAGCCTCTCCACCATTCACCATGATGATCGAACCCAAATAGAAGCACCTCCATCATTCACCGTGAGCCACCAACGTTGTTTTTTAGAACCACCGAGAGCCACTATCGTCTGAATTTCAAATTCGAGAATCACCTTCGTCTACAACATTCGAGTTTCAGTTTCATCTTTCACTCTCTCTCTCTCTCTCTCTCTCTATATATATATATATATATATATATATATATTTCTCTATTTTAGTTGTTTTCATCTCATGAATGCATGAAAATGATGAAACTTGCATGAAGATGATGAAGATGATGCACAGATGAAGATGAATGCATGAAGATGAATGTATGAAGATGATGCACAGATGAAGATGAATGCATGAAGATGATAAAATGGTTGAACAGATGATGAAGATGAATGCATGAAGATGATAAAATGGTTGAACAGATGATGAAGATGATGAATGGTTGAACATATGATGAAGATGATGGAAATTTAATATGGAGCTTTTTTTGGATGTGATAGTGATGGAATTGACGGCTGGGTTTTTTTTTCTTGTTTCCAAAAGTACAATTTAGCATTTAAATAATTCATTAAAAATTTAAAACACACGTTTCCATGATTAGCCATGTTTGAAATTGAAATTTCTTCCCATTTTGCCCTTTAGTGGGTTATATTTCAATGAAAAAAAAATGAAAAATGAATTTAATAAATCTGAAAGTGATAAATTAATCTGGACCGTTGACATCTAAATCTACGGTGATGAGGGAGGTTGCAAGGGTTGCAAGATTTATTGGGATTTCATATTAAAGCACCCCTATACTTGTATGTGTATATATATATATATATATACACACGTAGGGGTCTTCTTTTGAGAACGCATATACTACTAATTAAAAGCGCAATTCTGGTGGATCTTTTCGGGGGATTTCCGTCGGCTTACAAAATAGTCAAACGGCGTTGATTTCCATAGAAAAATTGCCAGAAATGTTTTTCTAAAAATATCTAAAGAAAATAATTCGAGTTTCCGGCGGATCTCCAACGTCTATCCGACAGATATTCTATTTTTTTAATTTAATATTAAAAAAATTAATTATAATCAATTTTAATTTCCGAGGGATTTCAGCATAAATTAACTTTAATTAATTAAATTCCGCCAGAAATCCAATGGTAAGTTTATATATTAAAAAGAGTGAATTACATTTTTAGTCCCTTGTAAATACCTGCTTTTTGTTTTTCGTCCCTCGAAATCATAAAGTACACTGGTAGTCCAAAAATCGTATTTTTTTGCCCAAATCAGTCCCTCTCCTTAACACCGTCCAATTGTTGTCGTTAGACATAGCATGTGCCCCTCATGTGAGGGGCATTTTGGTCTTCTCACCTAATTTTAATTTATTTATATATAGGTTTATTATAAAATAAAATAAAAAGTAAAAAAACATTTCCAAATTGAAATTGTTCATCTGCCATAAACATGAATTACGTCCCATGAATTTCTGCACAAGCCTCTCCTTAAAGCTCGCCCTTCACCTATTTTACCTACAATTTAGTTTCTTTCAAAATAAAATACTTAAATCATTTGATTTGGGGTTTCAGTTGTTGGGTTTAATTTTTTACAGGTTTTTTAAAATGGTGGCCGTCGAAGGTTTTTTCTATCGGTTAGCCACGGTGGTGGTTGAGGGTTTTGTGTTCTGCATGTTCCATAGATCCGACCCCTTCTCAAAGATGCAGATCTCTTCCCTCCCTTCTCGATGACGCGATGCAGACCCATATCCATTCCCTTCCCTTCTCAATGATGTTGATGCAGACTTGTCCTCATTTTCCGAAGATGAAGCTTTTCCCATATGTAGAAGATGTAGTCGGGTAAAGGTTACGTTCTTTATTTTTTTGGATCGTTTGCGGTTTTTTTGCTACTCATATACAAAAACAAGTTGAACCCAAATTCAAATTCTTTTTTTTTTTTTGAGTTCTTTTGGTTCTGTTTTTCACGAGGAACCCATCAAATTCGTTTAGGGTTCAGATTTGACTTTGTTTAGGTTTATGTTCTTCACAAGGAACCCCATCAGATCTGTTAGAAATGTGTTTGGGGTTTTGATTCATATAATGATTTGTATTTAAGTTTGTTTATGGTTTTGATTTCATGAATGGATTTGTATAAAAAAAATTATTACCCTTTTGATTTCTTGATTATGTTCTTGACTTAGGTATGAATATTCTTGGCTTGAGTATGAATGTTCTTGTCTTGAGTATGAATGCTCTTGGGGATGGATGTGAGGTTGAAGAAGATAGCTAGAAAGACCAAAATTCCCCTCATGTGAAGGGCACATGCAATACGTAACGACAACTTTTTGAACGGCGTCAGTGAGAGGGAGAGAAATGGGTCCAAAACACGTTTTTTAGACCACTGGTGTATTTTTACCTTTCGAAGGACGAAAACCAAAAAGGAGGCACTCATGAGGGACCAAAAGTGTAATTCACTCTATTAAAAATGTTATTCTTTTAATTTTTTTTAGAAAAAAGTTCAAATTTTTAATATTTAAAAATATTTCCGACGGAATTTTTTTAAATCACAGTGTTTTGTTGTGAAGTTTCAAGTGTAAAAAATGTGGTCTCACGGGTCTCACAAAAACAGGTTGGTCTCACGTAGACACGACTATATATATATATATATATATATATATATATATATATATATATATAGGGTCAGGTTCACGTGAGACCAAGCTGTTTCCGTGAGACCGCGTGAGACCAAGCCTTAAAACATGAAACGTCACACCGAAACACTGTGAAGGTAAAAAACATTTGAACCTTCATAATGTAATCACACTATGAAGGTAAAAAATCCTAAACCAAGTTAAAAAAAATCAAACCTTCACAGATAAAAGACTGTGAAGGTATATTCGAACCTTCACAGTGAAGACGTTGTGAAGGTTAAAAAAAACGAACATTCACAGCGGAAAACACCGTGAACGTAACATTTACAGTGTTTTCCCTATGAAAAGTTCGACTTTTTTTACATTCACAGTTTTTTTGTGTGAAGTTTCATACTTTAAAGCTTGGTCTCACCGGTCTCACGGAAACTGTTTGGTCTCACGCGAACTTAAGTCTATATATATATATATATATAGGGAGGGGTTCATTTGAGAAATGTTATATATATGAGAAATAGAGAATTAATCCTAGCCTTTCATTCGGTCAAGATCGGCTTTGACTGGTCAAATATTGCATCTTTGACTGGTCAACAATTACGGCTTTGACTGGTCAAAATTTGAAACTATTCCAAAAATAGAAAGAAGGTTTCCTAATTTTTACAAATACACGGAACAAGTTCATATATGAACCTGTATGATTCACATATGAACTCTTTTAACTGATTCATATATGAACCTTTGTGATTCATATATGAACCAATTAACTGACTCACATATGAACTAATTAACTGTAGATTCATATATGAATCAGTTGAACTAATTAACAGATTCATATAAGAACTTTTGTGATTCACATATGAGCTAATTAACTGATTCATATATGAACGTATAGTTCATATATGAATCAGTTAAAAGAGTTCATATGTGAATTACACTGGTTCATATATGAACATATAATTCATATGTGAATCATACAGGTTCATATATGAACTCGTCCCGCGTATTTTATGAAACTACCCCTCTATCTTCTATAGGAGGGGGGTTCAATTTCATTGTTTAAGTTAAAGGAATTTTTTCATGGAAATGTTTATATAATATGATGAAATTGTTTCTTATAATTATTTTCTTAATGAAATTGTTTTATATATTTTTGTTTCTGTGTAAAAATGAAACTGTTTCATGTATTTCTCATTTTGCTGAAATTTGTTTCCTAGT
Source organism: Arctium minus (assembly GCA_954870635.1). Lineage (NCBI taxonomy): Eukaryota > Viridiplantae > Streptophyta > Magnoliopsida > Asterales > Asteraceae > Arctium > Arctium minus. The sequence continues at coordinate 24,737,158 of OX941080.1, read as the reverse complement.
TAATATAATGAAGGTGATAATGTCTATAATAAACACCCTCCACAATAAAAATGACTAGTCAATCCTCATAATTAAGAAAAAGATGAAAAAAATTATGAATGGTTGAATGAGTTTTGTACGGTTTGTACAAATGGCTTGGTTTGCAAAGTAAACAACCCCTATATATATATATAGACTTAAGTTCGCGTGAGACCAAGCAGTTTCCGTGAGACCGGTGAGACCAAGCTTTAAAGTATGAAACTTCACACCAAAAAACTGTGAATGTAAAAAAAATCGAACTTTTCATAGGGAAAACACCGTAAATGTTACGTTCACGGTGTTTTTCGCTGTGAATGTTCATTTTTTTTTACCTTCACAACGTCTTCACTGTGAAGGTTCGGATATACCTTCACTGTCTTTTAGCTGTGAAGGTTTGATTTTTTTTAACTTGGTTTAGGTTTTTTTACCTTAATAGTGTGATTACATTATAAAGGTTCGAATGTTTTTTACCTTCACAGTGTTTCGGTGTGAAGTTTCATGTTTTAAGGCTTGGTCTCACGCGGTCTCACGGAAACAGCTTGGTCTCACGTGAACCTGACCCTATATATATATGTATGTATGTATGTATATGTGTGTGTGTGTGTGAGATGAAGGATCATGCGAGAAGCCAAGAAGTGTGATATCATATATGATTACACGACTTATGGTTGTGTTTGATTAAACGTCTATGTATTGTCAATGTTACATATGTTTAATCACATATGATTAAGCTTGTGTATCATATATGATATCACACTTCTTGCAAAATGTTTAACTTCTCGTTTGAACCTGCCCCTATATATGTATATGTGTGTGTGTGTGTGTGTGTATATATATATATATATATATATGTGGAAGGGTTCAAACGAGATCCATCGTGATTTAAGAGAAAGCGAGAACAGTCTCTAAAGCAAGCATTCCGTTTTAAATTACAATCTAAGAGAAGTTAAAGGGGTTTTTTTCTAATTTAAATTTTAAAAAAAACGTTGGACCGCACAAACCGGTCGAACCAAGTCAAAACAAACCGTTTTTTGTGGTTTGAGCGGTCTGGCGGTCCGGTCCGGTCTGAAAAATAGCCAAATCGCTTGGCCTGGTCTAGTCTGCGGTTTGACCCTTCTTTTGAGTAGTCTGGATTGAACCGATCGCCAAAAATACGCATGTTTTAATCATATTTAGTTTTCATGTTGTAGACTCAACTTTTATGGCTCAATTAAATTTAATTTGTCAAAGAATTATGTCTTTAGTTTTCATTTTCTCAATTGATTGCGTTATCTAAGTTGACAAACTTCTAAAATCCGTTAAAAATTCAGATCTAAATACAAATTGTCCTTTGGCTTTCTCAATATATGTCCAAAATTCAACCATTGTTGGTGGACTTGTTTAACTTTTTTTCAAATGCTCAATGTTTTTTTAACGTAATATATTAACGTTCTTTTATAATTTGGCATACTATTTTTTTAATAATGTTATATTTGTAGAAATTTAATTTTGGATATAAAGTTTATATTTTTTTTAGTTTAAAGCCCATAACAAGCCCAAACCGCCTAGATCGGTCAGACCATGCCGACTTTTTGTGATCCGGTTTGGTTACTTCCTACCAAACCGCTCGGTTTGAATTTTTCATAAACTGGACCGCGAACACCCTTATTTAAAAGTTTTCAAAAATATTAAAGACGTGGAAAAGTAAAATTGGAAACTGAAATTATAAAATTCTAATAACACGATGAAGATTACTTTAATCATCAGGGAAGGGATAATCATCGTCACATGATTATCATACTTCAATTAGCGCTCGATGATTGTCTGTCATCGATTAGGGATTGATGACTGATGGTGAATCACATTGTTATCACAATCTATATGAATGCAAATCAGTGAAATACGATGGTTTGCCCTTCGTTATCATATAATTGTCACAATAGGAGTATCACTGTTGAGATCGTAGTTGAGTAATCGAACAGGGGAAATTTTCACAACTAAAGAAATCGATACCATATGTGTTTGACTAAGAAAATTTGGTCGATAAACACAATGTCCGATTATCAACAACATTCGATTAGGGATCGATGCTTGTCTACTATCGATTAGCGATGGTGGAATGTATATCAGATGAACATCAAAGTTGACACATCGATTAGGGATCAACGATTGAATGTGTACCACGTGAATCACAGTTAACACATCAGTTAGGGATCGACAATTTAATGTGTGTCACAATGATACCACCTGATTGTAATACCCTAAAATTTAGACAACAATAATAGGGAAATTCCGGAAAAAAGTAAATAAAACGTCTAATTTACGACAACTAAAAGCTGATGCAGTTGGGATAGTTTGCTCAATTTCTAAAGTAGCGAATAACGAGATATAAGATACAACAACCTATTTAATATAGAACAATTTAAAAGTAGATTAACGTGGTTGTCTCTATATCTCCAAAAATCCCTCTTCTCAAAATTCCCAAAAAGCTCGGCCCTTCAAGTACACTCCTAGGTGCACGGCCGACGAGTCAAGTTGTCATATGCGCACCGCTAGTGGGACCTGTGAACCAACATAACACCATGACAAGTGTTAGACTAAAAGTCTAGTGATATCATATAGATTAAACAATTCACGAATAAGATAATAACTTCATATTTAAATGTTACCGGTATCCCTAATGGTTGAACAATTGCCAACACTCAAATTCGCCACGATGTTCCATACCTGAACATGAACATGCAAGAGATACCTCTTGAAATATAGGGGAGACCCGTTTCCATCGGTGTGATGAGAACACGTGAGTGGAGTCACCCATGATATTATTGGATTACACCTCATGTCCCGGTTCTAGTTCCCATGCCATCAAGACATCACAACCTCAAACCATCATATGCCTTTATTGCCTACTTTGTCGAGTTACACCTCAAGGACTCACAGGACATTATCGTCTATCCAACCTAGACGAGTTACACCTCAAGGACTATTAAGTCCTCCATTAACTACTCGCTAGTTACCCAAAGTGGCCAACAATTATAAACACATATATCATACGATCTAAATACTCATGCACAAGAAGACAGATTTCCAACCTCACAATATCATCATAAACAAGTATGGATAATAATACTAATGCATACTTCATCATCACCCCATAGACATAATATATACTATACAACATATATTAGCTCATGATATTGCACATCCCAATTTCATGTTAAACTCATACAATCTCAATATCAAGTAAACACCCAAATAGGTCGATAATGTAAGACTAGTCACAAATGTAGTTCTCTTGAGTCTAAAATCTCCTTTTTATAAAATTGGGTGTGGAAGAGTTCCTCACTAATACATTTCAAATATTACATATCTTGAGTTACAACTAGTCAATCATGAACATTAAATGCAACTAGAGATGACAAAAACTCATATTCAAGCAAAACTCATAAAACCCAAATTTTAGGTCAACCCCCAATATATCCACAATTCACATTTAAGGCAAATAATAGCATTTAAGGTAATATATAGGTTAAGAAACTCACCAAATAGGTTTCTGATGTAAAAACCCTAAAGATGGCAAAACCCTTAAAATGGAGATGATGGCTTGAAGCTTCAAATGGAGCTAGATGTCACACTTGCACTTTAGAACACTAAAAGAGTCGTAAATGTTCCTAGGGTTGGGGTTGGATTTGCATCAACGAGGGAAGAGGGGTGAAAGGATGGAGTTCTTACCTTGACTTTGAGAGAAAAAAACGTATTTTCCAAGGAACCAAATGTTACCAAATGAGCTTCATTGAATTAAAAAAGGCATTTAAGGCCTCAGCCCCCGACAGCGACATTGCCATGCGAGAGTGCCCATGGCATTCTCGCGGAGAGTGCAACACGGCCTCAGGCTTGCCCGTGACTATACCTCGCGAGTATGACCATGGCATTCTCGCACCAAATGTACTGAGAGGGCTTTGTCCCTCGCGACATTGCCCTGCAATTATGCCCTATGGCATTCTCGCCGGGCATAGTCGCTGGCATGCCCCCAGCCCGATTTTCGTCGTGACTTCGATTCAATTCTCAGATACTCTCGAGCCCAAACAAAATAGGAATGATAAATATTAAATAGGATTATGTAATTATGTATAAATCACCAAAAGTTGGGGTGTTACACTGATTATCACACTTTGATGAGGATTGCTATCACATCACAATTACCATATTGATTGGTTATCACATTGTGATAACAATTATTGGTTATGTATCACAATAAGATGAACTTATGTTTATCACAAGATTATCACAGTTAATACATCTATTAGGGGTTGATGAGTGTATGTGTATCATATTGTGTCACGTTAACACACTTCGATTAGAGCTCGATGATTGTCTATCACAACAATATTATCACACCATTGTTATCACAAATGTCAATGTTGGATATTGACTGGTTATCACATTGTTATTGCAATTAACACACTTCGATTAGGTATCTATTGGTTGTGAATCACATTGTTATCATGAAATAGTTAGGTATCTATTGATTTTTTTTATTAGTAAATGATTGTTGCAAGATTTATATAATAAACCTCTCAGACCTTGCACAAATGGAGAGTAACGCAAGTATACATTTCTCAATCCATTGTCGTCTTTTACAAGTAATAAAACGGTAAAATATCGAGTATCGATCCACAGGGAAAAAGGAGTAAAAGATTTAAATTAAAGTCCAGAAAAAGAAACGATTTCAGATGGCGATTTTGAAGAAATATTGTTGGTTGGGTTGATTACAAACTATTGCGAAAACAATTAATTAAAAAGGAAGCAAGGGTGTAGGGATTCGTTAAGATGTCAAAGAAAATTTATCGGATAGAACTTTGTGACAAACAACTCATCATTTTTAACCATCAACTTGTATAAGGTACTCTTTCGAGGTTGAGAAAGGCACGTATCCATGGACTAACTTTAATGTTTCCAAAATAAAGTAAAGTCATGGCAATGGCACAATCTATACCTTTTGTAAGTTGTACGGAATGAAACAAGTTTCCTTGGTTCTAATTAACTCTTTCGAGCCTACCTCCGTATCGTTCAAGTTGATGTGTTCAAGACGACTCATTTCTGAGTTCATCAAACTTTAACATTTCAGCAATATAACCTTGAACGAATGGTTGGAACGATTTATTATTAGTCAACGAATTTCTACCATCAAAATAGGCTTTTTATCTTAACTTCACCCCACACCCGAGCTAAGGTTGTCAGCCTATCATTGCTCGGTTTCCTTGCATTTTTTTATTTTTAAGAAAAACGAAAGACATGAGTTGAAAATTTAAATAACCACGAAATAAAAGTTTACGAGAACTAAACTTGTCTTACGATACGAAAGTTAACAAAAACGTGAAAGATCTAAGTTACGAAAGAGAAATACGACAAAATAGCATAAATTAAGATGGCTAAAATTTAAAACGTGAACGAAATTTTACGATAACAAACTTATGCTAGACGGAGTTAATAAAGATGCGACTAAAAATAAAGATTTACGATAACATAAAAGTGTAAACTAAAATTGCATAAAATTTAGATGACAAGAAAAAATACTAAAAGATTGATGCATTAATTATAAAAAGAGATGAAAGTTCTTGGAAGAAACTTCACCTTTTTACAAAGATGATGTAGCAAGAGGTGAATACATGATGGAGAGGTTTCAAATGGTAAAGTGGATGGAGAGAAAGTGTGAAATGAAACTAAGATTGTAGGATTAGATGATGGAATACAAGCACCAACACCCTCCTATTTCTAGAGCCTTGGAGGAGAAAAGAAAATCTTCCAAAAATCTTTGTCCAAAGGTCCATAGCATCCCATCTTTAGCAACAAAATTACTTGGAAGATTTCAAGTAAATCACCAAATCTTTGAAGTTTTCAATAAATCATCATATCTTTGAGATTCCAAGTAAATCACCAAATCTTTGAAGTTTCTCTTTATTCCAAAAGCACAAGTCTTCCTTCATTTCCATTCTATAGCATCACAAAACACACTTTCAAATCAACACTCTAAACTATAAGATTAGCCACAAATTAGCATCAAAAGACAAGTGAATTTGGTCATTGGCTCACCTAAACTCCATAAACGCGAAAATCGAAAATATACATAAAAAAGACTCAATCTAAAGACTTTTGACAAATTAAATTAACGAAAAAGAAACTAAAAAAGGTGTAATGCGTCAATTAAGTTGCCGCATATCACAACCCCAAACTAGAAATCGTTGCTTGTCCCCAAGCAACACAAAAGACAACTAAAAATGACTCAAGGATGAAATTAGAACTTGCCGTACCATGGATTTGTCATGTATGCATACATTTCTATACAATAGATAGGCTTTTATAAACCACTAGACACACATCATCTACAAATGCAAAAATGTTTACCATGAGCTAGCCATGTATCTTAATTGGTTAGACAAATACATTACACATCTAGTCTTAATAGCATATTGGTATTTGTATGCGGTTAATATCACTATCTTCTTTTATTCTTTTATTTTTGAATAACATGTATTTTATGCTCTACTATTTTTCCTTTTTCACTTTTTTTTCATTTTTTTTTTCGTAGTATGCATTTTATGCTCTACTATTTTTTTTTTTTAATACCTCTCGTTTGTACAAGCTCTCTCCCACAACTTAAAATGAACAATGTCCTCATTGTTGGAATATGGATAGCATGAGAAGGGAAGAAAGGAAGTGTATGAGAGGTAAGAAGGGGTTTTTCATCTATTTCCCAAACTCAAATTTTATGCAATGTAAACGTCAAAAGAGGACCCAACAAGATATTAGACTAGTTCTAGAAACCAAATGCAAAATGAGAAATGTGTGTAGTGAGTGGATTATTTGGGCTATCTCTCAAGAAAATGTAGGCATGCATTAAATTAGTAAGCATATACGATATGACAAGTTCAACAAAAAAAACTACAACCAAGTTTAACTAAAAAGACGCAAAAATTAAAAAAAAATAAAGAGAAGACTAAAAACAAAAATAAAAATCTACGAAAATGGAGAAAAGAAATAAACCTGCCTACTCCCGAGGAGTAGGTACCGATGCTCCCAAATGACGCCCGATGGCAAGAACTTGTGCTTGTCCTTCCAAAACCAATCCATTTAGTTCAAAAAGTGCCACAGACAAGTTCTCATGGCCTTCCATTCCGTCAAAAAATGCTTTGATTCGCTGTCCGTTCACCTTGAAAATACTACCATCTTCTGGGTTTATGAGATCCACGGCTCCAAAAGGGTAGATTTTAGAAATTTTAAATGAACCAGACCATCGACTTTTCAGTTTTCCCAGAAAGAGTTTTAGTCGTGAATTAAACAGTAACACATTTTGTCCCTCGAAAAATTCTCGTCTGTGAATTCTTTTGTCATGCCAGTTTTTAGTCTTTTCCTTGTAAAGCTTGGCATTTTCATAGGCGAAATTCCTATGCTCATCCAATTCACAAAGTTGAATTTTTCTTTTAATCCCAGCCTCAGAAACATCCATATTTAATTCCTTAATTGACCAGTATGCTTTGTGTTCCAATTCCATAGGTAAATGACATGCTTTTCCAAAAACGATTTTATATGGAGACATACCAATGGGAGTTTTAAAAGCAGTACGATAAGCCCATAGAGCGTCATCTAATTTGAAAGCTCAATCTTTTCTATGCGTCTTTACGACTTTTTCCAAAATTCCCTTGATTTCTCGGTTGGATAATTCTGCCAAACCATTTGTTTGGGGATGAGAGGCAGTGGCAACTCTATGCTTGATATTATATTTTTCCAAAACGCTCTTTAACAAATGATTTATAAAATGGGTACCCTCATCGCTAATTAAAGCACGGGGAGTACCGAACCTTGTAAAAATTTGCTTTTGCAGAAATTTAACAACCGTTTTAGCATCACTTGAGTGACATGCCACTGCCTCGACCCATTTGGACACGTAATCAACTGCAACTAAAATATACTGGCAATTTCCTGAAATTGGGAATGGTCCCATGAAATCAATCCCCCAAACATCGAACAATTCAACCTCTAAAATTCCATTTAGAGGCATTTCGTTCTTTTGGGAGATAGATCCTGTCCGCTGACATTCGTTACATGTTTTGACAAATTCTTGAGCGTCTTTGAATAACGTCGGCCAATGAAATCCAGATTGCAACACCTTTGCAGCTGCCATTTACCCACCAAAATGCCCTCCATAATTAGAAGCATGGCAATTCTGCAATACGGTTGGTACTTCACTTTCAGGGATGCATCTTCTCAACACCTGATCTGCACATGATTTAAATAAAAACAGATCATCCCACAAATATAACTTAGAATCATGCCTGAGTTTCTGGATTTGTTGTTTATTAAACTCAGGGGGGATGATTCCACAAGCTAGAAAGTTGGCAATATCAGCAAACCATGGTGTTTCAAAATGTTTTAACGCCAGGAGTCTCTCATCTGGGAATGTTTCTGTTATCTCCTTCTTTTTCAGTCCTTCAACATGCTTCTCAAGTCTAGACAGATGATCTGCAACCTGATTCTCCACTCCCTTTCTATCCACAATTTCAAAATCAAATTCTTGCAACAACAGAATCCATCTTATTAACCTAGGTTTTGCATCTTTCTTTGAAATGAAGTATTTAATGGCAGCATGATCAGTATGAACAATGACTTTTGCTCCCATTAAATAAGATCTAAATTTTTCAAAAGCAAAAACCACAGCTAATAATTCTTTTTCCATTGTTGTGTAGTTAATCTGAGCTTCATTGAGGGTTTTACTTGCATAATAAACGGAGTGGAATACTTTTTCTTTCCTTTGGCCTAGGACAGCTCCTACGGCCCAATCACTTGCATCGCACATGATCTCGAATGGTTTTTCCCAGTCAGGAGTAACAATCACAGGTGCAGTAACCAAAGCTTTTTTCAAAGTGAGAAATGCATTTCTACAATCCGTACTAAAATCAAAATTTTGATCATGTTGAAGTAACACGCACAAAGGTTTTGAAATTTTTGAAAAATCTTTGATGAATCTTCTGTAAAAACCTGCATGTCCGAGAAAACTTCGTATACCTTTGACAGTGGTTGGTTCAGGCAATTTTTCAATCACTTCAAGTTTTGCCTTATCAACCTCAACTCCTCTTTTTTAAATTAAGTGACCAAGAACAAGTCCTTCTTTGACCATGAAATGACATTTTTCTCAATTTAAAACCAAATCAGTTGCTTCACATCGTTCAAGACTTTTTTCAAGATTTTTCAAACATAGATCATATGATGTGTCATACACAGAAAAATCATCCATGAAAATTTCCATGGAGGTTTCAAGCATATCAGAAAATATGGACATCATACATTTTTGAAAAGTAGTCGGTGCATTACACAGACCAAATGGCATTCATCTAAAAGCAAAGGTACCATAAGGACAAGTAAAGGTGGTCTTTTCTTGGTCTTCTGGAGCTATTGCAATCTGGTTGTAACCTGAATACCCGTCTAAGAAACAATAGTACTCCTTTCCTGCAAGTCTATCTAACATCTGATCAATGAACGGTAGTGGGAAATGGTCTTTCTGGGTAGCCTTATTAAGTCTACGGTAGTCCATACAAATCCTCCAACCAGACACAACTCTAGTGGGAATGAGCTCATCTTTCTCATTTGTGATCACAGTGACACCTCCTTTTTTAGGGACACACTGTACAGGGCTCACCCATGAACTGCTCGCTATTGGGTAAATTATTCCTGCATCCAACCATTTTAAAATCTCCTTTTTCACAACTTCCTTCATGACAGGATTCAACCTTCTTTGTGGTTCGATGGAAGTGAAATTCTTATCTTCTAGGATGATTTTGTGTTGACAAATGGAAGGACTGATACCCTTAAGGTCAGAAATGGTCCATCCTATAGCCTTAGTGTGCAATTTTAACAAACTTACCAACTTTTCTTCCTGATGTGTTTCTAATGTGGATGAAATGATGACAGGAAATTTACCTTTTTCACCTAGAAATGCATATTTCAGGTGTGAGGGGAGTGGTTTTAACTCCAGGTCAGGTGGTGATTCAATAGATGGGAGTTGGGTTTTTGTATCCTCACTTTCCAACAACTCAAAAGTTGCAGTCTCTCTCACATCTAGGGCTTCACTTTCATCTTCCCATTCTTCTTTCTCATCAACTTCAGTCTCTCTTAAGTCTAACATTTTTTTAATTCCTTCTTTGTGGCACAAAGACTCAATATCACTCAAGGTAAAGCGTTCTTCTCTATCATCAGGATATCTCATAGAGTTGAACACATTAAAAGTTACATTTTGCTCATCCACTCTCATAGTCAATTCTCCTTTCTGAACATCAATCAAGGTCCTACGGGTTGCTAGGAATGGTCTTCCTAGGATGATTGGAATGTCTTTATCGGCCTCAAAATCAAGAATGATGAAGTCGGCGGGAAAAATGATTTTTTCCACTTGGACTAATACATCCTCAATTTTTCCTTTTGGGTGAGCTATGGACTTGTCAGCTAACTGCAGGGTGACTGTGGTTGGTCTAGCCTCACCTATGCCTAGGATGTTAAAAACAGACAAGGGCATAAGGTTTATACTAACTCCCAGATCACATAATGCCTTTCCAATCTCTTTCCCACCTATTGAACAAGGAATAGTGAAACTCCCGGGATCTTTCAGTTTAGGAGAAATTTTATTTGAAAGGAGGGAACTACAACCTTCTGTTAAGGCAACAGTTTCATATTCACTCAACTTCTTCTTTTTGCTCAAGATGTCTTTGAGAAACTTTGCGTAACTTGGCATTTGTTCAATTGCTTCAACCAACGGAATGTTGATATTTAGTTGTTTAAACACGTCAAGGAACTTTTTGAATTGTAACTCCTCTTTTTGATTTCTCAACCTTTGCGGAAAAGGTATATACGGAGGGACAGGAGCTACAATGGCTTTCTCAGGAGACTGACCTAAAGGTGTTGGAGTGGCGGTAGGTTTAGAACTTTTGAGTATGTGAGTGGCTGGTGATGTGACAAGATTATCAATCTTAGTGGGAGTTGTTGAGGCTTCATCATGAAATGATACCTTCTTTTTGCCCTCTTCTTCAAATAATATAGGGAAATCAGTTTTCTTAGGTAGTGGTCCTATGTCCACTGAGTTTCCTTTATCTTTCAAAGTGGGTGTGACAACATCCGGAGTGAGTTGGGATGGTTCAACAGGCTTTTTCAGAGGTTGACTTTCTGTTAAGTTCTTTCCACTTCTCAAACTCACTACTTTCACATGTTCTTTCACGGCTGGTCTTGGGATCTCTGTATCACTAGGCAGTATACCAGGAGGCCTATTCTGTAACTCAAGTGCAAGTTGACTAATCTGGGTCTCTAGAGATCTTATGGTTGTGTTTTGATGGTTCATTGTTGAATTGGTTTGGTTTATGAACCCTTTCAAAATTGTTTCTAAAGAAGTGGATGACTCAGCTTGCTGGTTAGGCTTGTTTTGAAAAGACGACTGATGTGGCTGTTGATGAAAAGTCTGATGGCGATGGTTTTGAGGATGACTTTGGTGTTGTGGTTGTTGAGATTGTTGTGGTTGTTGTGGTTGAAGATTTGAATTTCCTGGCTGCTTAGGTGCGGGTGGATTTAAACATGGACTGTGCCAAGAAAAGTTCGGGTGTTGTCTCCAACTGGCATTGTAGTTGTTGGTGTAGGGACCAGGTCTATTATGAACATAGTTTACGGATTCATTATTTTGTGGACAATGTTCATAAGAGTGTTCCCCACCACAACAGACACACTGCACTGAGAGTACTGCAGAGATAGGTGTAGATATATTGGTTGCACTCCTTGGCCAGAAGTTAAGTTTTTTAGCATGGTGGGCATGGAAGTGAGTTGTGCAGTTAATGCAATGTATGCATCTACATCATGAACTCCAACAGTCTTCTTTTGTGGTTGAGCACGTGGATCAGCCCAATGTCCTTTGTTTGTTGAAATCTTTTCAAGAATTTCATATCCATCATTGTAGGTATTAGCTGTAAAGGCCCCTCCTGATGTCGCATCGAGCATTTGTTTAGCCATGGGGTTTAGACCATTGTAAAACGTCTCAAGTTGAATACAGTAGGGAATGCCATGGTGAGGGCATTTTCTCAACAACTCTTTAAACCTTTCCCAAGCATCAGGAATTGCTTCATCATCCAGTTGTTTAAACATGCAAATTTCATTTCTGGATTTGGCATTCCTGGTGGGTGGAAAATATTTTCGCAAAAACTTTTCAGCCATATTGTTCCATGATGGTACAGAACCAGGTGCCAATGAGTTGAACCATGACTTTGCCTGATCCCTTAGAGAGAATGGAAATAGAGTGAGTCTCAAGGCATCGTTAGATACCCCAGGGATCAGAAATGCATCGGTGATCTCCATAAAAGATTTTAAATGAGAATGAGGATCCTCCGATGGCATTCCGGAAAATTTTCCATTGGTTTGTAACATGTGGAACATAATAGGTTTTAGTTCAAAATGGAGGGTGGTCATATGGGGTCTAACTATCCCTGAGTTCAATTGCTCAAAATCCGGGATAACGTAGTCCATAATTTTTCCCTCTTTGGAATTTGCTAGATTAATAATGTTCGGAGCTCCATTCCTTTGTTCATTGTTACCTTGAGATTCCGCATCATCATCAACATGGTTATTGTTATGATTTTTCCCTTGATTTGGTGCATTTTGTTGAAAAGGGAATTCGGGTGGATTTCCAAAAATGGGTGGTGCATCGTGGAATATAGGTTGTTGTCTTGGCGGATTTTCTATTCTAGGTACCCTATTTTCAAAACCTGGTGGGGGTGGTTCCATGATGGGAAGATCCAAAGTTACTGAAATTCTTTGTGTTCTCCTTCTAATTCTGAATGTTCTTTCAATGTCCAGGTCAAATTCGAACAACTCCCCACGTGGTATTCTTGGCATACACCAAAAAAAAATTGTGACCCAAACGGTGTTAGAAAAATCAAATCTTTAACTGTACTTTAAAAATCTTTTAGCTTCCCTAATTCCCCGGCAACGGCGCCAAAAACTTGTTGCAAGATTTATATAATAAACCTCTCAGACCTTGCACAAATGGAGAGTAACGCAAGTATACATTTCTCAATCCATTGTCGTCTTTTATAAGTAATAAAACGGTAAAATACCGAGTATCGATCCACAGGGAAAAAGGAGTAAAAGATTTAAATTAAAGTCCATAAAAAGAAACGATTTCAGATGGCGATTTTGAAGAAATATTGTTGGTTGGGTTGATTACAAACTATTGCGAAAACCATTAATTAAAAGGAAGCAAGGGTGTAAGGATTCGTTAAGATTTCAAAGCAAATTTATCGGATAGAACTTTGTGACAAACAACTCATCATTTTTAAACATCAACTTGTATAAGGTACTCTTTCGAGGTTGAGAAAGGCACGTATCCATGGACTAACTTTAATGTTTCCAAAATAAAGTAAAGTCATGGCAATGGCACAATCTATCCCTTTTGTAAGTTGTACGGAATGAAACAAGTTTCCTTGGTTCTAATTAACTCTTTCGAGCCTACCTCCGTATCGTTCAAGTTGATGTGTTCAAGACGACTCATTTCTGAGTTCATCAAACTTTAACATTTCAGCAATATAACCTTGAACGAATGGTTGGAACGATTTATTATTAGTCAACGAATTTCTACCATCAAAATAGGCTTTTTATCTTAACTTCACCCCACACCCGAGCTAAGGTTGTCAGCCTATCATTGCTCGGTTTCCTTGCATTTTTTTATTTTTAAGAAAAACGAAAGACATGAGTTGAAAATTTAAATAACCACGAAATAAAAGTTTACGAGAACTAAACTTGTCTTACGATACGAAAGTTAACAAAAACATGAAAGATCTAAGTTACGAAAGAGAAATACGACAAAGTGGCATAAATTAAGATGGCTAAAATTTAAAACGTGAACAAAATTTTACGATAACAAACTTATGCTAGATGGATTTAATAAAGATGCGACTAAAAATAAAGATTTACGATAACATAAAAGCGTAAACTAAAATTGCATAAAATTTAGATGACAAGAAAAAATACTAAAAGATTGATGCATTAATTATAAAAAGAGATGAAAGTTCTTGGAAGAAACTTCACATTTTTACAAAGATGATGTAGCAAGAGGTGAATACATGAAGGAGAGGTTTCAAATGGTAAAGTGGATGGAGAGAAAGTGTGAAATGGAACTAAGATTGTAGGATTAGATGATGGAATACAAGCACCAACACCCTCCTATTTATAGAGCCTTGGAGGAGAAAAGAAAATCTTCCAAAAATCTTTGTCCAAAGGTCCATAGCATCCCAACTTTAGCAACAAAATTACTTGGAAGATTTCCAGTAAATCACCAAATCTTTGAAGTTTCCAATAAATCATCATATCTTTGAGATTCCAAGTAAATCACCAAATCTTTGAAGTTTCTCTTTATTCCAAAAGCACAAGTCTTCCTTCATTTCCATTCTATAGCATTACAAAACACACTTTCAATTCAACACTCTAAACTATAAGATTAACCACAAATTAGCATCAAAAGACAAGTGAATTTGGTCATTGGCTCACCTAAACTCTATAAACGCGAAAATCGAAAATATACATAAAAAAGACTCAATTTAAAGACTTTTGACAAATTCAATTAACGAAAAAGAAACTAAAAAGGTGTAATGCGTCAATTAAGTTGCCGCATATCAATGATCGAGACGTGATCAGATTATGATCGATAATCATGGGATAAAGACAATTAATAAAAGCAACATTAAAATTATAAAAAATAGACAATTACATTATGGGAATTTAATTAAAATACCCTTTTTTGAAAAATCAGTACCCAAAATGCCCCAAATCTTGTAATTTTTGCCAAAATACCCCCTAGGTCCGCGTTTTGGCCGCGTTTTTTCAAAAAAACGCGGACTGGTACTGTTTGGGTCCGCGTGTGGGTCAAAACGCGGGGTGGGTACGCGTTTACACTGTTGCACGCGGGGTTGGTCCGCGTTTCAGCCATTATGTCCGCGTCTTGCGGTGATTGAATTGTCAAATTTAATATATATTTACAGTTTATACCCCTATAATTATTTAGTTAGTTTACTTTATATCTTTTACTTTTCTATTATTCATTTTATACTTTTATCATATTAACACACATAATCGTATATTAACTAAAATACGTTAAAAAAATACGTTTTAATTTTAACAAGTTACACCATTATAATCGTCTCCTCGAAACCTTCGAAATGAGCCCAATATTGAATATTTTTGGATTTAATTATTTTATTATATATCATATGTACTAACATAAAACGTATAAAACGTATGCATATATTATTTTTTTTTTTACCATAAAACATAAAACGTATTATATATCATATATACTACATATTTTTGGACAAATTATTCATAATTTATGTTATTCTTCTTTTTACCATTTTACTAATAACGATATTTTTAGTCCAATGGGTAGGATATCGTTATTTTTACTAAAATATCGTTATTTTTAGTCCAATGGTAGGATATCGTTATTTTTACTAAAATATCGTTATTTCTAGTCCAATGGAAGGATATCGTTATTTTTACTAAAATATCGTTATTTCTAGTCCAATTGAAGAATATCGTTATTTTTACTAAAATATCGTTATTTTTACTAAAATATCGTTATTTCAAGTCCAATGGTAGGATATCGTTATTTTTACTAAAATATCGGTATTTTTAGTCCAATGGTAGGATATCGTTATTTTTACTAAAATATCGTTATTTTTACTAAAATATCGTTATATTTAGTCCAATGGTAGGATATCGTTATTTTTACTAAAATATCGTTATTTTTAGTCCAATGGTAGGATATCGTTATTTTTACTAAAATATCGTTATTTTTAGTCCAATGGTAGGATATCGTTATTTTTACTAAAATATCGTTATTTTTAGTCCAATGGAAGAATATCGTTATTTTTACTAAAATATCGTTATTTCTAGTCCAATGGAAGAATATCGTTATTTTTACTAAAATATCGTTATTTTTAGTCCAATGGTAGGATATCGTTATTTTTACTAAAATATCGGTATTTTTAGTCCAATGGTAGGATATCGTTATTTTTAGTCCAATGGTAGGATATCGTTATTTTAACTAAAATATCGTTATATTTAGTCCAATGGTAGGATATCGTTATTTTTACTAAAATATCGGTATTTTTAGTCCAATGGTAGGATATCGTTATTTTTAGTCCAATGGTAGGATATCGTTATTTTTACTAAAATATCGTTATTTTTACTAAAATATCGTTATATTTAGTCCAATGGTAGGATATCGTTATTTTTACTAAAATATCGTTATTTTTAGTTCAATGGTAGGATATCGTTATTTTTACTAAAATATCGGTATTTTTAGTCCAATGGTAGGATATCGTTATTTTTACTAAAATATCGTTATTTTTAAAAATAACGATATCCTACCCATTGGACTAAAAATATCGTTATTAGTAAAATGGTAAAAAGAAGAATAACATAAATTATGAATAATTTGTCCAAAAATATGTAGTATATATGATATATAATACGTTTTATGTTTTATGGTAAAAAATTAATAATATATGCATACGTTTCATACGTTTTATGTTAGTACATATGATATATAATAAAATAATTAAATCCAAAAATATTCAATATTGGGCTCATTTCGAAGGTTTCGAGGAGACGATTATAATGGTGTAACTTGTTAAAATTAAAACATATTTTTTTAACGTATTTTAGTTAATATACGATTATGTGTGTTAATATGATAAAAGTATAAAATGAATAATAGAAAAGTAAAAGGTATAAAGTAAACTAACTAAATAATTATAGGGGTATAAACTGTAAATATATATTAAATTTGACAATTCAATCACCGCAAGACGCGGACATAATGGCTGAAACGCGGACCAACCCCGCGTGCAACAGCGTAAACGCGTACCCACCCCGCGTTTTGACCCACACGCGGACCCAAACAGTACCAGTCCGCGTTTTTTTGAAAAAACGCGGCCAAAACGCGGACCTAGGGGGTATTTTGGCAAAAATTACAAGATTTGGGGCATTTTGGGTACTGATTTTTCAAAAAAGGGTATTTTAATTAAATTCCCTTACATTATTGTCCTTAATGATTTATTTTTATTTATTATAATTTTAATTATTGGGTAATAAAGTTGTAGGCCCACAACTATTTTCACAAACAAATAGATTCTCCTTTGAACGCCGGTCTATCTATATTTATATATATTTATATTGACAAAGCTTACCGGAGAAATATATATTATTAAAAAGGTTTGAAAAAACTTTATATTCATATCTATACTATATTATAAAGATGGCATAAAAAACTCTTAATTATAACTCACTAAGCTTTATGTACTATAATTTAAAGCTATCTACTTAAAATCTCTTAAAAATAATTACTAAAGTCTAATGTACTACCTGTAAAGTTTTTAACCCTAATTAATATATTCCATCATTATCTCCCAAAAATCCTTATCTCTTATCCCCAAACCCTAAAATTTTGAAATTTGAATTCTGAAAAACATAATCAAAACAGGATAAGCATCTCAATTTAAATATAAAAAATTTAAAATATATAAGATAATTAATGAATTTTAACAAACTACTTAATTTTTTTTATATAAAAAACATTATATTGTTAAGCCTAAATTAAACAAATTTATATATAAAAAATCATTATCACTCAATAAAAACCATCCAAAATCGTACTGTAAATCAATAAAAAACAAAAAATTAAAATTAAAATCGTGATGTATTAAACATTATGTACTATTATTTAATGTTAATCTACTTAAAATATCTTAAAAAACAATTAATGAAGCAATATGTACTACTTTTAAATGCTTTTAACCCTAATTAATAAATTTCATCCTTATCCCCCAAAATCTTTATCTCTAATCCCCAAATCCTAAAATTATGAAATTTGAATTCTGATAAACATAATCAAAACATGATAAACATCTCAATTTAAATATAAAAAATTTAAAATATATAAGATAATTAATGAATTTTAACAAACTACTTAATTTTTTTTATATAAAAAACATTATATTGTTAAGCCTAAATTAAACAAATTTATATATAAAAAACCATTATCACTCAATAAAAATCATCCAAAATCGTACTGTAAATCAATAAAAAACAAAAAATTAAAATAAACATTAAAATCGTGATATATCTCGCTCCATTGCGCGAGTACGCTTCTAGTATATTATAAAAACTGTATAAAAAACTCTTAATTACAACATTTTAAGCACAAGTTACAACTAATTAAAGCGAATTACTTAATTTCTTAATGCTTTGGTACAACTTTTCCAAGCACAGTATCTCACATAATCATCTATTTGTGGAATGGATACTCATTTATTAATATAATATTTGTTTTTTTGGTGGAGGATTTTATAAAATAGATTTTATATTAGCATAATCTATTTTAAATGTATCTATTTGTGGAATGAATACTCATTTTTTAATATAATATTTTTTTTTTGTGGAGGATTTTATAAAATAGATTTTATATTAGCATAATCTATTTTAAATGTAGATTTTACATTTATATTTATATTAATGATTAACAGAGAAATTACGTTTCATTTTAACTCGGTTCAATATTTCAACAAAAAATTTATCCTCCCGTGCAATGCACGGATCCAACACTAGTATTCATAAAATACTAATAATGATCAATATCATTAGTAATGTTTACATATATATGAATATTTAAGTATGTTCATAATTAATGAATAATATATTTTTATAAATCTCACAATATTTATAATTTATAAGTAAACCATCTCACATTTTATAAGAGGGAAATAATATGAGTAATTTGATTGCCACTAGGCATAAAGTGGTGCAAGGAAATAATATCTTCAAGTTCACATGAAACACGTTTTATTCCTTCTTGTTAAAAGAGAAAAATAGCACAATTCCTACCGTTTCAATATAATAACACTATTCAATCTTTATCTTTATATATATAAAAAAAAAACCTTGGGGTATTGAGATGGCATCATCAGGATTGAATATTCTCAAATGGTGAATTGTGATTGATTTGGAGTTGTCTCACATTGATGAAAAGTTGAAAGATTGAAACAAAGTGGTGTGTATAAGAAAAGTACATGAGATGCATTGTGTAAATTCATGTGGTTTAACTCATAGGGTTGCTTATTTTGGATGACATTTTTTTTGCAAAAAAAATTAGTTTGATTCAAGTGGTTATCTTATTTAGGATGACCACCTTTTGCAAAAAAAAATCTTAGTAATCATTGTCATCTTTATATCTTCTTTATATATATAAGAGGAAAATCTTGGAGTATCGGGGTGGCACCATGAGAATTGAGTATTCCCAAATAGTGAATTGTGACTGCTTTAGAGTTGTCCCACATTGGTGAGAAGTTGAAACATTGGAACAAAGTGGATAAGAAAGGTGGATGAGAATAAAGTGGTGTGTATAAGAAAGGTTGATGAAATGTATTTGTGTCCATATATAAGGAAAACCTTGGGGTATTGAGGTGGCAACATAATGATTGAGTATTCTCAAATGGTGAATTGTGGTTGATTTGGAGTTGTCCCAAATTGGTGAGAAGTTAAAAGATTGAAAAAAGGTGATGTGTATAAGAAAGGTGGACAAGATGAATTGTATAAATTCATGTGATTTAACTCATATGGTTGTCTATATTGGATGATTTTTTTCTTTTCTTTTTTTTTTTTGAAAAAAAAATAGTTTGATTCAAGCAGTTATCTTATTTTGTATGACCATGAAAAAAAATCTTAGTAATTTTTATCATCTTTATATCTACTTTATATATATATATACATATATATATATAAGAGAAAAATCTTGGAGTATTGAGGTGGCACCATAAAAATTGAGTATTTTCAAATGATGAATTGTGATTGATTTGAAGTTGTCCCACATTGGTAAGAAGTTGAAAGATTGGAACAAAGTGGTGTGTATAAGAAAGGTGGATGAAATTTATTTGTATCTATATAAAAGGAAAACCTTGGGTGGTGTTTGGTTCGCAGATTCTCAAGGGATCTGATGAAATTGGAATGTTGAAATCCATTGACCAAATTTCATTCTTTTGTTTGGTTCATTCTTTTTCACGGAAGGAATCTCTAAATTCCATCAAATTCCACGAATGAGGGAATTTAACATTTCTTAGCAACTACAAGGTATTTTGATGGAATGTAATTCTTTTTTTTTTCTTCATAATACCACATATGCCCTCAATCCAATATAATCTAATCACATAACACCTATATTATTAAACCATGCCTCCATCGGTTCCTTCTCTAAACCCCGCAGACCACCGCCGATCTTGAACCACCGTCGACCACAACCGATCACCACCGCCGATCTGAACAACCGCCGACCACCGTCGATCTGAACCACCCCCGACCACCGTCGTTATGAACCACCGCCGACCACCGTCGATCTGAACCACCGCCGACCACTGTCGTTCTGAACCACCGTCGACCACCACCTACCACCGCCGACCACCGCCGATCTGAACCACCACCTACCACCTCCGTTCTGAACCATCGCCGATCTGAACCACCGCCGATCTGAACCACTGCCGACCACTAACGATCTGAACCACTGCCGACCACTACGGATATGAACCACCGCCGACCACTGCCGATCCGAACCACCGTCGTTCTGAACCACCACCGACCACCGTCGTTCTGAACCACTGTCGACCACCATCGTTTTGAACTACTGTTGATCTGGACCACCGCTGACCACCGCGTTCTGAACCACCGCCGATTTGAACCACCGTCGACCACCACCGTCGACCACCACCGTCGGCCACCACCGTATTAAACCATCGCCGATCTGAACCACTGCCGTTTTGAACCATCGCCGACCATCGTCAATCTGAACCACCGCCGACCACCACCTATCTGAACCACCGCCCACCATCGATCTGAACCACCACCGACCACCATCGTTCTAAACCACCACTGACGACCACCAATCTGAACCACTGTTACAAATAAAGTATTTTTAATGACTATTTTATTAAAAAAATTGTTTAGAAAAATTAAAATTACCAAAAGGGGTATTTTGGTCATTTATCAACATTTTATTTCAATTCCAAAGCTACTTACATTCTGTGAACCAAACAGACAGATTCCAATTCATTTAACAGATTACATTCCAATTTTGCCAACCTGACAACATTCCATTTCAATTCCTTCAAAGTCAAATTCCTTTGACAGATTTCATTCCATCCAAAAACATTATGCGAACCAAACGTCACCTTGGGGTATTGAGGTCACATCATAATAATTGAGTATTCTCAATTACCGCACAACATGCAGTGTAAACACTAGCTTGATACATAAATTATTAACAATATTTGATCAATAATTAAGCATATATGAATAATGTTACCAAAACACAATTCGTATTCAATATTAATGGAAAATAAAAGAGTTACATGTATCTTAAAATAACGAATTGATTATATGTTAATGGAATTATCCACTTTAAATCAATTATATTATCCAAACTTATTTTGAAACATTGGTAGAACTCTTGTGTTTATCTATAATCTATAATAGTAATAAAAGAGCATCCCAACGATAGTATAAATATGAACCACCATTCGATTATGTTAGAAGATGAATATGGTTGAAGGAGACGATGAATATGCTGAAGGTTTAAAACCTCGATATATTGATTGAGAGAAAACGTACAATATGAAAAGTAAATAATGAGTAATCTAACCTAGACTACAATATACAAAGAATATATACATGAACAATATGGGCTTGGGCCGTATATTGACATGGGCCTGGGCCCTCTACACATATACATTAACATCCCCCCTCAAACTCAATCAGGAGAAGAATGAGCCAGATGGAGTTTGGAAACTAGATCACGAAACCGTCCTGGTAGATGAGCTTTAGTGAAAATGTTGGTCGGTTGATCAAGAGTTGAAATAGGAAGAAGTTGAATAGTCTTACGAGTCACATGTTGACGAACAAAGTGACAGTCAATTTCAATATGCTTCGTTCGCTCGTGGAAGACATCATTGTGAGCAATCTAAATTGCACTGTTGTTGTCACACCACAATGGAGTTGGAGATTGTTGAGGAGCCCCCATGTCAGAGAGTAGCCAGCGTAACCACACAAGTTCTTGATCCGTGTCAGCTAGTGCTCGATACTCAGCTTCAGTACTGGACCGAGCTGTGAGAAATTGTTTCTTGCTTCGCCAAGATATAAGAGAGTCGCCAAGAAAGAAACAATTGCCGGTAGTGGAGCGACGATCAATCATGTCACTGTCCCAATCAGCATCAGAAAAACCTCGCAAAGTCAATGATGAGGTGGGTGGAAAATGAAGGCCATGAAACATGGTCCCTTTTAAATATCGAAGAATGTGCAGGACAACAGCGTAGTGATCAGAACAGGGTGCAGACATGAACTGACTGACAGTATGAACAACATAGGCAATATCAGGTCGAGTCACTGTCAGATAGACAAGTGACCCCACTAACTGGCGATATAAAGTAGGATCACGCAGAGGAGGTCCAACATTTGGAGCTAAATGAAGGTTGTGCTCAAGAGGAGTGGATGCCGTTTTCTTGTCAGTAATCCCAGCTTTTGATAAAAGATCTGAGGTGTATTTGGCTTGACAAAGATAAATTCCCGATGGATCTGAGAGCACCTCAAGACCAAGAAAATAGTGTAAAGAACCAAGATCCTTCATCTCAAAACAGGAGCTGAGAGATGACTTCAGATTGGCTATGCGTGTAGAGTCACTGCCAGTAATAATCATATCATCCACATACAGGAGAAGTAAGATCATGCCAGCCTCAGTGGTCCGAGTAAACAATCCTGAATCATAGTTGCTGGGTGAGAAGCCTAGAGAGGTGACTGTGGAACTGAATTTCTCAAACCAAGAATAAAGTTTCAGAAGCAATATCAAAGAAGTTGCGGAATAACACTTTGATATTCAATAAAACAGTAAACAAACAGTATATAATAAACACTTTGCAAACTTGTATTAAAATCACAAGATTACACACTCAACCTCAATCTTGAAGAACAAGCTCTTTCAAGACGAATTCTACTTCTCTAGAATTAGGAACTATGCCTTCAGGTTGATTCTCTCTAGAACAAAAAAAATAAAATCTGTTAATCTGTAAATCTATTACTAAACTATTCTGTCAAAACTATACATATACTGAACAAAAAGATAATTACAAATAAATAAAATATCTTCAGTATATCTTCCATGAATATCTTCAGAATATCCTTGTTTATCTTTACCCACGATCTCTTCATCATTATCTTCACATTACCTTATAAGCAGCATTAAGTCTTGGCAGCATTAACTACTAAGCAGCACTAACCACTAGCAGTACTAACTAGCTAAACAATACTAACTTTGTTCAAGCAGCACTAACTTTGACTAGCAGTATTAATTCTACTAGCAGTAGTAATACTCAGCAGTATTAACTTTGAAGTCTTCTAGCAGTAGTAATTCTGAACTAGCAGCATTAACCATACTTGAGTTATTCTTCAGTTCCCAACAATCTCCCCCTAACTTGACTTATAGGAAGAGAAATCAAGTTCTTCAGATGCTCCCAAAATACCATTCTTCAGATCCCTATATCAATATTTATCCCCAAACTTTGATTGATCATTCTCTGAATCAGATATTTGGCCATTTCTGAGTTTTCAACACATCCAAGCTTCTTCTTCAGCATTGCATGAAGCTTAAGTCTGCTGTGATTGTATACTCTATCCACTAGGAAGTATTCTATGTGATTTCTATCCAAAGTCACTGCATATACTCCACTAGTTTCATATAGAGTCCAATTTGTGACAGCTTGAAACACATTTCTTATGACATGCTCCACTTCTTCAGGTTTGAACATCATACACAGATACTCCATCACCAGTTTTGTAATTGAAATCCCTGGAGCTTTTAACTGATCTGCATACAACTTCATCCCTATTTCAAACATTTCTTCTATATCAGACCTAGAGCATGTTCTGACAATCTTGGCCCAAGTGTTGAATACCTCATACTTATCATCCTTCCTCTTGAGTCTGATATACTCCTTTCCATCCACTGTCAGTGTATCCAAGTGAATAACTTCAGGAGGCTTTATACCAACAGGTTCTGCTGAAATTGGTTCAGGAACTTTGTCCATCACTACCATGTACATCTTTAAATCATCAGTACCTGAAGATTCTTTCTTTTCAGATGACTCAGGTGCCCCTTCTTCTTCAGCAACCTTCTCAGCCTCTCCTTCATCTATTCTAGGCTTCTTGGTTAACTTTCTCCTTGCCATCATCTTGGTTCTCTTTAAAGTCCTTAGACTTTCACCCAGAGTGGCTTCTTTCTTTGGTGGTGTTTCTTGCTCATCTGGAAAAGGTTTTTCTATCATGAAATCATTGCTTTCTTTCATTCTTTTCTCCATCTCCACCCTGGCAGTTTCATTCCCTTGAAGCTTGGTCATTTCAGAATTGTACAGCTCCTTGATCTGCTCAAATGTCATCTTGGAGAACATCTCCTTTCTGACTCCTATAGCACCCTTGAGAAAAATTATCATCTTGTTTCTCTCTTGAGTACCAAGAAAAGTCTTTGAGGGTTGTCTCTTCTTTGCAGCTGTTTTTATCACCACAGATTTCTTCAAAGATGCTGCTTTCTTCTGTGCAAGTTCAGTTTCCAGGCTTTGTTGATAGGCTTCATTCAGTTCAGCAGCTAGAGCCTTTGCCATCTCCCTGTCCTTTTCAACCTGAACTTTTTCTTCCTTTTCAATATCAGCCTGCATCTTCCTGGCCAAGGCTTCATCTGATTCAACCAACATTTGCTTTTTGACTGGTTGATCAGATTCCACCATTTTTGCTTTTCCTTTGTTTTTGTTCATTACCTTCTTACTGTTATCTTTCTTGATCACTTCACCTTGTTCTTTGATGACTACTCCTTTGGTCTTTGAAGTGACCTTGGGAGTATCATGCTTGGCTTTAAGTAAGGTTTCTGCAATCTCAAGGTCTGTTAATACTTCTTTCACTGTTTCTGCTGCTTGTTTAATTTCAGCAGTATTAACCATTTCTGCTGCTTTACTTGAACTAGCAGTATTAATGGTTTCTACTGCTTGCTCTGTTGTTACTGCTGCTTCTTGTGTTTCTATTTCTGTTTCTGCTTCTTGCTCCCCCTCAACATCATGTTTTACTCCATCAAGCTCCCCCTTATCTGAGACTTCTTCCATGTTAAACTCCCCCTTTTTGGGAGCATCATCCCCTGATTGCCTTCTCCTTAGCACAAATTGTCTTTTCTTCTTTTTGTGGACTAGCTTCATCACCAATTTCTTGAGTTTGGTAATTTGCACTTGTTGTGACAGAATTACCAGCTTCATCTCTTCAATTTCTTTCCCTTGTTTGAGAACATCTTGGTTGATGTTGCCCATTGTTTCCATCAATTCATAGTAAGAATATATGTCCTCACCCTCTCCAGAAGTGTTACCCTCTTTTGAAGGATCATTGGATCTTTTTGTAGTGGAAGTCTTCTGCCTAGCAGAAGCACTATCCACCCCCTTGGTTTCTTGGCACCGGGGACCTTTGAATGATTGTTCATTCAAAGTTGCCATGGGGAAGGTCTTATGTATGTTACCACTGACCTCCTCTGAGCTAGCAGGAGTAGTGGCAGCCTTCTCTCCCATATGCTCTTCCTCCTCCTCAGAGAGCACCTCCTTTGGGTTGGGAGACACCCTTGTGGGTTCCCTGTAGATATTCTCTAAGGGAGAATCCTCCCTTAGAGGGCTTAAAGGCTTAGGGGTCGATGGTACAAGAAGGGAAGGAGCCTTCTTTACCTGTTTCCTTTTGTAAGTATGGGTGATTGGTGAAGTTGGTTTATCAAGAAGAGACTGGGGAATTGATTTAGAGTGGGAAGGTTGGGATTGGCTAGCAGTGGGTTGGTCAAATGGGGGCCTTGACCCTGCTGCCATACCTTCATCAGTTTGGGACACCACCATCATTGTAGAGAACAATGGGGTGTCAACTCCTTCCGAGTCCAGAGGGGATCTTTTCATGTTTGAAAAGACCTTACCTTTGGGAATTTTGGGTACATATACCCCATCAAAATGAGGTATATCCGTCAATTCATGGTTAATAACTTCTTGGAAAAACCTGGGGTACATATAAAAGCTCTTTTTACTTCCCAGGTTTGAGACAAGATCATTAAAAATCATTTGTGAAAAATTATACTTTCTGGCAGTGGCTAAGCATACCAAAGCATAAGCAATGGTGCTACTGAACTCACTCCATCCAGTAGTCTTTTTAGATATACAGTGCATAAGGATATGGACAAAGAAACGCCATTGGGGTGAAAATTTGGCTTTTGAGAATTTGAACACACCCAATGGGCCTCCATAACCCATTCTTGTAAGAGTAGAAAACAGTTCATCATTAGAGATAGAAGTTATACCAGAGGCATCGTCTAGACGTAGACTGATGCGAAGTACCTCTTCAGTAACTGTCAAGGGTTTGTCACACACCCTTGTTTTGATCATTTGCACACCATTCTCAGTAACAATGGTGGCATTTGCCCAGAATTGCCTCTGATGGTCTATGAAGATGGTAGGAGATAGAGTGAGAGCATGGGCAATATGGCTTGACTTCAGAAAGTCGACTATCTGGTGAAAACCTTCAGCTTGTTTTGGCTTTTGGAGCATCGCGATTTCATTGTGCTCGTTTATGAACGCCATGGATGCCATTGAGCTTGAAGGTTCTTGCTTGAAAACTTTGAGAGAGAAAGGGTTTAGAGCGCAAGTGAACAGTATGCAAAGAGTCGTTATGAACGTTTAGGCGGGCAAAGGGTATTTATAGTATTCGGGACATAAGCAGTATTAACCTAGAGCAGTATTAACTGATAGCATGTTGGGAACTGAAGAAAAACTCAAGTATGGTTAATGCTGTTGGTTCAGAGTTAATACTGCTAGAAGACTTTAAGGTTAATACTGCTGAGTATTACTACTGCTAGTACTATTAATACTGCTAGTCAAAGTTAGTGCTGCTTGAACAAAGTTAGTACTGCTTAGCTAGTTAGTACTGCTAGTAGTTAGTGCTGCTTAGTAGTTAATACTGCTAGAAGAAGTTAATGCTGCTGATCATGGTTAGTGCTGCTTAAGAGATTCGGATGGAAAGAATGACAGCTGGATAATCTGAAGATTATGGAAGCTTTGAGATATACATGGAAGATATACTGAAGATTTGTTTAATTATTGTAATTATCTTTTGACTAGTATATGTATAGAATGTATAGAATAGATTAAAGTGAGAACTTTTGTTTTATTCTTTTGAGAGAAAAAAATCAACCTCAAGACATAGATCCTAATTCTAGAGAAGTAGAATTCGTATTGGTGAGCCTGTTCATCAATATTGAGGTTGAGTGTGTAATCTTGTAACTTCAAAGCATTCAATACAAGTTTACAGTTTGTTGATTATATTCTGTTTTGATTTTCTGTTTGATTAAATATCAAAGTGTTATTCCGCAAACTTCTTTGATATTGTTTCTGAGAATTAATTCTTGTTGAGAATTCGATCCTGACAAGTGGTATCAGAGCCTAACTCTCTCAGAAACAGTTATTCATCATGGAAAATCTTACAGAATCAAGCAGTACTTTGGTTTCTAAGGTTCCAATGCTCAAACCAAGTGAGTTTGACATGTGGAAGATCAGAATCAGACAATATATTCTTCTCACTGACTACTCAATGTGGGATATCATTGAGAATGGTCCTTCTGAAGCTGGAAGGATAGGACCAGATGGGAAAAGACCTCCACCAAAGACAGATGGTGAGAGGAAGATCAGACAGACAGAGATGAAGGCCTTGAGCACTCTGCTCTTGGCCATTCCCAATGAATATCAGCATCAATTTTGCAACTGCACTGATGCTCAGATTCTCTGGAATGCTCTAGAGAAAAGATTTGCTGGAACTAAGAGCATCAAAAGAACTTCACTTCCACAAAGAATGAGTCTATGACTCAAACTTTTGATAGGTTCAATAAACTCATAGGTGAACTGGCTACTGTAGGGGTGAAGATGGAACAAGATGATATCAACAGAAAGTTCCTCGGATCTCTTGGGGATGAATGGACTATGTACACTGTCTCATATAGACAGAGTGACAATCTGGAAGAGAAAGAACTTGATGATCTATACAATGATCTAAGAGTTTTTGAAACTGAGGTAGAAACCAAGAAGAAGCCCTCTGGTTATATTCACAATGTTGCACTTCTTTCAGCATCCACTGATACTACTGCCAACCCTGAAGCAGTTAGTACTGCCAGTGGAGTAAGTTCAGAAAAAGGCACTGAAACTATCTTTGAAGCCTTTTTGTCCAGTCATAGCAGCAATTCTCTGATTAATGATGATCTTGATCAAATTCACCCTGATGATCTGGAGGAGATGGATATTAAATGGCAGATGGCCATGTTATCCATGAGGGTGAAAAAGTTCATTAAAAGAACTGGAAGAAATAACTTCTCTCAAAGAAGAGAAGATGGAGCTGGTTTTGACAAAACCAAGGTGGAATGTTTTAAGTGTCACAAGAAAGGACACTTTGCTAGAGAATGCAGGAGTGCTGTTCCAAACAACAACCATCAACAAGCTCAGAATGGAGGATACAATCTGAACAAGAATCCTGCTCAAGCCCTTGTTTCTCAACAAGGAATGGGATTTGACTGGAGTGATCAAGCTGAGGAAGCCATTCAGAACCAAGCTTTTATGGCAGAAGTGTCTGATCTCCCCACTGAGGTAAGTTCTAATCTTTGCACTAAATCTTGCATTGACACTGTTACAAGATACAGGGATCACAATCAAAGTATGTGTGATGACCTCAAAAGATTAGAAAAGGACAGAAGAGATTATGTGTTGATAGTAGAGAGATTTGAAGAGCAAATCAAAGGCTTTCAAGCTAATGAACTTCAACACTCTTATGACACAAACTATTGGAAGTGGGAAAAGAATGAGTTAGAAACCAAACTGTCTAAGTCCTTAGAAGAGAATGATAGACTGAAAGAGGAACTGTCAAAAGTTAAGCTTGACATAGACAAGTTTTCTTATGCTTCAAAAGCAATGGACTCTCTTCTAAAGGCTCAGATACATGATAAGATGAAGCCTGGTATTGGATACAACAATACACCCCCTCCTTACAATAACAACTATATTTCTCCTACATCAGACTTGTTAGAAACTAAGGAGAAAAAGGACTTGTCTGAAGAAGCTTTTAAGATAGATCCTTTGGATGAGGTAGTAGTTAAGGATTTGACTGAGAAAGGAGCCAGTGAGAACAGGGATAATAATGTGAGTAAAAAGATACCATTAGAAAACAATATTATCACCAATGAGGGATGTGGGAAAATCTGGGTCAAGTCCAAGGAGATAGAGAAGACTAAAGGAAATGATAACAAGGTCCATTACAAACAAACCACAGTTGTGAATCCTGGATCTTGTAAACAGTGTGATTGCAATAAAGCCAAGAGCCTAAATTCTGGTTTAAAAAGAGGAAATCAAAGAAACTGGAATAATCAATGGGCTCAGAAACAAGGAGTTGATCTGAATAAAATCAATAGACCAAAACCTTGTTTTATATGTGGCAAGTTGAATCATTTGGCTAAGTATTGTTACTTTAACCCTATTAACCAACAGATGAACTTTCAAAGATTTGTGCAAAAATCTGTGGGTTATAGGAAGGCTGGAAAGAAACATGTGATAAAGAAATCTATTGAAAGTAAAGGCACTTTAAAGAAAAAGATTTTAAAAGAAAGTGTCAAAATGTGGGTACCTAGAATTACTAACAGTATTAGTACTGCTAACAATATTAGTACTGCTAACACAGTTACTACTGCTAACAGTGTTAGTACTGCTGAAAATATTAATGCTGCTAATACTGTTAATACCTCTTCAAAGGTTAATACTGCCAACACAGTTACTGCTGCTAACACAGTTACTACTGCTAACAAGGTTAGTACTGCTAAGCATGCAAGTGCTGCCAAGGCAGTTAGTACTTCTAAAACCAGTACTGATTCTAGCAAAAATATTTCCAAGCCTATTATTGTAACAAAGTACTCCAAGAATGAGGAGTTAAAGTTCAAAAATCTTGTCAAGAAAGAATGCAAGTATTTTGATGAGAAAGGGGTACCCAAGACCACTTTGGCTTGGGTTCCTAATTCATACTAATTGATTTATTTAATGTGCAGGGCAACCAACAGCTCAAGGGAAAGAGCATTTGGCATGTTGATAGTGGTTGCTCTAGGCACATGACAGGCAACATGTCATGCCTTCAGGACTTCAAGCATATCAATGGAGGACATGTTGCATTTGGAGATAATCTTACTGGTGGTAAGATAAGTGGAAAAGGTAATGTCACCAAAGGTAAGATGACATTTGAGGATGTCTACTATGTTGATCAATTAAAGTACAACCTGTTAAGTGTATCACAGGTTTGTGACAAACAACATAGTATATTATTTACTAATACTGAGTGTATGATTCTTGCTCCAGGGTTCAAGGTAGTTGATGAAAGCATGATACTACTTAGAACTCCAAGAAAGGACAATGTTTACTGTCTTGATATGAACAATGTTGATAGTGATTCATCTCTGAATTGTCTTGTTTCAAAAGCTTTGGTAGATGAATCCTCTCTATGGCACAGAAGGATGTGTCACATGAATTTCAAGACTATGAACAATCTTGTTAAAAACAACCTTGTAAGAGGTTTACCTTCAAAAGTCTTTTCATGTGATGATCATTGTGTTGCTTGTCTTAAAGGCAAACAGCACAAAACTTCTCATAAGACCAAAGAGTTAAATTCTGTTTCTTCTTGTCTCCAGTTACTGCATATGGATCTGTTTGGTCCTACAAATGTTATGAGTATAGGCAAGAAATCTTACTGCTTGGTTATTGTTGATGATTACTCCAGATTTACTTGGGTATATTTTCTAAGGACTAAGGATGAAACAAGTGGTCTTATCAAATCCTTTATTCTAAGAATTGAAAACCAAACTAATCAAAGAGTAAAAGTCACTAGATCAGATAATGGAACTGAGTTTAAAAATCATGATCTAAACACCTTTTGTGAAGAAAAAGGTATTGAGAGGCAATATAGTGCTCCTAGGACTCCTCAACAGAATGGTGTTGCTGAAAGGAGAAATAGAACACTAATAGAGGCTGCTAGATCTCTGTTGGCTGATTCAAAATTGCCAATTACCTTCTGGGCTGAAGCAGTTAATACTGCTTGTTATGTCCAAAACAGAGTTCTAGTGGTCAAGCAAAAGAACAAGACCCCATATGAGCTTTTAAATCAAAGAAAACCTTTCATTGGTTTCTTCAAACCTTTTGGGTGTCCTTGTACAATTCTCAATACCAAATCTCACTTAGGTAAGATTGATAGCAAAGCAGATGATGGATTTCTTGTTGGATATTCATCTCAGAGTAAGGCTTACAGAGTTTTTAACTCTTCTTCTAGAATAATTGAAGAAAGTGACAATGTCAAATGCAATGAGAACACACCAAATCCTGTTGGGTCTGGACCTCAGTGGCTATTTGACATTGATTCACTAACTAACTCTTTCGGTTTCAGTAATGAGTATACAGGAACAGGAAGTGGAGGATCAGGAATCACACAAGTTCAAGAAAGTATATCGAAATCTGTGATTTTTCCCATACCCACAGTAAATTCTGTTGAAGACTGTGAAAGGGAATCATTTACTGGACCAAGTCAGAGTGAAGAAGAAACTAGAGATGAGGAGACTCAAGAAAATAATGAAGTGGCATCTGAAAACACTTCAGTTGAGTTGCATGAATCCAATCTTGAGGCTGGACTGAATGGAGAACCTAGTCATAACACCAAAGTTCAAAAGAATCATCCTCCACAGCTGGTAATAGGAGATATCTCTTCTCCTATGATGACTAGACATCAAAGCAGGCTTCAGGAAATGCAAGATCAACAGCATACAGTGCTTTCTTGTTTTCTATCACAGCTTGAGCCTAAAAAGGCACATGATGCTATGAAAGAATCTAGCTGGATAGAAGCAATGCAAGAAGAACTGTTACAGTTCAAGCTCCAAGATGTATGGGATCTAGTAGACCTTCCTAAAGGTCACAGAGCAATTGGCACAAAATGGGTTTTCAGAAACAAGAGAGATGAAAGAGGTATTGTCATAAGGAACAAAGCAAGGCTGGTGGCTCAAGGATATACTCAAGAAGAGGGTATAGATTATGAAGAATTTTTTGCACCTGTGGCTAGGATAGAAACAATCAGACTATTTCTAGCCTATGCTTCTTACATGAATTTCAAAGTCTACCAAATGGATGTAAAAAGTGCTTTTCTCTATGGCTCAATTGAAGAAGAAGTATATGTCTGTCAACCACCAGGGTTTGAAAACCCAAGCTATCCAGACAGGGTATACAAATTAAAGAAAGCACTTTATGGACTACATCAAGCTCCAAGAGCATGGTATGACACTCTGTCATCCTATCTCTTGGAAAATGACTTTGAAAGAGGAGTCATTGATAAGACTCTATTTATCAAGAGAAAGAAGAAGGATATCTTGCTGGTACAAATCTATGTTGATGACATTATCTTTGGATCTACAAGAAACAACTTGTGCAAGGAGTTTGAGGATTTAATGCATCAAAGGTTCAAAATGAGTTCCATGGGGGAACTTACTTTCTTCCTTGGACTCCAAGTTCAACAAAAGTCAGATGGAATCTTCATCTGTCAATCCAAGTATGTGCAAGACATTCTAACCAAGTTTGGTTTCTCAGGGTCAAAACCTGCAAGCACACCTATGGAAACACACAAGCAAATATCTGCAGATCCTGAGGGGGAGGATATAGATGTGCATCATTACAGATCTATGATTGGCTCTCTCATGTATCTCACAGCATCAAGGCCAGATATAATGTTTCCAGTCTGTGTATGTGCAAGATTCCAAGTTAGGCCAAAGCAATCTCACTTTCAAGCTGTTAAGAGGATATTCAGATATCTCAAAGGGCAACCCAGATTGGGACTTTGGTATCCTCATGACTCACCCTTTGACCTAATAGCATACTCAGACAGTGATCTAGGTGGGGCAAACTTGGACAGAAAATCTACTTCTGGAGGATGTCAGTTTTTGGGTGCTAGACTAGTCTCATGGCAGTGCAAGAAACAAACCACAGTATCCACATCTACAACAGAGGCAGAGTACATAGCAGCTGCAAGTTGCTGTTCTCAAGTCTTATGGATTCAGAATCAAATGTTGGATTATGGGGTAACCTTTCTACACACTCCAATCTTTATTGACAACATCAGTGCTATTAGCATTGTGAATAATCCAGTCAAGCACTCAAAAACAAAGCACATTGAGATCAGGTATCACTTTATAAGAGATTGTAATGAAAAGAAACTTATTCAAGTTGTCAAAGTTCACACTGATAATCAGTTTGCTGATCTATTCACTAAAGCTTTTGATGTGGGTAGATTCACTTTCTTGGTAACAAGTGTGGGAATGATCAACTATGAATAATCCCCTTCTCAAAAAGTGGTTTGATACCTGTATATTATTCTTGGAGTTACTAATCTTCTTTTTCAGGATATGCATAGCAGTACTCAGTGTTTAGCAAGTTTAAAAGGCGTAAGTTAGTTAATACTGCTTCCAGTTAATACTGCTAGTGGTTAATACTGCTTTCAGTGGTTAATACTGCTAGTAGTTACTACTGCTTTCAGTTAATACTGCTAGTGGTTAATACTGCTTTTAGTGGTTAATACTGCTTTCAGTGGTTAATACTGCTAGTAGTTACTACTGCTTTCAGTTAATACTGCTAGTGGTTAATACTGCTAGTGGTTAATACTGCTTTCAGTGGTTAATACTGCTAGTGGTTAATACTGCTCTCAGTTAATACTGCTAGTAGTTAATACTGCTAGTAGTTAATACTGCTTTCAGTTAATACTGCTCAGTAGTTAATACTGCTTTCAGTTAATACTGCTCGTTAGTTAATACTGCTCGTT
Source organism: Arctium minus (assembly GCA_954870635.1). NCBI lineage: Eukaryota > Viridiplantae > Streptophyta > Magnoliopsida > Asterales > Asteraceae > Arctium > Arctium minus. The sequence continues at coordinate 24,703,117 of OX941080.1, read as the reverse complement.
AGTTAATACTGCTCGTAGTTAATACTGCTAGTTAGTTAATACTGCTAGTAGTTAATACTGCTCTAGGTTAATACTGCTTATGTTCCGAATACTATAAATACTCTTTGCCCGCCTAAAAGTTCATAACGACTCTTTGCATACTGTTCTCTTGTGCTCTAAACCTTTTCTCTCTCAAGTTCGAAGTCTTCAGGCAAGCTTTTCACTAAGATCAATGGCATCAATGACTTTCATTGACGAGCACAATGAGATTGCGATGCTACAAAAACCAAAGCAAGCTGCAGGATTTCATCAGATTGTGGATTTCCTCAAGTCAAGCCACATTGCTCATGCTCTTATTGTATCCCCTACAATCTATATCGAGCATCAAAGGCAGTTCTGGGCTAATGCAACCATTGTTGTTGAGAATGGTGTGCAGATGATCAAGACAAGAATCTGTGATCAATCACTAACGGTTACTGAAGAGGTTATTCGCATCAGTCTACGTCTAGACGATGCCTCAGGTATAACCTCTATCCCAAACGATGAACTGTTTTCAAATCTTACAAGAATGGAGTATGGAGGCCCATTGGGAGTTTTCAAATTCTCTAAAGCAAAATTCTCACCCCAATGGCGTTTCTTAGTCCATACTCTTATGCATTGTATCTCCAAAAAGACTACTGGATGGAGTGAGTTCAACAGCACTATTGCTTATGCTTTGGTGTGCTTGGCCACTGCCAGAAAGTATAATTTTTCTAAAATGATTTTCAGTGATCTTGTCTCAAACATGGGAAACAAAAAGAGCTTCTTTATGTATCCCAGGTTTGTTCAAGAAGTTATTACTCATGAATTGACGGATATACCTCAACCTGTTGGGGTATATGTACCTAAACCCCCCAAAGGCAAGGTTTTCTCAAATATGAGAAGATCTGCTGGGGACTCTGAAGGAGTTGACACCCCATTGTTCTCTACAATGATGGTGGTGTCCCAAACTAATGAAGGTATGGCAGCAGGGTCAAGGCCCCCATTAGACCAACCCACTGCTAGCCAAGCCCAACCTTCCCTCTCAAAATCAATTCCCCAGTCCCTTCTTGAAAAACCAACCTCTCCTATCACCCAAACTTACAAGAGGAAACAGGTAAAGAAGGCTCCTTCCCTTCTTGTACCATTACCCACTCAGCCTTTAAGCCCTCTAAGGGAGAATTCTCCCCTAGAGAATATCCAAAGGGAAACCACAAGGGTGTCTCCCAACCCAAAGGAGGTGCTCTCTGAGGAGGAGGTAGAGCATATGGGTGATGAGGCTGTCACTACTCCTGCTAGCACAGAGGAGGAAAGTGGTAACATCAATAAGACCTCCCCCATGGCAACTTTAAATGAGCAATCATTTGAAGGTCCCTGGTGCCAAGAAACCACAGGGGTGGATAGTGCTTCTGCTAGGCAGAAGACTTCCCCTACTAAAAGATCCAATGATCCTTCAAAGGAGGGTAACACTTCTAGAGAAGGTGAGGACAGATATAGTTACCAGGAATTGATGGAAACCATGGGAAACATCAACCTAGATGTTATGAAACAAGGAAAAGAAATAGAGGAGATGAAGCTGGTGATCCTGTCACAACAAATCCAGATTGCAAAACTAAAGAAGATGGTGACAAGGCTGATTCAAAAGAAGAAAAGGAAACAATTTGTGCTAAAGAGAAGGGAACCAGTGTCTGATGCTCCCAAAAAGGGGGAGTCAGAGGCTGAAGTAAACCTGAATGAGGAAAAAGAAAAAGTTGAGGGGGAGCATGATGGGGAGAAGAACAGTATTGAGGGGGAGTTAGAAGCAGAAACTGTTAGTGCTGCTGAAACTTCACAAGCAGTAGTAACAAAGTTATCTCCAACAGAAATTGAAGTAGCTGAAATGCTCATCAAAGCAAAGAATGACACTCTCAAAACAAAGGGAGTGGTCATAAATGAAGGGGGAGAAAAAGGAGAAGTGAGCAAGAAAGATAACAGTAAGAAGCCAATGAACAAAGACAAAGGAAAAGCAAAGATGGTGGAATCTGATCAACCAGTAAAGAAGCAAAGGTTGGTTGAATCAGATGAAGCTCTAGCCAGGAAGATGCAGGAGGATATTGAAAAAGAAGAAAGAGTTCAGGTTGAAAAAGATAGGGAGATGGCAAAGGCTCTAGCTGCTGAATTAAATGAAGCTTATCAGAAAGGGCTTGAAACAGAGAAAGCTAAGCAAAGGGCAATAAGCTTAAGAAAGGCCATGATAGTCAAATCAAGTGCAAAGAAAAGAAGACCTTCACAAACTTACCTTGCCACTCAGGAAAGAAACAAAATGATAACTTTCTTGAGGAGTGCAATTGGGGTAAAGAAAGAAATGTTTGTGAAGATGACTTTTGATCAAATCAGGGATCTTTATGAGAAAGAAATGGGGAAGCTGAAAAATAATGAAAAGGATAGAGTGGAGTTTGAAAAGAAGGCAAAGGAGAGACATGATGTGAATATGCATCAACCATTCCCTGAAAGTGAAGAGGGAACTCCTATCAAAGAAAAGGCAGAGAACAAGGAAGAAAAGAAGAAGGAAGCTACTTTAGTGCAGGTTCAAAAGACTCTGAAAAGAACCAAAATGATGGCTAAAAGAAAGAAAAGTGTAAAGAAGTCTAGAGTAGAAGAAGAGCAAAAGGTTACTGAAGAAGAAGAGGCACCTCAGAATGAAGCTAAAACTCAGGAAGAAATACCACAGTGTTCAGATGTAAACATGTACATGGTAGTAATGGATAAAATTCCAAAGCCTATTTCAGTTGAACCTGTTGGATTTAAACCTCCTGAAGTTATCCATTGGGATATTATGGAGGTGGATGGCAAAGAATACATCAGATTGAAAAGAAATGATGAGAAGTATGAAGTATACAACACCTGGAACAAAATTGTCAGAGAGTGTTCAAGATCTGATTTGGAAGAAATGTTTGAAGTGGGGATGAAAATTTATGCAGATCAGTTGAAAGCTCCAGGGTTACCGATAGTGAAGCTGGTCATGGAATACTTGTGTATGTTATTCAATCCAGAAGTAGTGAAGCACTTAATCAGAGATGTGTTCAAAACTGTTAGAGGATGGACTCTCTATGAAAGGAGTGGAGTCTATGAACTAGCATTGGATACTTTCCACATGGAGTACTACTTGGTGGATAAGGTCTACAAGCATACAAATCTTAAGCTTCATGCCATGTTGAATAAGAAGTTGGGTTGTGCACCAAATTCAGAAATGGCCAAGTATCTAATTCAGAGGACTATCATCAGAGTATGGGACTGGATCCTAATATTGGAGTAGATCAATGAAGATTTTGGGAGCATCTGAAGAACTTGACTTCTCTTCATAAAAGTCAAGTTAGGGGGAGATTGTTGGGAACTGAAGAAAAACTCAAGTATGGTTAATGCTGCTGGTTCAGAGTTAATACTGCTAGAAGACTTTAAGGTTAATACTGCTGAGTATTACTACTGCTAGTACTATTAATATTGCTAGTCAAAGTTAGTGCTGCTTGAACAAAGTTAGTACTGCTTAGCTAGTTAGTACTGCTAGTAGTTAGTGCTGCTTAGTAGTTAATACTGCTAGAAGAAGTTAATGCTGCTGATCATGGTTAGTGCTGCTTAAGAGATTCGGATGGAAAGAATGACAGCTGGATAATCTGAAGATTATGGAAGCTTTGAGATATACATGGAAGATATACTGAAGATTTGTTTAATTATTGTAATTATCTTTTGACTAGTATATGTATAGAATGTATAGAATGTATAGAATAGATTAAAGTGAGAACTTTTGTTTTATTCTTTTGAGAGAAAAAAATCAACCTCAAGACATAGATCCTAATTCTAGAGAAGTAGAATTCGTATTGGTGAGCATGTTCATCAATATTGAGGTTGAGTGTGTAATCTTGTAACTTCAAAGCATTCAATACAAGTTTACAGTTTGTTGATTATATTCTGTTTTGATTTTCTGTTTGATTAAATATCAAAGTGTTATTCCGCAAACTTCTTTGATATTGTTTCTGAGAATTAATTCTTGTTGAGAATTCGATCCTGACATAGCAGTATTAACTGAAAGCAGTATTAACTGAAAGCAGTATTAACTGAAAGCAGTATTAACTGAAAGCAGTATTAACTACTTAGCAGTATTAACTGGAAGCAGTATTAACTGAAAGCAGTATTAACTGAAAGCAGTATTAACTACTTAGCAGTATTAACAATGCACTGGCAGTATTAACAATGCACTGGCAGTATTAACAATGCACTGGCAGTATTAACAATACACTGGCAGTATTAACAATACTTACTCTTTTCAACTTATGATGAACTGAGGACTGCTATGTATTCCCTGAAAAGAAAGATTAGGACCACCAAGAATACACAATATACAGGTATTGAACCACTTTTTCAGAAGGTGTTTATTCAGAGTTTATCATTCCCACACTTGTTACCAAGAAAGTGAATCTACCCACATCAAAGGCTTTGGTGAATAGATCAGCAAACTGGTTGTCAGTATGAACCTTTACAACTTGAATAAGTTTCTTTTCATTACAGTCTCTTATGAAGTGATACCTGATCTCAATGTGCTTTGTCTTTGAGTGCTTGACGGGATTATTCACAATGCTAATAGCACTGCTATTATCAATAAAGATTGGAGTATGTAGAAAGGTTACCCCATAGTCCAGCATTTGATTTTGAATCCATAAGACTTGAGAACAGCAACTTGCAGCTGCTATGTACTCTGCCTCTGTTGTAGATGTGGACACTGTGGTTTGTTTCTTGCACTGCCAAGACACTAGTCTTGCACCCAAAAACTGACATCCTCCAGAAGTAGATTTTCTGTCCAAGTTTGCTCCACCTAGATCACTATCTGAGTATGCAAGTAGGTCAAAGGATGAGTCATGAGGATACCAAAGTCCCAATCTGGGTTGCCCTTTGAGATATCTGAATATCCTCTTAACAGCTTGATAGTGAGATTGTTTTGGCCTAACTTGGAATCTTGCACATACACAGACTGGAAACATTATATCTGGTCTAGATGTTGTAAGATACATGAGAGAGCCAATCATGGATCTATAGTGATGAACATCCACATCCTCCCCCTCAAGATCTGTTGTTATCTGCTTGTGTGTCTCCATAGGTGTGCTGGCAGGTTTTGAATCTGAGAAACCAAACTTGGTTAGAATGTCCTGCACATACTTGGACTGACAGATAAAGATTCCATCTGACTTCTGTTGAACTTGGAGTCCAAGGAAAAAAGTAAGTTCCCCCATGGAACTCATTTTGAACCTTTGATGCATTAGATCCTCAAACTCCTTGCACATGTTGTCTCTTGTAGATCCAAAGATGATATCATCAACATAGATTTGGACCAGCAAGATATCCTTCTTCTTTCTCTTGATGAATAAAGTCTTATCAATGACTCCTCTTTCAAAGCCATTTTCCAAGAGATAGGATGACAAAGTGTCATACCATGCTCTTGGAGCTTGATGCAATCCATAAAGTGCTTTCTTCAATTTGTATACTCTGTCTGGATAGCTTGGGTTTTCAAACCCTGGTGGTTGACAGACATATACTTCTTCTTCAATTGAGCCATAAAGAAATGCACTTTTCACATCTATTTGATAGACTTTGAATTTCATATAAGAAGCATAAGCCAGGAATAATCTAATTGCTTCTATCCTGGCCACAGGTGCAAATACTTCATCATAGTCTATTCCCTCTTCTTGTGTATACCCTTGAGCCACCAGCCTTGCTTTATTCCTTATCACAATACCTCTTTCATCTCTCTTATTCCTGAAGACCCATTTTGTTCCTATTGCTCTTTGGCCTTTAGGAAGGTCTACCAGATCCCAAACATCTTGCAAATTGAATTGCAGTAGTTCTTCTTGCATTGCTTCTATCCAACTGGATTCTTTCATAGCATCATGTGCCTTCTTAGGCTCAAGCTGGGATAAAAAGCAAGAAAGGACTGTATGCTGTTGATCTTGCAATTCTTGCAGCCTGCTTTGATTTCTAGTCATCATAGGAGAGGATATATCTCCTATTACCAGTTGTGGAGGATGATTCTTTTGAATTATGGTGTGATGATTAGGTTCTTCATTAAGTCCCACCTCTAGATTGGAGTCATTCAACTCAACTGAGGTGTTTTCTGCAGCTACTTCTGATTCTTTATTGTCTTGATTCTCCTCATCTCTACTTTCTTCTTCACTCTGAATTGGTTCAGTAGATGGTTCCTTTTCACAGTCTTCAACAGGATCCACTGTGGGTATGGGAAAGATCACAGATTGAGATAAACTGTCTTGAACTTGTGTAGTTCCTGATCTTCCACTCCCTGAACCTGCATAATCATTACTACTGACACCAAAAGAGTTAGTTAGTGAATCAATGTCAAATAGCCACTGAGGACCAGACCCAATTGGATTTGGTGTGTTCTCATTGCATTTGACATTGTCACTTTCTTCAATTATTCTAGAAGAAGTGTTAAAGACTCTGTAAGCCTTACTCTGAGATGAGTAACCAACAAGAAATCCATCATCTGCTTTGGTATCAAACTTACCTAAGTGAGATTTGGTATTGAGAATAGTACAAGGACACCCAAAAGGTTTAAAGAATCCAATAAATGGTTTTCTTTTGTTTAAAAGCTCATATGGGGTCTTGTTCTTTGGCTTGACTACTAGAACTCTGTTTTGGACATAACAAGCAGTATTAACTGCTTCAGCCCAGAAGGTAATTGGCAGTTTTGAATCAGCCAACAGAGATCTAGCAGCCTCTATTAGTGTCATATTTCTCCTCTCAGCAACTCCATTCTGTTGAGGAGTCCTAGGGGCACTATATTGTCTCTCAATGCCTTTCTCTTCACAAAAGGTGTTTAGATCAAGATTTTTAAATTCAGTCCCATTATCTGATCTAATGACTTTTACTTTTTGATTAGTTTGGTTTTCAATTCTTAGGATAAAGGATTTGATCAGTCCACTTGTCTCATCCTTAGTCCTTAGAAAAAATACCCAAGTAAATCTGGAGTAATCATCAACAATAACCAAGCAATAAGATTTCTTGCCTATACTCATAACATTTGTAGGACCAAACAGATCCATATGCAGTAATTGGAGACAAGAAGAAATAGAATTTAACTCTTTGGTCTTATGAGAAGTTTTGTGTTGTTTGCCTTTAAGACAAGCAACACAATGATCATCACATGAAAAGACTTTTGATGGTAAACCTCTTACAAGGTTGTTTTTAACAAGTTTGTTCATAGTCTTGAAATTCATGTGACACATCCTTCTGTGCCATAGAGAGGATTCATCCACAGAAGCTTTTGAAACAAGACAGTTCAGGGATGAATCACTATCAACATTGTCCATATCTAGACAATAAACATTGTTCTTTCTTGGAGTTCTAAGTAGTATCATGCTTTCATCAACTACCTTGAACTCTGGAGCAAGGATCATACACTCTGTGTTAGTAAATAATATGCTATGTTGTTTGTCACAAACCTGTGATACACTTAACTGGTTGTACTTCAATTGATCAACATAGTAGACATCCTCAAATGTCATCTTACCTTTTGTGACATTACCTTTGCCACTTATTTTACCACCAGTAAGATCATTTCCAAAAGCAACATGTCCTCCATTGATATGCTTGAAATCCTGAAGGCATGACATGTTGCCTGTCATGTGCCTAGAGCAACCACTATCAACATGCCAAATGCTCTTTCCCTTGAGCTGTTGGTTGCCCTGCACATAAGATAAATCAGTTAGTTTGAAGTAGGAACCCAAGCCAAAGTGGTCTTGGGTACCCCTTTCTCATCAAAATACTTGCATTCTTTCTTGACAAGATTTTTAAACTTTGACTCCTCATTTCTGGAGTACTTTGTCACAATGATAGGCTTAGAAACACATTTGCTAGAAGTAGTACTGGTTTTAGAAGTACTAACTGCATTATCAGCACTTGCATGCTTAGCAGTACTAACCTTATTAGAAGTAGTAACTGTTTTAGCAGCAGTAACTGTGTTAGCAGTATTCATCTTTGAAGAAGTACTAACAGTATTAGCAGCATTAAAATTTTCAGCAGTACTAATACTGGTAGCAGCAGTAATGCTTCTAGCAGCACTATCTCTGTCAGCAGCACTAACAGTTTTAGTGCTTTTAGGCACCCACATTTTAATACTTTCATTCAAAACCTTTTTCCTCATGGGGCCTTTGTTTTCAACAGGTTTCTTCACCACATGTTTCTTTCCAGCCTTCCTATAACCAACAGTTTTTTGCACAAATCTTTGAAAATTCATCTGTTGGTTAATAGGGTTAAAGTAACAGTACTTAGCCAAATGGTTTAACTTTCCACATATGAAACAAGGCTTTGGTCTATTGATTTTACTTAGATCAATGCCTTGTTTTTGTACCCATTGGTTGTTCCAGTTTCTTTGATTTCCCCTTGGTTTATCATGTTTTTGGGGCTTAAATTTATTGCATGCACACTGTTTGCAAGGGATAGGGTTCACAACAGTGGTCTGCTTATAGTGAACCTTCTTGTTCTTTTCCTCAGTCTTCTCTATCTCATTGGATTTGATCCAATGCTTTCCAGATCCCTCATTGGTGATTATGTGGTTTTCTATAGGAATCTCACCACTCACAGTGTTGTCTTTATCCTTGACACCTTCTTTCTCAGTTTTATCCTTAACAACTACTTCATCTAAGGGATCTATCTCAGTGGCTCCCTTAGGTAGGTCCTTCCTATCCTTTGTTTCTAACAAATCTGAACTAGGAGGGATGTAGTTGTTGTTATAGGGTGGTGGTGTGGTATTGTACCCTATTCCTCTTCTAAGTTTGTCATGGATTTGAGTTTGGAGCAAAGAGTCCATTGCTTTAGAAGCATTGGAAAATTTCTCAATATCCAGCTTGGCTTTCTCAAACTCCCTCTTTATCTTCTCATTCTCCTCTTTGGATCTGGTCAGTTGAAGTTCTAAGTCATTCTTCTCCCACTTCCAGTAGTTTGTGTCATAAGAGTGTTGAAGCTCATTGGCTTGAAAACCCTTAATCTGCTCTTCAAATCTCTCAACTATCCTGACATAATCTTTTATGTCCTTTTCCAATCTTTTAAGGTTATCACTCATGTTCTGATTGTGATCCCTATACCTCTTAACAGTGTTAATGCAATTTTGAGAACAAAGATTGGAAGTTACCTCTGTTGGGAGATCAGACACCTCTGCCATTAGAGCTTGGTTCTGGATGGCCTCTTCAGCTTGATCACTCCAATCAAACCCCATGCCTTGTTGAGAGACAAGGGCTTGTGCAGAGTTTCTGTTACTATTGAAGCTTCCAGATTGAGCTTGTTGGTGGTTATTGTTCTGAGGCATTCCACTTCTGCATTCTCTAGCAAAGTGTCCTTTCTGATGGCATTTATAGCATTCCACCTTTGTCTTGTCAAAACCTGCTCCATCTTCTCTTCTTTGTGAGAAGTTGTTCCTTCCAGTTCTTTTGATGAACTTCTTAACTCTCATAGAGAGCATGGCCATCTGCCATTTAATGTCCATCTCTTCAAGATCATCTGGATGGAGTTGTTCCAAGTCATCATTAATGAGAGAAGAGTTTCCATGACTTGCTAGAAAGGCTTCAAAAACAGTTTCAGTGCCTTTATCTTGAGGTGCTCCATTGGCAATACTAACTGATTCAGGGATGGAGGTAGAATCAGTTGATGCTGAAAGAAGTGCAACATTGTGAACATACCCAGAAGGCCTTTTCTTAGCCTCTACCTCAGATTCAAAAACTCTTAGATCATTATACAGATCATCAAGTTCCTTTTCTTCCAGTTGATCATTCTGTCTGAAAGACACAGTATACATGGTCCATTCATCACTCAGAGACCTTAGAAACTTTCTGTTCAGATCATCTTGATCAATTTGTACTCCCACTGTAGCAAGTTCACCAATAAGCTTGTTGAACCTGTCAAAAGTTTGAGTCATGGACTCATTCTTGGTTGACATAAAATTCTCATATTGTTGCTTCAGAATAGCTTTCTGATTTCTCTTGGTACTTTTGGTACCTGAGAATCTCTTCTCTAGAGCATTCCAGAGCATCTCTGCATCAGTGCAGTTGCAGAACTGATGTTGGTATTCATTGGGGATAGCCAAGAGCAAAGTGCTCAAGGCTTTCATCTCTGTCTGTCTAGTCTTTCTTTCAGCATCAGTTTTTGGTGGAGTTCTCTTTCCATCTGCACCAATCTTTCCTGCTTCAGAAGGACCATTCTCAATTATGTCCCACATAGAATAGTCAGTGAGGAGTATGTACTGCTTGATTCTGATCTTCCACATATCGAATTCATTGGGTCTGAGCATTGGAACCTTTGAGACTAGAGTACTGTTTGATTCTGCAAAGTTTTCCATGATGAGTGAATAGATGTTTCTGAGAGAACAGGCTCTGATACCACTTGTCAGGATCGAATTCTCAACAAGAATAAAGTCTCAGAAACAATATCAAAGAAGTTGCGGAATAACACTTTGATATTCAATAAAACAGTAAACAAACAGTATATAATAAACACTTTGCAAACTTGTATTAAAATCACAAGATTACACACTCAACCTCAATCTTGAAGAACAAGCTCTTTCAAGACGAATTCTACTTCTTTAGAATTAGGAACTATGCCTTGAGGTTGATTCTCTCTAGAACAAAAAAAATAAAATCTGTTAATCTGTAAATCTATTACTAAACTATTCTGTCAAAACTATACATATACTGAACAAAAAGATAATTACAAATAAATAAAATATCTTCAGTATATCTTCCATGAATATCTTCAGAATATCCTTGTTTATCTTTACCCACGATCTCTTCATCATTATCTTCACATTACCTTATAAGCAGCATTAAGTCTTGGCAGCATTAACTACTAAGCAGCACTAACCACTAGCAGTACTAACTAGCTAAGCAGTACTAACTTTGTTCAAGCAGCACTAACTTTGACTAGCAGTATTAATTCTACTAGCAGTAGTAATACTCAGCAGTATTAACTTTGAAGTCTTCTAGCAGTAGTAATTCTGAACTAGCAGCATTAACCATACTTGAGTTATTCTTCAGTTCCCAACAGGAGGTGTCATGTAGACTTCCTCAGATAATTCACCGTTCAAGAAGGCATTCTTAACATCCATCTGAAAAAGAGGCCATTGTTTGGTAGCTGCGATGGCTAGGAGACTGCGAACAGAGGTGACTCGAGCAACAGGTGCAAATGTCTCCTCATAATCAGTACCGTACTCTTGATTGAAGACCTTGGCCACAAGACGATCTTTGTACCGATCAATAGAGCCATCGGATTTTGTCTTGATTTTAAACACCCATTTGGAGCCAATGGGTGACTTGTCTGGTGGAAGATGGACAGATTCCCATGTCTGAGCTTTGTCAAGAGCATTAAGTTCCTCATCCATATCTTTCTGCCAATCAGGGTTAGAGGAGGCTTCCTTGTAGGAAGTAGGGTCGTGATTTGACAGCAGAGTAGCATAAACATGATAATCACGGAGATGAGAAGGAACTTGTCTTACCCGATCTGATCGTCTAACATTCTGAGATTGAGAAGTTCCAGGAGCCAGAGACTCAGCAGGCATCTTAGATGTTGGTTGTGCGGATGGAGCAGATGATTGATGTTGATCAGGAATACTAGTAGAGGTAGGCTGTGTAGGGGTAGTAGACTCTGAAGGAGAGGTATACTCATAAGGAGTTGGAACAACAGGTGGAGGGGATATGATGTTAGACTGGAGTGAGTCCAATGAGACAGAGGCATCAGTGAAGAACTGAGTGGTGAAGTTAGAAGACTCACGAAACTTGGATATAGAAGAAAAAGGAACATGTTCCCAGAAGGTAACATGACGAGATATACGAAGACGCTGGGAGATAGGATCCCAGCAGCGATAACCCTTGTGTTCAATACCATATCCAAGGAAACAGCAAAGTCTGGAGCGAGGTTCAAGTTTGGTATGTTCATGAGATTGTAATTGAACAAAACAAGCACTACCCCAAAATTTTAGAAGTTCATAGGCAGGGGTGACCTCATAAAGAGCCTCATAAGGAGACTTATTATTAAGGATGGGAGTAGGGTGGCGATTGATAGTATAAACTGCAGTGAAAGCAGCTTCACCCCAAAAACGTTCTGGACATTTAGCAGAGATGAGAAGAGTGCGAACTGGATCAAGAATATGACGGTGTTTGCGTTCGGCACGACCATTTTGAGGAGATGTGCCGGGACAGGAGTACTGAGAGAGAGTCCCCTGAGATTGGAGAAAGGAGAGAAGAGATGACTTTTTGTATTCCATAGCATTATCAGCTCTAAGAATCTTTATGGAGTTTGAGAACTGGGTGTGAATCATCCGGGCAAACATAATATAAATTTTGGGTAGTTCCGAACGATGTTTCATTAGATATATCCATGTGAAACGTGTATGGTCGTCAATAAAAATAACAAAGTATCGAACACCCCCCATGGATGGATGTGGTGTTGGTCCCCATATATCAGAATGAATAAGATAAAAATAAGAAGTAGAACTAAACTCATTCATTTCAAAAGGTAAAGCATGATGTTTGCCAAGTTTGCATGATAAACAAGAAATATTGTCAGTTGATACACAATTTCCTAACAACCCTAAATGAGCTAATGATTTTATTCGGGCTAGAGATAAGTGACCCAGCCGGGCATGCCACAACTCAAAAGAGGAAATGCTGGAAACAGAAGCTACAAGACTTGAAGAGGGTAATGGAAGACGAAGGTAGACCACTTCAATCATCCGTCCAACCTTACGACCGAGTCCAAGGATCTGCTTGGTCTTTGGATCCTGTACAACACAACCAGAAGAATGAAATAAAATGATCAAATTAGATTCAAGAAGCTGCGCAATTGAAACTAAACTCAGAGATAGTTTCGGAACATTTAGAACACCAGTAATTGTATATGAGGAGTGGAAACATTTCCACTAAAGGATACCGGTAGGCCAGTGTTGTCAGCAGTTCTGACTGACGTAAATTGCTGAGGTGGTTTCTTAGAAACAAAACCATCAGTGCAAGGTGTCATATGATTGCAACACCCAGAGTCAAAAAGCCATACGTTACCTGATGCAACTGAGTGTGGAGAATTCATACCCATAGCACCAGACATGATCTGCTCCATGAGTTCCTGATTGCGACGCATCAGTTCCATTAGGTCAGGTGAGGAGGCTGGAGAAACCTCAGTATCAGCAATAGTAGACCCAGCGATGGCGTGAGCCCGGTTCTGAGAACCAGTGTACTTTGAGTTCTTTGGGCAGTCAGACTCATAATGACGCGGATGAGTGATACCACACCTTCGGCACTTACGGATAGGACAATCAAGGAGAAGGTGAGCAGTAGAATGGCAAAAGGCACACTCAGATGTGTTCGTCTTTCCCACAGATTTGGAATGATTGTTGTTGGTCCATTTGCCTTTGGACTTGGGATGAGACGTGTAGAGAACGCTATCAGTAGCGGGCATCGGTGATCGCATGTGAAGACGGGTTTATTCACTTATCAATTCTGATATTGCTTCTTCAAGAGTAGGTAATGGCTGCCTATGAAGAAGAGAAGCACGAACATTCTCAAATTTGTCAATATGACCCATCAGAATAGTGATCAAATGTAGCTGGTTGAAGTAGGCGGTGTATTGTTGAGCTGTTTCATCAAAAATCTGTGGTGCTCCAAGACTTATATGATCTCTGAGAGACTGCATTTCAGAGATATAAGAGTTTATGGATTGATCAGGAAGCTGACTTTTGCTCTGAAAAGTGGTCCACAGTTGATACTGATGAGATAGGCCCGATGACGTGTACCGCTTGGCAAGAAAATCCCAGAGACTTTTGGCGGTAAGGTAACCAAGAAACTGTTGGTTGATCTCAGAAGTAGTGGAGGCATTAATGAAGCCCAGAATACGAGCATTATTGATGTCCCACTCATTCATGCGTTTTGCAAAGTCAACAACATTCTCAGTTGGTTCCTGAACTGGAACTTTGGATGCACCAGTAACATAGGTGTAAAGGCCATGGGATTTTAGCAGAATTGTCATATGATGATGCCAGAGAATGTAGTTGCTACCATTGAAAATAACCGAGATGGGATTTGAGTGACTGAGATTGGCAGCCATGGAAGTGAGAAACTGTTCAGAACGATATCGACCGGTAAAAAAAGTGCGACCGGTAGAATGTTTCGACCGGTAGAGAGATTCGACCGGTAGAGTGCTTCGACCGGTAAAGGTGTCGACCGGTAGGATGGTTCGACCGGTAAAAATTGCGACCGGTAGAATGTTTCGACCGATAGAGTGCTTCGACCGATAGAGTGCTTCGACCGATAGAGTGCTTCGACCGGTAAAGGTGTCAACCGATAGGATGGTTCGACCAGTAGAATGTTTCGACCGGTAAAGGTTTGGACCGGTAAAAGGTTTGACCAGCAAGGGTTTCAGAAAACAAAACAGCGGCGACTTCAAACAGGTCGATCGATCTGATCTTAAAGAAACAAATCGATTCAAAACAAAGAAACCGATTCAAAGGCGATGACTCACAAAGAACCAGCGACAGCGGCGACGAGATGCGGCAAGAGACAGAAGCGGCGGCGGCGAGAGTCGATTATGGTTCGGATGAACAGTGACGACAATGAACAGTAAACCGATGAACAGTAAAATCGAAGAATAAACCTACAACTCTGTACCATGTTAGAAGATGAATATGGTTGAAGGAGACGATGAATATGCTGAAGGTTTGAAACCTCGATATATTGATTGAGAGAAAACGTACAATATGAAAAGTAAATAATGAGTAATCTAACCTAGACTACAATATACAAAGAATATATACATGAACAATATGGATTTGGGCCGTATATTGACATGGGCCTGGGTCTTCTACACATATACAGATTACATGCATATACCAAAACCTCCAAAGACGCTACTAATTATAGCATTCGAAACATGAAGTCGCCATTTTCTTTCTTGGTTCTCTTTTCATTCATCATGGTTAGAGAATATATTCTGATATTTACCAACTAAATTGAACTTATGGTGCAACAATATTACTATCCTCATATTACTTTTTGTTAATCTGACCTATTATTTTAATTTTATATGTTGTTTTGAGCAGATTGCTATAACTATCGATGCCAGGCCAAATCCTAAAGTATACTGGCAGGACTCATTTGTTCGAAGGGGTACTTCAGAATCACCTCTTGCCACCAAGAAAAATCATTGTCACACATTGGTGGAGACGAGAGTTGGAATCCATAGAAAGTCCTTTGATGAAGAATTCGAACCAAGGCCTAATATTTCGGTTTATGATAATGATGTGAATCAAGATAGTTCCAGCAACGATTTTAAACCAAGGCCAAACATCTCGGTGTATGATGATGGTGCGGGTTTAAAGGGTAAGAAGACATTTGAGGAAGACTATGAGCCAAGGCCCAACATCTCGGTTTACGACAATGACGCAGGTTTAAAAGGAAAGAATACATTTGACGAAGACTTTGAGCCAAGGCCAAACATTTCAATTTATGACGATGGTGTAGGCTTGAAAGGTACGAAGACGTTTGACGAAGACTTTGAGCCGAGGCCAAACATCTCTGTTTATGACAATGGTGTCGGTACTTTAATGGTGTTGTAAATATGTTGTTACTTGTTATTGGTGTCCCATTTGTGAAAGAATTAGATTTGATAATTTTCTTGGATGTTCTGATAAACAGGATCACGTTCATCCTACTAAAATGAAAAAAATTGCTTAATTCATATGGATTTGGTATTCTGTATGAATTTCATGGACTAAATTATTTTAAAAAGTTCACATCTTATCATCCTAAAAGAGTTAGGCCCCGTTTACTAATCACTTATTATCTCTTACCGGGTTAAGAGACTCTTATCTGGGTAAGAGGTTGGGCTGTTTACCAAAAAAAAAAAAAGATTTGTTGACCGTCCTCTGACCGTCCTCTGATCAGGGACAGATAAAAAATTGAATCTTACCATGGTAAGAGACGATCATTCCTTATTTACCCCCCTTCTCAAAGAAAACCCTAGCAGCCACTTTTCTTCTTCTTCCCAGGTACGTTTATCTTCTTCTTCCCAAATATGCTATTTCCTTTAAGGTTGAAACAACTGCTTTGATTTTAGGGTACTTCCTTAGGGTTTTGTTGCTTTGATTTTAAGATTTCAAAATTTTCCTTCGAGTTTTTTCGATTTCGTTTTAACGGTTCTTCTACTGCTTCGATTTCGATTTCGATTTAACGGTTCTTCTACTGCTTCGATTTCGATTTACCGGTTCTTCTACTGCTTCGATTTCGATTTAACGGTTCTTCTAATGTTGCAGTTCCTAGAGTGTATCCTACTGAAACGACGCTGCGACGGCGCCACCCGACGCCGAAACAAGGGTATCCCATTTTTCTTCCTTATGCAATATCTGTTGATTATTCTTTTTTTTTTGTTTATAATCTGTTGATTCTTCTCTGTTTGTTAATCATTTGCTTTTTTTTTTAATAATCTGCTCTCGTTGCTCTTCTTTTTGTTTACATTGCTGAAATTTGATTTTTCTTCTTTCTTGTTTATTTCTTTTGGGTGTTTGTGTTTTCACTTATGTGTCAAAAACCCATCTATATTATTGTGATTTTCTGCCATGAACATGATTTGCATTGCTTGGTATTCATGGTTGTTTCTTTCATTGATCTCAAATTGGGGTAGTTCCTCATTTCCATGTAGCAAATGATAGCATATAATAACAATGTGGTGGTTGTTTATTTGTATTTGAAAAGAAAAGTTTGATGGTTTTTCATCAAAATGTCATCCGGGTCATCACTATCATTGCCACCCATATACATCATTACTAAAGAACCCATTATATTATTTGAAGAAATTGGACACAGAGGAAGCCAAGATCCAAATAGTATGATGGAATTGGAATATACCTTAGCATAAGTGAAGATTGTAATGTGTGCAAGGGAAACACATATGAAAAGACCAAAAAATATATTGTTGTTAGAAGAACCCATTTCTGCAAGTCAGACGTGGGTCTTTAGAGAATTGTAAACTTCTAAAAGTAGGAAAAGGGAATGTATTCAAGAGAGAAAGAAATGGGATTTTGGGGGTAATTTTGAAGTAAATAAAGAGGCCACAAGAAGAATGGGCAAAAAAGAATGGGGGAGATTGGTCATAGGGATACAGTGATACATTGTCATGAAGTGATGGTGTAGTATACATTCAGGAAGATGCCCAGAAGGCCCAATTTTGAATCCAAAAACCCATTTTTGTATTGTATTTTTTGTTATTACAAAATTTTGATTATTGATTTGATATATTATTTAAAGATATTAGATTATTGTAAATAATTGGGATAAATGGCTTTATATTTTAGAAAAACAAACCCATATCATATTGGGCATTTAAAAGTTTGTGCTTTGAAATTGCACCTCAATGGTTCTCCCTCTTTGACACTTTGCGACTATTTTAAATTTATTATGTATACATCTCTCTTTGTTAACAAAATTATACTTGATGACATATAATAGTTGTCAAAATAGTTTATTTGTTTGAGGGTTCTATTTGTGTTTAAGGTATGTTTAATTTTTTATAGGTATGGAAAAACTCGATGAATCTTCACAACCCAAGAGAGCTAGGGTTAATTGGAAAGATTTAAATGTGGTGAAAACTTTTTTAGAATCATGTTTGCGAGAGATATCTATAAATGGACGAGAGGGTGGTAGCCTTAAGGCAATTTCATGGAGGAACGTAGCTGAAACGTTAGAAAAGACACATAATTTTGTCGTGGACCAAAGGCAAATGAAAAACCATTACGACTACCTCAAAGGCAAATATGGAGCTTGGTCGAAATTGAAAAACAAAACTGGAAATATCTATGATGCATCAACAAACTCTTTTAAGCTGTCTGAAGAGGAATGGAAAATGGAAACAAAGGTCATATTCTTTATTTTTCTATTTATATTTTTTGGAATTGTTCTTTGTATTTATATACACATAACTTTTTCTGTAAACAGTCAAATAAATATGTGGAAAAGTTGAGGACTGCGCCACTACCATTTCCTGATCTTTGTGTACAACTTTTCGACGGAGTTGCTTCTACCGGTGTTGGAAGTTGGGGGCCGACCTCTTTTGTTCCTAATCCTACATACATTGCTCCCCAAACCCAAGAGCAACAAAGTTCAAAATCATTTCTTACACATGTTGCTCCTCAAACCCAAGAAACACAAGAGCAACAAAGTTCTGAAACATTGCCTTCAGTACAGGAGTCTTCTTCGCATTCTCAATCTCAAAGAAAAAAACGAAAAAGTGTTCAACCAAGCAGTTCAGTAAATGATGAGGAAGTATCTAAGGTTGTCACTTCTGTGCAAAATGCTTTGGACAAACAACCAGTGGAATCTGAGGTGGGTGCTTGCATTGAAAAACTGGAGAAATTGGGGTGGGAAAGCCCGTTGTATGAGGTTGCACTTCATCTGTTTAGTCTAGGCCCTGATTATAAGAAGATTTGGTTATGCTTGAAGGAGGATAAGTGTGTGGGTTGGGTTAAGTTCACCGGAGGTCAACTTGGGCTTATATAATTATTGCGACGTATGTTTGGACATTAGAAGAAAATGTTTTGATGCGCTCTTTTGAAACTTTAGATGGTTTATATTTATATAGATGTTTTGATGCGCTCTTTTGAAACCTTAGATGGTTTATATGCACATTAGATGTTTTGATGGCGCTCTTTTGAAACCTTAGATGGTTTGTTTATCGTTGTTTAAACTTTAGAAGATGTTTATTTTTGTATAAATCTTATCAGTGAATGCTATGATCAATGTTATCTTTAAAGATGTCTTTTATGTGTTCTTTGATTGAACTTTGGAAGATATTTGTTGGTCTTTGTATGAAGTCTTGTGAGTTAAAGTTATTATCATTATTAATTTTAAGGAAAATGATGGATTCTTCTTGTGATTTGTATTTGCAAGGTTATGGATAGGAACAAGTTAATTCTGATTGTGGTGGTTGTTTATTTGTATTTGAAAAGAAAAGTTTCGTCAAGAATAGAAAGGATAAGAGACAACACATCAGCATTGAGCGGGCATGCGTATACACAAGAACTATTAAGTGGATCCAATACGCAATGTCATGAACTGATGCGTTTATCACGCGACGCATACATATTATTATGCAATTACTTTAAAGAAAAAAACTGGGTACAATCAAGTAGGTATATGAGCGTCGAAGAGAAGATGGCCATATTCTTGACAATAATTGGTCACAATGAACGCTTTAGAATGGTTAAACGAAGATTTCAACATTCTACGCGAACTATTAATAAATGTTTTCATGAAGTACTAAGAGGAATGATGGAATTCGCTAGAGAAGTCGTAGGACCAACACCCTTTGATGGAACCCCAAATATGTCGGAGCGATTTAGACGACTCAAAGAAATATTTCCGGTATGTTTTATCTTGATATATTGAATATCCTTAACATATGTAAGTAGTTTCTAATATTATCTATCTCATAAAAAAGGGGGCTATAGGTGCATTAGATGGAACCTTGATACATGCAGTTGTGCCCCTTAGTCAACAAGCTAGGTATAGAGGAAGAGGAAGAGGTGATTGCTATCAAAATGTTTTAGCGGTTTGTGATTTTAATATGATATTCACATTTGTTTGGGCTGGATGGGAAGGCATTGCACATGATTCTCGAGTTCTGACAGAAGTTGCATTTAACCCAACTTCAGGATTTCCGTTTCCTCCACCAAGTATGTTTCATTTTTTCTTGACATTCAAACGTTGTTATTTCTTTATATTTCTTAAGTTGTATTTGTAATTGCAGGCAAATATTATCTTTGTGATGCTGCATATACCAATACTCGTGGATTTATGACCCCGTATCGCAATACAAGATATTGGTTAGCAGATTTTCGACGCCGACGTGCCTTGACTAAAGAAGAACGGTTCAATCATCCTCACGCACAACTTAGAAATGTCATCGAGCGTGCATACGGGGTTTTGAAAGCAAGATTTCCAATTTTAAGAGAAATGGATCCTTATCCTTTCCCAATTCTAAAGGACGTAGTGATTGCTTGTTTTGCAATCCACAATTTTATAAGGAGATGCAATATTCAAGATCATCTGTTTATGGAATATGATGAAAACATGTTTATCATCGAAGAACAAGGTGAAGTAATCGAGGAAGAAAGGATTGAGGAAGAAGGAATTGAAGAAACACAATGGGGTCTTCAAGGCAATGAATATATGACTAATTTACGTGATCAGATTGCAAATCAATTAATGTTGAATGCTTGAACTTAATATCTGTAAGGGCGAACCGTGTGTATGCGAACAATTATGTTAAAAGTTTGAAGTGACTTTTTGTTTTAAATTATCAAAACTCTAATATGTTATTATATCGAGTATTAATATATTTTCGTAAGTAGAAAGGAATTTAAAATTATATTTAAAAAAATAGTAAACAACAATTTTTAGTTAACTAGAATACAATACATTTGGTAAACAATAGTTTTTAACCAACACTTACTCCAGAGAGAGGGGTATAAGGGTCTTTATAACTCAATCAGCACTTAATACAAAAAACTTGGTAAACAACAAAATTCAATCAGCACTTACCTGAGTCAGACCTCTTACTACAGTCAGATCTCTTACTCCAATCAGCACTTATCCAAAATTTTGGTAAACGGCCCCTTAATTTATTTTTTATATGAAGTGATTAATTTTTTAAATTACTTCTATTAATTATGCTAGATTAATTCATTGGATGGCTCAATGAACATGTTATTAGAAAGCATAATCAGGCTTTGTAAAGGATAATGCCAAATTTTGCAATATAATTTCTGAAGTGCATTGAGATTATTACAAAAGTTAAATACTAAAATAGACTACTTCGATTAAAAGGGAAATTAAGAAAACATCTGGGTTAAATGTATGCAGTGTGGTTTATAGTAAAAACCGTAATCCGAACAGTTGTGTTGTTTGAGTATATTTTCAAACCACAAACCAAACTGTATATGTCTCAAACTGTAAAATATGACGTGATATAATTCGATTTATATGGTTTGTACTTGAATAACTATAAAGTAATTTAAAAAGAGAAAGACGTTAATTTGAGCTAATATTTAGAGTAAATTACACCGTTGTCCCTGTGGTTTGCTCATAATCTAGATGTGGTCTCTATTTTGAATAAGTACACCAAGGATATCCCTTTGGTTTGCATTTCGTTTCAAGCTAAGTCTCTTCCCTTAACCCTGTTGACTCTAATCTGTGAAGTCTGAGGACAATTTGGTCATTTGAAGTATTAAATAAATGATCTTTTAAAACTAGATCCATATGATGCCACGTGTATTTTTTTCAATACACATGGTCTATATATATATATATAGAGAGAGAGAGGGTCATTCATTTGCTAACCGATACATTAGTGCTAACCGTGCTAACCAATTTTCGACCAATCAGAACGTTCCTAGAGATTTGGTTATGCGATTGATTATATTAAATTTACAAGGGCAATAATGGAATTTAACTAAAATGGATCCATCAAATCTAAATCTATTTCCACGCCTATCAAATCAAATTCCATATTTATAGCACTTTTGTTATGGTAATGATATACATTTTAAATTTGATATTTTGAAATTCAAATTTGTTGAGGATCATCTTAAATCGGAAGATATCCTTTACATATATTTATGAATTCAATCACTTGCTATATGAACAAACATATCGTTTCATTCAACATGGTTTTTCAGTTTTCGAGTTTATAAACGTTGTAGAATAAACTTTATCCTTTCTTGCTAATATCACTGTCAAGACGTTGCCCCCTGCACACGGGATGATGAGCCTGTTCACCCGTTGAATACCGGCTTATCCCAAGAGTTCGGTAATTATACCGGACTTGATGACATCTCCCTCGAGACCAATTTCGATAATCGTCCATCTTCTAGTTCAATGTATCCAGAATATAATACCGATAAGAGGAACTGTAATTTATTTTGAAGACAACCATGTTGATATAATGTACACAGATTGGTCGAAAATTTCACAGATTCACAGATTTGTTGAAAATTGCGAAAATTGCATAGATTCACAGATTTCACTTCGTAATGTACATTTTCAATAACTAGCTTGCACATACGCACATGTGCAGTGCATATGTACAAAAGACATTTACATGTACATATTGATTTTAATGCATATATGCATATTTTTAGCATGGAATTCTTCTAAAGCCGCTGTGAGATCGGTGTCTGCAATATACACGAACATTGTGTGCAAGTATGCACATACGCATATATGAACTATTAAATTGATCAGATTATGCTCCTATGCATATTTCAAAGTGCACATATGCATATTTAGTATTAGTGTTCATATATGCATATAATATTTCATTTGCATATATGCACTATATGCAAATGATGTCGATGATGTTGATTCGATGAAGAAAGTGTTGAGGGGTTTTGTTCGATAAAGCATGTTTGGGGGGATAGAATCCCTAAATATTTGGGGATTTGATTTTCTAGCCGTGGGTTACCAAAATAAAGAGATTTGCATTTTGACAGAAATACCCTTCTGCATATATGCATTTTATTTTTATAAACCCTTTTTAATAATTTATTTTAATTGAAAGTCAATTAATTGTGGACCGTTGATCTAATCAATCTACGGTTGAGATTGGTTAGCACGGTTAGCACCAATGCAACGGTTAGCAAATGAAAGGGACCCTATATATATATATATATATATATATATATATATATATATATATATATACTAGTTGTGTACCCGCACAATACGGCAGAATGTAAAAATTTAAATGTAAAATAAGAATAAAATGTTTCATAATGAATATGGGATACCGGTAGAAATTCAAATACTTCGAGCATTGTTAACTATACCATTAGATATGGAATATTAGGGGTGAGAAGGTTTAAAAACAAATGCACAGAAAAACAAGTCTTGATGAAATTAGACAATGTCATTCACATCTCCTAATCTTTCATTAGCCTTGAACTTCATGACATTAAAGGAGTACTTTTCCATTTAACAAACTTTTTTCAAAATAATCATTGACAAGGGGTAGTTTACAAAATGCTTATCGTGTAAGCACTTATCAAATCACTTACGTTACCAATAATCTTATCGGGTAAAAGGCAAGGCAATGATCGAGAGTCTAATCCAGTAAATAAGGGTAGTGGCTCTTACGGAGTACACACCTACCAACAATACATGTTGACGACCAAAAATGTCATCCGATAAGGTAAATAAAAGTGCTAAGTTTTGTTATAATGGATTGGTAAACGACCCTTAAATATTTTCCGTACTCAACGTGTAGATAATTGATACATGCAACTTCTTGTAGCACATGACTTGCACCTTGTGTATGTGATTATAAATACAAATTATGGATGAAAAACTAAAGCACAATGTAAGTGAGAGAATATCTCCATCGAGAAATGATAGATACACACCCTGAATTCAATACGATACACAACATGTTTATACACAAATTCATCATGCCTAAAAGCTAGTCAATCGAGAGTGTCATCCATAACATGTAAATTTAATAGTCCTACTCCAAAATCTCTCATGAAGTAGTCAAAGAGGAGAATATGATTGTTGCAATTATATAACCATTTAAATTGAATATAATTAAGATGGCATTTGATTTCAAACAATTTTTTTCTATTATAAATGAGGCAAAGGAAGAAAAATGGTGACACACACGTGACACAACTGAAGTTATCCACGAATGAAACCTGCTACATTCTAAGAGGACCAATTAACTACCATCAAAACCACCTAATCACCTAGCATCTTCTGTAAATTTATATGAGATTTACCCTTAAAAAGGGCCATTTACCAAACGTTTATCTGGGCAAAAGCTTACCAAGTCATACTACCTTGCCGGATGAATATGGCAAGGCCAAAGAATCTTACCTGGCAAGAGCTAAGGCAAGGACAGATAAGTAAGTGAGGGCGAAAACTCTTACCCGATAAGTAAGTGACAGTGTTGAATTTTACCGGTAAGTGCTTACCTGAATAAACGTTTGGTAAACGACTCCCAAGTGATACCAGTAAGCGCTTACCCAGATAAGTATTTAGTAAACGACCCCTTACCCTTGATAAAAATTTATCAGAGACCAATCGTTAAAAAAAGGAAGAACCTGTTTTTAGGTACTTCCTCCTGCAAAATATCATTTCCCATTTTATTATATAATAAGGGGCCGTTTACCTAGATGCTTATCAACACTATATATATCTTACTTTACCGGATAAGATTGTAGTTTATTAAATTGGTATCATATGCAACAATTGACCCAACATCCTTTTCATTACTCTTATCGGGCAAGATTCTTGGCTCTTTCGATGTATTCCGATGATAAGGTAAATGACCCGATAAGCACTTACCGGGTAAGCGTTTAATAAAAAGTCTCTAAAAGATAGACATAAGAAGGTACAAGGGAAGCCTTTGTACATGTTAACAACATGCCAAATCAAAGAACTATAACTTCTCTCGGTTTCAAGTTTGTGAATCTCAATCATCGGTAATTATGTTTTATAGTTAGTTTAAGTTTGAAATATTTAACAAGGTCCATTAAGATGTGTTCATGAGTCTTGCTAGGGATCTTTATAGTTTATTGTTTGTTTGGAATATCTCTCTTTCTAATCTTTATACTTCGTAAATTTATTTTGCAATTGCTTCAGTCCTTATCAAGTAAATGACAATTTACATACTATTTTAGATATGGTCTACCTCTCCTAGCATCTGTAAAAGAGAAGGCTTCATTCTGTTATTAAAGATGCTAGTTATAGCTCTGTGATTTTGCACTTCTTTCATGCTATTGGAGTGTGAAACAGTTCACAATCACAACAACAAATTATACCTCCCGCCCAAGGAGAAGATAAAGAGTAAATACAT
Organism: Arctium minus; assembly: GCA_954870635.1. NCBI lineage: Eukaryota > Viridiplantae > Streptophyta > Magnoliopsida > Asterales > Asteraceae > Arctium > Arctium minus. Next base: position 24,678,202 of record OX941080.1, on the reverse strand, counting down.
AGATTTAATGATACGTTGATTCCTAGAAACCAAATGGAAAAATCAAATATATCAAAGCAAAGTCTTAAAAAATCATTGCAGAAGAGTCTGTTGAATGATGCAGTGAAAAAGATATATATAAGCATACAAATACAAAAGTTGAGTAAAACTATTTCAAAGCTAAGTCAAGCATACCACATCAAGAATACTACAACAATTGTTGTATATATATGAGTGTTATAAATCATTAAAACACCAATCCATTGCTCACCTAAATGATCTACTACCCTCAACTAAACCTTATTGGAAGGATACCTAAAAAAAGGAAAAAATCAAAGGTATAAAAGAAATTAGGTTTACCAAATCGGGAAAAAAAACAGGTCGAATTAATGTCGAATTTGCAGCAAACTATACATTGTGATTGTTGAAGTTTGAGTTTTTCTTCCTCACCCAGATGTCGCCCATGTGATTACCAAATATCACAGAATGCATCACCTCTAACTTGTTCTCTTCATGGAACTAAAAACATATAATATTCTTAATCCAAATATAATAATAAAGCACAAAGTTAAACCAAAAGTTTGACCTAGTCAAGTACAAATGAACCATATGTAGCACAAATCAAAAAAGGCAAATTAAAGTAAACAATAAATGTAAACGGGTTAAAATCATTTTAGAGGATTAAATGTGCATTACTCTATGATATTGAAAAAGACTTTTTTGAAAGATTACAACCTTAAACAGAACATACCTCGTTCAAAAACAGAGATGATGAAGAAGTCAAAGAAAGAGGTGTTCTTTTTAGTTTTGGTTACTGCATGTTGAACTCAAAATCAATTATTTTACGGGAACCCATAAACAGGTGTAAGAAAGAGATCAAGAGAGTGGTTGCATAAGAAAAGTTAAGGAAGGGAACCCACAAATGGGCAGTATAGCATCAGAAAATACAACAAATCTTGAATCTTTCTATTTAGCTTTTCTAACCTTCTATTTCCTTTGGTAGCAAACCTGGTTGTTTCATTCTTATAGAAGATGTTCAGATCCTTAGAGGTAAACCATAGCATTTAGAATCAAATATGGAGAAATCAACATACCTCGTTGAAATTAATGGAGAAACCGAAGTCTCAAAATCAAGTCTGAATCACATTAGGATCTTTAGCTACAAAATCGAAATGGGAATCTAAATCAAAATTGAAATGGAAATCCAAATCTAAATTAAAATTAATAGCATACCTGAGAGGAATCTCTAGGGTTTTGAAGAAGTTGTGGAGAAATGAAAATCTGAAGGAGGGAGTTATATGTAGCGATTTTGAAGGAACTCTGTTCGAGGGAGATACATTAAATTGGAACAGTATATAGAACTCAAATCACAAGTTTATATTGATTCAACTTGATGATTACACACAAAACCTCAATCTGTTTAACAGGCTAAACAGACGTTCTATACTTCTCTATAGAAAGGATCTAAACTATTCTTGAGGTTAACTTCTCTAAAACAAAACGTATGAATTATTATTTTTCTATCAAAGACTTCTATACTATATATACAAGACTGAGTACAAGATAATTATCAAAATAAAATTGATCTTCAGCATCAATACCATAATTATCTTCAACCATATCTCCAACTCATCTTTATCTTCAAGTCTTCTTTATCTTTAGAAGCAGCACTATTAATCATCTTTCAACTGGCAGTAGTATCCATCCTTAGCATATTCTGACCCAACAATCTCCCCCTAACTTAACTTTTCAGGATGAGAAGTTAAGTTCTTCAACTTAGAGTCTTCATGATGCTTTCAACACTTCATCTTAGTTCCCCAAATTAGGATCCAGACCCATACTTTGATTAATGATCCTGCTAATCACAATCCTTGCCATTTCAGAACCTTGAGGACAGATTAGTTTGGCTTTCAGCATCCCCTGTAGCTTGGCTAGGCTATGGTCATATATCTTATCCACCAGGTAATATTCATGGAAGCTTTTGTCAATGGTTAAGATATACACCCCACACCTTTCTATAAGCATCCGTTTGTCCACAAACTTGAAAACTTCCTTGATTACGTGCTTGACAAGATCTGGACTGAACATCATGCATAAATACTCCATTGCTAGTTTCTTGATGTTCATCCCTGATGTCTTCGGCACATCCCCATACAGAGTCATTCCTACTTTGAACATTTCTTCCAAGTCTGACCTTGAACAACTTTTGACTATCTTGCCCCAAGTAGAATAAACTTCAAAGTGATCACCCATCCTCTTGATTCTGAAATACTCTTTTCCTTGATCTTCTAGAATATCCCAGTGGATGATTTCAGGGGCTTGGACTGAAATGGGATCTGCTTTTACTGGTTCATCATCTGTTATAGTCATGTAAAGACCAAAATGCTCATCAGATTGACTTGATTGTTGTGCACTTGGACTTGATTGTTCTGTATGACCTGTAACAGATGGTTCTGCCTCTTTTTCTGCTCCTTCAACCCTTGGCTTTTTGGACTGTTTCTTGGAAGCTATAGTTTTCACTCTCTTGGAAGATTTGACTTCCACAGCAACATGTTCTTCCTTCTTTTCTTCAGCCTTTTCTTTTGAAAGGGTGGTTTCCTCACTCTCAGGGAAGGGTTGTTGGATATTGAGATCATGTCTCTCTTTCATTTGTCTTTCAAACTCAACCCTTTGAGTGAAGTCCCCTTGAAGCTTTGCCATTTCCTTTTTATATAGCTCTTCAACTCTGTTGTATGAGTTTCCTCACTCTCAGGGAAGGGTTGTTGGATATTGAGATCATGTCTCTCTTTCATTTGTCTTTCAAACTCAACCCTTTGAGTGAAGTCCCCTTGAAGCTTTTCCATTTCCTTTTCATATAGCTCTTCAACTCTGTTGTATGACATGCTAGCAAACATCTCTTCTTTTACACCAATTGAGCCTTTCAGAAAGTTTATCATTTTTCTCCTTTCTTGATTGGCCAAATAGGTCTTAGAAGGTTGTCTTTTCTGAGTCTTTGCTGGCAGTCTGTGCTTGGATGCTTTCACTGTACTTTTCTTGGCCTCAGCTGCAGCTTTCAAGCTCTTTTGATATTCCTCATTCAGCTTAGTGGACAGATCTAGAGCAATCTGCCTATCTTTGGCCTTTTGAGTCTCTTCTTCTTGTTCTAGCTCAACCTGTAGCTTCTTTGCCAATTCCTCATCAATCTCTATCTGTTTTAGCTTCTTGGGAGGTTGTACAGATTCATCCACTTTTGCCTTGCCTTTTCTTTTCATTTCTGCCTTACTGATTTCTTTTCTTTTCTGCTCAAGACCTCCTTCTTTAATTTCCACTCCCTTGGCCTTTTGAGTGGCTTTGGGAGTGTCTATTTTGGCCTTTAGAAGAGTTTCTGCTATTTCTATCTCTTCAACAGATAGCCCTATTACTGCTGTTGGCTCTGTTACTGCTGCTAGCCCAATTTGTGTTGTTTTTGCTGTTGGCCCTGTTTTATTACCCTGCTCCCCCTCAACTGTAGACTTCATCCCATCAGGACTTTGCTTGTCAGATCCAGCTCTTGACTCCCCCTTATTCTCCCCCTTTTTGGAAGCATCATGAAGGATGCTCCTCTTTTTCAGTATAAACTTGGTTCTTTTCTTCTTTTGTACTTGCTTTAGAACCAATTTCTTGAGGTTGCTGATCTGTACCTGTTGGGAGAGGATTATCTGTTGCATCTCCTCTATGAGTTTGCCCTGAGATTGAACATCCTTATTTATATTTGCCAACGTTTCCATCAATTCATCATAGGTATATCTATCCTCACCACCTTTAGGTGTGTTTACCACCCTTGGAGGATCACTGGAACTTTTAGTAGGGGTCCTCTGCCTAGCAGAGGCACCTTCTACCCCCTTGGTTTCTTGGCACCGGGGACCTCTGGATGATTGCTCACCCAAAGTTTCCGTGGGGAAGGTCTTAGGAATGTTCACACTGTCCTGCTCTGCACTTTGTGCAAAGTCAGTAGTGTGAGCCTCACTGCCCACATGCTCAACCTGCTCCTTAGTGAGCACCTTCTTGGGGTTGGGAGACACCCCTGTGGTTTCCCTATCGATATTCTCTAATGGAGAATGCTCCATTAGAGGGATTGAAGGATGTGGGGGTGAAGGTACAAGAAGGGAAGGAACCTTCTTTACCTTTTTCCTTATATATATTTTGGTGATGGGGGATGTGGGCTTGTCAATAGGAAACTGAGGAGGATTACTAGAAATGAGTGGTGTGGGTAGGTCATCAGTTTGGTTGTCAGATGAGGGTTTTGACACTGATGCCTCACCATGGGAATGTGACACACCCATCATTGTAGAGAACAATGGGGTGTCTTGGCCAGAAAAGTCCTTGGAGGGCCTTTTCATATTTGAGAATACCTTCCCTTTGGGAGGTTTTGGTACATACACCTCTTGAAAAGAGGGTAGATCCGTCAATTCCTTCAGTATAATCTCTTGTACAAACCTGGGATACATATAAAAGCTTTTGGATTTGGTATCCAGGTTTGACATAAAATCATTGAAAATCATTTGAGAGAAATTGAACTGTCTAGAGGTAGCTAAGCAGACCAAAGCATAAGCTAAGGTACTGCTAAACTCACTCCATCTAGTTGTTTTTCTTGAAATGAAATGTTGGAGGGTATGAACAAAAAATCTCCACTGTGGTGAAAATATGTTCTTGAAAAACTTGAATACATCAGTGGGACCTTCATACCCCATTAGACTAAGAGTTTGGAAGAGATCTTCCTTAGGTAAGGAGGTTATACCTGAGGCATCATCTAAGCGTAGATGGATGTGAATGCACTCCTCTGTGATGGTCAGGGGTTTATCACATACCCTTGTTTTGATGACCTGATTGCCCTCTTCAGATTGAATAGCAGCATTGGCCCAGGACTGCCTTTGATGTTCCACATAGATTGTGGGATTGACAGTTAGAGCGTGGGCGATGTGTGAGGATTTGAGGAAATCCACTATGGCATGAAAACCTTCAGCTTGCTTTGTTTCTGTAACATGGCGAGTTCGTTGTGTTCATCAAAGAATGCTCTTCCTGCCATCGTTTTCGTTAAATCTATCGTTCGAATCGTTACGAGGGTTGACACTGGTAAGCAAGAAATCAAGAGAGAGAAGAAGAAACAATGGAAGTTTAAAGAGTCGTTTGTATATTGGCGGTCACAAAGGGTATTTATAGGTTGAAGGATTCAGTTAGAAGCAGTACTAAGTACCCTAGCAGTATTAACTAACTCGCAGTATTAACTCATATGAGCAGTAGTAACACATACTGGCAGTACTAACACGGACTAGCAGTATTAACACATACTAGCAGTATTAACACAGACTAGCAGTATTAACACAGACTAGCAGTAGTAACCCTGAGTAGCAGTATTAAATAAGTCAAGCAGTAGTAACTTTGCACTGGCAGTAGAAACCACCTAGCAGTAGTAACCATACTTAGCCATTTTTGAAAAAAAAAATTCATGAGTAATATAGCGAGCATTATTAACTGATTTAGAAGTACCTAGTATCCATTTGAATCAATCTGAAACACTTAAACACACAAGGTTAGAAGCACCATGCATAATACAATATGAGAAATTTTCAAAACTCAACTTACCTTTTGAAACTATACCTTTGTCACTTATCTTACCTCCTGCTGGATTAATAGCAACATGTCCTCCATCAAATCTTTTGAAGTATTGAAGGCAGTCCATGTTACCTGTTATGTGCCTAGAGCAACCACTATCTACATGCCAAATGCTCTTCCTCTTGAGCTATTGGTTGCCCTGCACACTAGATAAAACAGTTAGTTTCTGGGGGGAACCCAAGCCAAAGTGGTCTTGGGTTGCCCTTTCTCATCAACATATTTATAATCAGTAATCTTAGTCTGGATGAGATGATTAGATTTAGGAATCTCATGGCTGGAATACTTTGTCAAAATTATGGGCTTGGCAGCATTAACAATGGTAGCAGTACTAACTTGGTCAACAGTAGTATTGCTATCAGCACCACTATTTCTGTTGGCAGTACTATTTGAAGTAGCAGTACTAACAGGTTTCTTGACTTTTGGAACCCAAACCTTGACAAAGTTGTTTGCTTTCTTGTTCTGTGAGTTACTCCTTAACTTGCTTGGAGTATTTTCTTTTGATTTTGCAAACTTATTCTGAATATGAGCTTTCATAGGTGCCCTTCTCACATTGTCAGTCATATGATTCCTTATTTGCTTCCTATAACCAACAGGATTTTGTATATTTCTTTGAAAAGTGATCCTTTGGTTAATAGGATTGAAATAACAGTGTTTGGTTAGATGATTTAACTTGCCACAGATAAAACAAGGCTTTGGTCTATTGATTTTGCTAAGATCAACTCCCTGTTTTTGACCCCACTGATTATTTCTGTTTCTCTGATTTCCCCTTATCTTATCATGTTTATGGGGCTTGTTTTGTTGACAAGTACAGGGATTTATAACAGAGGTTTGCATGTAGTGAGTTCCCTGTACCTTATCCTTCCCTTTCCTAGAGGTCTCAGCTTTCTCACTCTTCACAGTCTCTTCCCCACTTTTAGACTTCTCCACTTTCTCACTTTTGACAAATGGTTTAACCCCCTTTTCATTTGTCAGAATGTGGTTTTCTAAGGGAATATCTTTATTGTCTTCCTCATTCTTACACTCAGAGTCCTCTTCTTCAGAATCTGCCTTAACCACTACTTTATCTAGTGGATCTACTTTTGTGGCTTCTGCCTGTAAGTCCTTCTTATCCAGTCTTTCTAAGAGATCTGAGGTAGGAGGAATATAGTTATTGTTGTATGGTGGAGGGGTGGTGTTATAGCCTATTCCTCTTCTCAGTTTGTCATGAATTTGAGAATTAAGTAAAGAGTCCATTGCTCTAGAAACATTGGAATATTTCTCAATGTCTAGTTTGGCCTTCTCAAACTCACTCTTAACTTTTTCACACTCCTCTCTAGACTTCTCTATCTTACTTTCTAACTCATTCTTCTCCCACTTCCAATAGTTGAGATCATAAGAATGCTGAAGTTCATTGGCTTGATATGCCTTTATTTGTTCTTCAAACTTCTCAACTATCAAAACATACTCTCTTCTATCTTTCTCTAGCCTTTTAAGGTCATCACACATGCTCTGATTGTGATCCCTGTACTTTTTAACCGTTTCAATACAGGTTCTAGAGCAAAGATTAGATTTTACCTCTGTGGGAAGTGCAGTGCTTGATGATTCTGTACCTTTAGCCATCAATGCTTGACTCTGGATTCTGTTTATGATGATTATTGCTTTCTGAGTTACACTAGCTCTGATACCACTTGTCAGGATCGAAATTCAAACAAGAATTTAAATAACACACCCAAAAACTTATGTTAGAGAAGTTGCGGAAAAACACTTTAACAAAAAAATCAATGGAACAGTATTTAGAACTCAAATCACAAGTTTATATTGATTCAACTTGATGATTACACACAAAACCTCAATCTGTTTAACAGGCTAAACAGACGTTCTATACTTCTCTATAGAAATGATCTAAACTATTCTTGAGGTTAATTCTCTCTAAAACAAAACGTATGAATTATTATTTTTCTATCAAAGACTTCTATACTATATATACAAGACTGAGTACAAGATAATTATCAAAATAAAATTGATCTTCAGCATCAATACCATAATTATCTTCAACCATATCTCCAACTCATCTTTATCTTCAAGTCTTCTTTATCTTTAGAAGCAACACTATTAATCATCTTTCAACTGGCAGTAGTATCCATCCTTAGCATATTCTGACCCAACATTGGATCCTGATATGAATTTGAATTTGGGTATGGGAATGGGACCAAATCCAAGGTATGGGATGAAAAGACATAAAGTTGGTGTAAAGTATGGGACTTAGGGGGCGTTTGGTTCGCATAATGTTTTTGGATGGAATGGAATTTGTCAAAGTAATTTAACTTTGAAGGAATTAGAATGGAATGTTGTCAGGTTTGACCACATGTTTGGTTGACAAAATTGGAATGGAATATGTTAAATGAATTGGAATTTTTCTGTTTGGTTCACAGATTGTAACTTTAGAATTGGAATGGAATTTTGGTAAATGACCAAAATACCCTTTTTGTTTATTTTAATTTTTTTCAAAAAAATTACTTTAATGAAATAGTCATTAAATAGTTTAATTTTTAACTAAAATTGCTTTGATTATTTTAGCACACGAATGATGATGAGAGAGAGAGAGGGGGAGAGAGAGAGAGATAGAGAGGAGAGAGATGAGAGAAGAGATAGAGGAGAGAGATAAGAGAAGAGATAGAGGAGAGAAGGAGAGGGAGGGAGAGAGAGGAGTGAGAGAGGAGAGGAGAGAGAGGGGGAGAGGATAGAGAGAGAGGAGAGAGAGAGGATAGATTGAGAGAGAGAGAGAGAGGAAAGAGAGGAGAGAGAGAGGGAGAGAGAGAGGAGAGAGAGGAAAGAGAGAGAGGAGAGAGAGAGGATAGATTGAGAGAGAGAGAGAGGAGAGAGAGGGAGAGAAGAGAGAGGGAGAGGGAGGGAGAGAGAGGAGAGAGAGAGAGAGAGGAGAAAGAGTGGAAGAGAGAGAGGAGAGGAGAGGAGAGATAGGAGAGAGAGAGAGAGGAGAGAGGGAGGGAGAGGATAGATTGAGAGAGAGGAGGGAGAGGGAGAGAGGAGAGAGAGAGTTGGTGTCTGCTAATAATGTTGAACGGTAGTGGTGGCCGGTGGTGGTGGTTGCCGGTGGCGGTGGTTGTCGGTGATGGTGGTGGCCGGAGGTGGTGGTGGTGGTGGTGGTCGGAGGTGGTCAATGGTGGCCGGAGGTGGTAGCCGGTGTTGGTAGCCGGAGGTGGTGGTCAATGGTAGCCGGTGGCGGTGGCCGGAGGTGGTGGCCGGAGGTGGTGGCCAATGGTGGTGGCCGGAGGTGGTGGTGCATATTAGGATGAGGGGAAATTTTGTCCAAAAAAATATGACATTCTATTCCAATGAAATACCACCTCCCCCCCCCCCCCCCCCCCCCAAGGAATGTTGAATTCCTTCATTTGTGGAATTCATTGGAATTCAACATTCCAATTCCTTAAAAAGAATGAACCAAACGATGTAATGGAATCTGGTCAACGGAATTCAACATTCCAATTCCATCAGAATCTGTGAAACAAACGCCCCCTAAGGGTATATTTTGGGTTAAAAGTACTGGTGATAAATTATGCATTATATACTTGTACATTATGCTTATTAGATTGTAATTAAGAGTTTTTCAAAATTTATGCATAAAATGGTAGTTCTTTGTGCTTCTTGGGTTGTAATTAAGACTTTTTGTCTAAACCAATATTAATGTAGTAATAGATAATATATATATATATATATATATATATATACACAGAGGTTCAGGGGAAAACCTCAAAAAAACGGAAAACTGAAAAACATTCTGATAGTCTTCCATCTGGACAGTATGCATACTATGCACTTATGCATACAAGTAAATTATGTTGTATTTTTGGTAGCCCTGCATTATGCACTTGTGAATATGCACGTGTGCATGTTACAAATTACTTGTATGAACAAGAGCATACTATCGAGATGAAGGGCTACCAGGGTGTTTTCCGTTTTTTTGATGTTTTCCTCTGAACCTGACCCTATATTATATATATATATATATATGTGTGTGTGTGTGTGTGTGTGTGTGTGTGTGTGTTGTATAGCGACCCTTCACCCCTTCGCCCTCTTTTAACCTCTTTCAATCTCGACCGCCCCCTTCCGGTGACCTATGGATTGTCTTCGTCATAGCAAACACACACGCACATATATTTTGTCTGTTTCTCTTTCTCTCTCTCGCTCTCTCTCTCTCACACACACACAAACACCCACATATCTTTTTCTCTAAGTTGGTTTCTCCTGGAACTGTGTGTATGTTTTGCAGCAAGCATACACATCTTTTTTTCTAAGTTGGTTTCTCATGTTTTGGAGGTTTTTTAAGCAATTGTTGGAGGATTTTTTTTTGGCATATATATATATAGATAGATAGATATAGATATAGGTGAGGAAAGGGGACAACAGTAAACAAGGGAGCAATAGATTTGTCTGTTTATCTCTTTCTCTCTCTGTCTCTCTTTCTCTGGTACTAAAAACCTGAAATAAGCACACCATGTTAATACATTTTCTCCATCAGAGCTTCAACCCACAACCAATCAGGTGGATTTTTTTTGTACATGAGGTGTATGTGTATATATACTATTACGTGTGTGTCTTTTGTGTGGGTGAGGGACGTAAATGAAGTGTGTGTGTGTGTGTGTGTGTATCAGTATATAAATATAAGTATGGGTTTTCTGTATATGGGGTTTTTTGTAGGTTCAAGAGGGAAGGGGTGAAAGGTTTGGGAAGAGAAAAGGGGATGGGGGTGGGGACATAGTAGGTAAAGACATGTGTTACCATATGAGTGGTGATCTAAAAGGGGTTTTTAATTAAAAGATAAAGTGACAAAAATGTCCTTGAGTTAAAGGAATGATTTTAACGGCGTTAGCGGTAGGGACTCAGGAAGAAACAAAATGCAAATCACAGGGGTCCCTGGTGTATTTATTTCAATATAAGAACCATATCCAGATTTTGAGTAAACGAGAGGGACCAACAGTGTAATTTACTCTAATATTTATTAGCGGTTTGAGTCAAAAAGAGAAAAACCCTAGTGCATTTTTTCTACTTTATAATCTATAATTCTATATAACTAATGAACTTCCAACTTACAAGAATAAAAGAAAATCTAATCAACTATTACTTACAAAAATTTGCAGACTTGAGCTGTAGTTTGTCTATTTATTGTTGTTTTCTAATTAAAATATTAAGTTTAATTAATCATAATAAAAAAATTAATCAATACAAATATAATATATATAATTAATTAAACTTAGTACCACTATTAAAAAAATGACTTTTACTAACGAAATATTATCGACGGATAACCGACTCCGATGGATTTGCAAAAAAAAAATAACCGTCGGATACGAGAATTAAAAATTAAAAAAATTAAAAAATTAAAAAAGATTATCTGTCGTTAAGCCGTACATAATTACCGACTCCGATGGATTTGCAAACAAGTAATTACGGAGGAATTGAGAAAATATCAATTCAAAAATTCAAAATTAAATTATTCGGTAATTACTGATGGATTTCTGACGGATATCTTAATACTAATTTTAACTTGGGATTTTTTTTAAAAAGTAAATTAAAAATTCTGCCGATAATTAATGATGAATTTCCAACGGATTTTTTAATTTTCATTTGAATTTCTAAAAAAAGTTAAAACTAAAATATTCGTCTGAAATCCTTCGGTAACTTTGATGGATTTTTTAATTTTATTTTTTAATTTTTTAAAAACTCCCAAACTAATATTTAAATAACTAATATTAATGTATAATATATAATTAAAATTAATTAATAATTTTTATATAATATTAATTACTCTTAATTAATATTAGTAACGAGGTGGGATTAATGCCCGTGCGTTGCTGCGGATGGAAAGAAATATTAAGACCATAAATTTGAGGATGACCAATTATGAGAACAAAACATTTTGTGTCTGTTAGCAGCATGACTATAATTTACAAAATGCCCTATGAGGATGATGTGTGTGTATGATAGGAAGCGAAAATCAATTGACAAATGGTACATTACATCATTAAACCTAAAAAAAGTTACATTGTTATTAAACCTAAATTAAATTATAATAAAAATATGAATTAAACAAATTTTACCTCATTATTAAACATAAAATAAATTATGATAAATTACTTTATTAATAAATAAAAATTGGTACGTGAATCACCTACGACTATGTGCTTGGATTGATGGGGAAGGCGGAAGGTTTTGGGTTGGAGAAGACACAGTCATTGAGATGCGATGCATGTTAAGGGATCTTTATTTTATGCTTATATAATAAAAATAATTTTTATAATATAACTTTTATTTATTTAAATTAAAAAATGAAAAAGTTATAAATGATCGAAATGTCATTTACTTAACGGTCAGGAGCTAACAACTTTTAGTTTCGAGGACCAAAACGTTACGCAAATGCAAAATTGAAAGTCTATTTTGGAATCAACAAATTATGGGGACTAAATCCAAGAGGAAAATAAAACTATAGGGACCAAATCTGTAACTCTGCAAACATAGGACTAAATCTAACAGGGAGATAAAACCTCAAGGACCAAATTTGTAATTTACTAAAAACCTCAAGGACCAAATCTGTAAGTTACTGTTCATCATTCCTGTTAAATGTTAATATATATAATAATTAATTTCTATTAATTAATAATCACTACATCACAACACGGCATTTCCGACGGCCAAATCTGCCGGAAAATAATTGTTTCGGCGGATTTGGCCGGACGGAATCCAGGGCGTCACAAAAAACGTTTTTCGGCGAAATTTTCAGCGGAAAAGATATTTTCGGCTGATTTTTCCGCCAAAAACTTTTCCGAATTTTTTTAGTTTTTTTAATAAGTCGTTTTGTAAGACTCGATTTTAAAAACGTATAATTATTCATACCCGAATTGAATCATAATTAAATACAGTGGCGGATGCAATGTATAACTAAGGGGGGGAAGGGCCCTCATTAAACAATAAAAAATGAAATTTTGTAAGGTAAAAAATAAATTTTTTTAAGTTTATATCATAGTACCCCCAGTAACTTTTCATCGGGGACCCCATCAACCCAAAAAATTACTTAGAAATCAACCAAAAAACCAAAGAAACTCCCGAAATCAACCAAAAAAACTGAAAAAGTCTATCAAAATCGACAAATAATCTCTTAAAAGTCTCTTGAAATCAACAAAAAAAACTTTAAAAATCTCTCAAAACGGTGGAATTAAGCTAAAAATATATCGGCGACTTTGAGGGACTCTAAACTACCTTAAAGGTGCCCCCATTAGGAAATATTCCTGGATCCGCCACTGATTAAATATGACAACCAAAGATAGTTGAGGTGTTAAACCCGTAAATTAACTAAACTTATATTAATTATATATATATATATATATATATATAATTAATAAAAAGAAAAAAACTACAAAAAATGAAATCAAATACATCGTCTTCTTCAAGATCTACACCGCCTCTCATTTCTCTCTCTAAAACTCTCCTCTCTAGATTTGCTCTCAAATCGTTGAAGTAATTGAAGAAGCAATTACATATTCGGAATCTATGCGACGAACCCTTCTTAGAGGTATAAATTTCTTCTTAAGTTATTTAAGTTGGTAAGTTAGGGTAGTTGAAGTTGGTTGGAAGATTATGATTATATATTGTAAAGTTATAATCAAATACTTGTTTAGGATTGTTTGTTTTTGTCAAAATTACAGACGGGTAAAGTTTAGAATCAAAATGGTGATATTTATATCTAGATGTTTAACCGCACACCAAGTGATCGGTTTAATGTCTAAGAGAATATAATTTCGTGATTAAGCTTAGAATATAACCATTGAGTTCTAGGTTATGCGATTAATAATAATTGATGGTTTAAATAGGCAATCGAACGGGTTAAAGTTTGTCGTCATTCTCGATTAATCACGTGTTGCATCTCAATTTGATCAAGGTATGGATTTCATTTCTTTTGAATCGTGGGCAACTATTTGTCATAGTTGACCCTTCCTAAAGGTGGTTCACTACCTTATGATTGGTCAATCAAACGTGATCAACAAATGCGAAATTGTACACACACATACACATTGATTTTGGTTTATTGAATCAATTGTTTGAACATTTTGATGTTTTATTAAAATGTGTCTCGTATGAGATTGTTTATGAAAAATGTGAAGTATATAGATTATAATTTCTATGATAGCCATTTGGGTAAGTGACATATGTTTAGTTTTCGTTGATTTTAGATTAACCCAATAAATGGGCACATTATTTGGGATGTCTTCTATGGCGGCTTTGTTGTCATGGCGTCCTGCAGATGACGGTCCACCAGAGTTAAGCCTATGTGGCTTACGTGAACTCACTCTAGGGGGACTTGGCTGACTTTGTTGGCTCCAGGGCGGATGAATCGATTCTAGAAATTTACCCACAGAATATTTGACCGTGGTTAAATTCACGGGGGACTCGCTGTGTGTGCCCGCATGCCGACCTAGTTCGTGTGGTTTGGCCACCCCACGAACACAAAAGGAATTGACAGACTTTATTTATATTACGTTTTGAAATTAAAGTGTGAACGGCTCTAGAAATTATTGTCTTTGAAAATCACTAAACATCTCTTTTGTTATGAAATTGAGTTTCAAGAATATTCTTCGAAATGAATTTTTAAGTCTTCCGCTTCGTTATTGATGTTTTCATTATTACTTACGAACTTATATTATAATCCATTCACTGATTTATGTGCTCAGCCGTGTTTTTGTTTTCTGACACGGCGGGTTCGAAGTGACGTTTACGGGGACGGGATTTGAGATCGAGCGTGATATTTTGGAGTTCTTAGACTCACCTTATTTTATAACTTTCTAAGTTTATAAAGACTTTTTGAGGTATGATAGTTTGGATTGTAATATATGTTTAGAGTTTATTAATAGCTCTGAATTTAGTTGTGTATTTATGTTAAGTTCCGTTCGTGACATCACCCGTTCCGGACCACGGGGACGGGGGATGTTACAAATATGGTATCAGAGCATAGGTTACGACTTGTAGATTAAATAAGTTTGACCTGTGAGAATTGGGTAGACATTAGAATAGGTATACTAGAATTTAATTCTATTTACTGATTTTCAATCCGTAACTGTTTTGAATTTTGATTTTGATATTGTTCTGTGTTAGAATGTCGAGACGTGGTCGTCCACGCAAGTCCAGATCTCAACCTGAGGGTAACCCAAATCCTAACCCAGTGGGGGGTACTAGTGAACCTAATATTGCTGATGTGGTCCGTCAGACCATGTCAAGTATGATGCCTACATATCTTGAGCAAGCCATCCAGGCTATGCGACAGACAATACAAAATCTTCCTCCAAATCCGAATGTAAATCCAAATTATGTTCCTACATTAAATACTGAAAATCCTAGATCAAGTTAGGGTAATCCAACAGGAGAAATGCATACATGGCTGGAGAGGTTTAATAAACAGAAACCTCAATCTTTCTCAATAGACGTAGATTCTGTAGATGCCGAACACTGGATTCGGCACATCGAAAAGATTTTTAATGTCTTAGATATTCCAAATCAGTACAGGGTCCGCTTGGCTACTTATAAGTTTGAGAAAGAAGCGAACAATTGGTGGGAAGCTTGCGTTCAAACTGACTCATCTGTTAAGAATTTATCTTGGGATAACTTCAAAGATTTTTTCTTCAATCAGTATTTTACGGCAGCAGATCGCGATGCTTATGTGCAAGACTATTCAACGATCCAACAAGGCAAGGAAGAAACCGTTGCCGACTACATGGCTCGTTTTCTTAAATTTTCTCGTTTTGCAGGAAATACCGCAGGCACACAAGCGCAACAAGCCAATAAATTTAAATGGACACTTAACTCGAAGTATAAGGATAATCTCTTGAACCTTCCTTTTAATACCGTTACTGAAGTGGCTGATGCAGCGAAAAATATTGATCGGTCACAACAACAACGGTTAGTTTCAAGCGTTGACAATAAGAAACGTGGATCCAAATCTTTCCAAAGCAACCCTCGTTTCGTAAAGTCAAAGCCGAGCATTGACCCACATAAAAGTTCAAGTCAATTCACGCCACGATCTCCAGTATTGTCTAGCAGTGGGAGTCAGAATGTTTCGAGTCCAATTAATATTTGTCATCAATGCAATCTTCGACATCGGCCGGATCCGTGTCTAAAGATGACCGGTTCGTGTTTCAATTGTCGAGAACAAGGGCATATGGCCGAGATTGTCCTAAAGCTCAAATCACAACTGGAAAAAGGAAAAGGAAAACAAGCAACTACTAGTGGGCGAGTCTTTGCATTACATGGCGATAAATCTCAAGCGGGTATGATTTCAGGCCATATTAACTTAATTGATTTATCTGTTTATGCCTTGTTTGATATCGGGCAACACACTCTGTTGTTTCTGAACAATTAGAATCCCGGTTAAAACCTTATGAACAAACCACCGAATTTCCAGTCGTGATATCTACCCTAATGGGTGGTTCAATCTGTGTGTTAACTCGATTTTCAAATTGTCCGTTATTTATTGGAGACCACATACGGGAGGTCACTCTACTTCCAATGCAAATGTCCCACTTATAATTAATATTGGGTATGGACTAGTTGTCACACCACCGTGCAACTATAGACTGTAACGCCAAACAAATATTGTTTGGGGATATTGACAAACCGGAGGCAATCTTTCAAGGAGGTACTCCTAAAGAATATGTTAGCGCTTTAACCTCTATTACTGTGAAGAAGTATAATTGGCAAAGTAACAAAGGTTTTCTGGCCTCGTTACAAGATCCCGAACAGATAATCCCTACTTCTGCACCAGTACCTGTTGTTTCTGAATATCTTGATGTGTTTTCCGACGATCTACCGGGTATACCACCAGTCCTGGAAGTGGAATTTACCATCGATCTAGTTTTGGGAGCTTCGCCTATTTCCAAGGCTCCCTACCGAGTGTCTCCAACTGAAATGAAAGAACTCAAAACTTAACTCGATGATTTATTAAAGAAAGGTTTCATTAGACCCAGTGTCTCACCCTGGGGAGCTCCGTTTCTCTTTGTCAAAAAGAAAGACGATACGATGCGTCTTTGTATTGATTACCGGGAGCTTAATAAAGTAATGATCCGTAACAAGTATCCGTTTCCGAGAATCGACAATCTGTTCGATCAATTACAAGGGGCACGATACTTTTCCAAAATTGATCTTCGGTCCGGGTACCATCAACTTCGTATCCGAGATTGTCATATTTCGAAAACCGCATTCATAACTTGCTATGGGCACTACAAATTCTTAGTAATGCCTTTTGGGCTAACTAATGTTCCAGCGGTCTTTATGGATCTTATGAATCCGGTTTTCAAAGATTATCTTGACGACTTTGTTATCGTATTTATCGATGACATATTGATATACTCAAAGTCAAGAGAGCAACATGATCAACATCTTCACATCGTTTTGGAAACTCTTCGAACGAAAAAGTTATACGCAAAACTTTCCAAGTGTGAATTCTGGCTTGATCAAGTATCTTTTCTCGGACACGTAATATCTGCGGAAGGTGTCAAAGTCTATCCAACGAAAATTGAAACCGTCACTAAATGGCCTCGACCTACGAACGTGTCTGAAGTTCGTGGTTTTCTGGGTCTGGCTGGTTATTATAGACGCTTCGTTGAAGGATTTTCTAAAATATCTCTACCGTTAACCCGATTACTCCGAAAAGGAGTCAAATTCAATTGGAGTTCCGAACAAGAATATAGTTTCGAGGAACTAAAAAATCGATTGGTTACCACGCCTGTTCTTGTATTACCGTCTGACATCGACGGGTTTCAAGTTTACAGTGATGTTTCAAAGAGAGGTCTCGATTGTGTTCTTATGCAAAACGGTAGAGTGATCGCATATGCATCACGTCAATTAAAGCCTTATGAGGTCAATTATCCGACTCACGATCTCAAATTGGTTGTGGTTATCTTCGCACTTAAAATTTGGCGTCATTATTTGTACGGTGAGACATGTGAAGTTTTCACCGACCACAAGAGCCTTAAATATATATTTACTCAAAAAGAGTTAAATATGCGTCAACGGAGGTGGCTCAAACTTCTAAAGGATTACGATGTTCATATACAGTATCATCTGGGTAAGGCTAATGTAGTCACCGACGCTTTAAGTCGTAAAGCTGTGGAACGGGTTTCCTCGTTACTTTTTCCTACAGAGTTAGCTTTGGAGATCGAACGGTTCGGACTGGAAATCTATCCGAGTTCACAAATAGAAATTCTATCTAATCTGATGGTAGAACCGACTCTAATTTCTCGTATAAAAGAAGCCCAACAAGACGACGGTGAATTGTGGGCGAACTTCCAGCAAGCAAAAGAAAATGTTAGTTCTAAATTCAGGATCGATGATGATCACGTGTTGTGGTTTCGGGATCGTCTTTGTGTTCCAAATAACTCGGAGCTTAAAGATTAGATTCTGACCGAAGCTCATAACTCTATGTTTTTCGTTCACCCGGGTACAACAAAAATGTATCGTGACTTACAGAACCATTACTGGTGGGTTGAAATGAAGCAAGATATCGTCGATTTTGTAGCTCGTTGTCTCACTTGTGAACAAGTTAAAAGTGAACATCAACGTTCGGGTGGTCTTCTCCAATCGCTGAACATTCCCGTATGGAAATGGGAACATGTAACTATGGATTTTGTAGTCGGACTACCCCGCACGCCTTTGAAACACGATGCAATTTGGGTAGTGGTTGACCGACTGACGAAATCGGCTCATTTTCTTCCTATCCGACAAATTTGGTCAATTGATAAATTGATAGAAGTATTCCAACGTGAGATTGTACGTCTCCATGGCACTCGTATATCGATTACCTCCGATCGAGACCCACGCTTTACATATCGATTTTGGGAAGGTTTACATAAAGCTTGGGGTACACGTTTGAATTTTAGTACAACCTTTCATCCGCAAACTGATGGGCAATCTGAACGTACGATTCAAACATTGGAGGATATGCTCCGAGCATGTGCGTTGGAATGGCATGGAAGTTGGGATAGTTACTTGTACCTAATAGAGTTCTCCTATAATAATAGTTGGTAGTCGAGTATCGGCATGGCCCCGTATGAAGCACTTTATGGCCGAAAATGTCGAACACCGACTTGTTGGAATGAAGTCGGAGAACGTATTCTCGAAGGCCCAGAACTGGTACAAGTTACTACCGAGAATGTCGAAATTGCGCGTCAAATGATGAAAGAGGCTCAGGCACGTCAAAAGAGCTACACCGACAAGCGACGAAGACCTATCGAGTTCCAACCGGGAGATAAAGTTTTCTTGAAGGTTTCCCCAACTCGCGGTATCAGACGTTTCGGTCACAAAGGAAAGTTGAGCCCGAGATACATTGGTCCCTTTAAAATTCTGGAAAGGGTTGGCGTTGTGGCTTACCGGTTAGCTCTATCGCCGCAATTATCCCATATACATAATGTGTTTTATGTCTCTTCACGTCGAGGGTACAACTATCATCCCTTACACGTCATTGAATATCCCTTGGAACACATAGAATCTGATCTTTCTTATCGCGAGGAACCTGAAGCAATTCTTGATCGTGATGAGAGGGGTACACGGAAGAGGGTGATTCCTTTCGTAAAAGTTCTTTGGAAAAATCATTCTGAACGTGAGGCGACGTGGGAAACTAAGGAGCACATGCGACGGGAGTACCCCGAGTTCTTTAGTCGATGTAACTTTTCTGTCTAAGTTTGATTTCGGGGACGAAATCTCTTTTAAGGGGGGAATAATTGTAAGACTCGATTTTAAAAACGTATAATTATTCTTACCCGAATTGAACCATAATTAAATATGACAACCAAAGATAGTTGAGAGGTTAAACCCGTAAATTAACTAAACTTATATTAATTATATATATATATATAGGACGATAATCAAATGAAAACCAAAAATAGGTTGAGAACCGTGAAAACCGATCTAACCCATTAATTAATTTTAATCCATGGTCATTAAAGGCAATGGCACCTTTGAAGTGAACTAGAAATGAAAGAACTTTTAATTAAAACCATATGATCAAAACCAAATTACAGCTTAGATCGGTTCTCACGGATCTCAATCTTTTTTTGGTTCTCACATGATTTAACCCCTATATATATATATATATATATATATATATATAATTAATAAAAAGAAAAAAACTACAAAAATTGAAATCAAATACATCGTCTTCTTCAAGATCTACACCGCCTCTCATTTCTCTCTCTCTAAAACTCTCCTCTCTAGATTTGCTCTCAAATCGTTGACGTAATTGAAAAAACAATTACATATTCGGAATCTATGCGACGAACCCTTCTTAGAGGTATAAATTTCTTCTTAAGTTATTTAAGTTGGTAAGTTAGGGTAGTTGAAGTTGGTTGGAAGATTATGATTATATATTGTAAAGTTATAATCAAATACTTGTTTAGGATTGTTTGTTTTTGTCAAAATTACAAACGGGTAAAGTTTAGAATCAAAATGGTGATATTTATATCTAGATGTTTAACCGCACACCAAGTGATCGGTTTAATGTCTAAGAGAATATAATTTCGTGATTAAGCTTAGAATATAACCATTGAGTTCTAGGTTATGCGATTAATAATAATTGGTGGTTTAAATAGGCAATCGAATGGGTTAAAGTTCGTCGTCATTCTCGATTAATCACGTGTTGCATCTCAATTTGATCAAGGTATGGATTTCATTTCTTTTGAATCGTGGGCAACTATTTGTCATAGTTGACCCTTCCTAAAGGTGGTTCACCGCCTTATGATTGATCTATCAAACGTGATCAACAAATGAGAAATTGTACACACACATACACATTGATTTTGGTTTATTGAATCAATTGTTTGAACATTTTGATGTTTTATTAAAATGTGTCTCGTATGAGATTGTTTATGAAAAATGTGAAGTATATAGATTATAATTTCTATGATCGCCATTTGGGTAAGTGGCATATGTTTAGTTTTCGTTGATTTTAGATTAACCCAATAAATGGGCACATTATTTGGGATGTCTTCTATGGCGGCTTTGTTGTCATGGCGTCCTGCAGATGACGGTCCACCAGAGTTAAGCCTATGTGGCTTACGTGAACCCACTCTGGGGGGACTTGGCTGACTTTGTTGGCTCCAGGGCGGATGAATCGATTCTAGAAATTTACCCATAGAATATGTGATCGTGGTTAAATTCACGGGGGACTCGCTGTGTGTGCCTGCATGCCGACCTAGTTCGTGTGGTTTGGCCACCCCACGAACACAACAGGAATTGACGGATTTTATTTATATTACGTTTTGAAATTAAAGTGTGAACCGTTCTTGAAATTATTGTCTTTGAAAATCACTGAACATCTCTTTTTTTATGAACTTGAGTTTCAAGAACATTCTTCGAAATGAATTTTTAAGTCTTCCGCTTCGTTATTGATGTTTTCATTATTACTTACGAACTTATATTATAATCCATTCACTGAGTTATATGCTCAGCCGTGTTTTTGTTTTCTGACACGACATGTTCGAAGTGACGTTTACGGGGACGGGACTTGAGATCAAGCATGATATTTTGGAGTTCTTAGACTCACCTTATTTTATAACTTTCTAAGTTTATAAAGACTTTTTGAGGTATGATAGTTTGGATTTTAATATATGTTTAGAGTTTATTAATAGCTCTGAATTTAGCTGTGTATTTATGTTAAGTTCCGTTCGTGACATCACCCGTTCCGGACCACGGGGACGGGGGATGTTACACGTTTAATTAAAGAAATATTTTTAAAATTTTCGGCGGAATTTCGGCGGAAAATTCCGCCAAAAATTTTTAGTTTTTATTTCTTTATTTATTCTTAATTAATTAAAGAAACGTGTTTCGGCGAAATGTTTTGGCGGATTTTTGGCGGAATATTCTGCCGAAAATTATTTATTTATTTATTAATTAATTAATTTCGGCGGAATATTCCGCCGGAAACGTTAAAAATCAAAAACAGAAAAACCTGTTTTTTCATTAAAAATCCTGCTATAAAACCTGCTAAAAACAGTAAAAACCTGTTGAAAGCTGTAAAAACTGCCAAAACTATAAATAAACATAAAATACAACTAACAAAAACATAAAATACATTGTTCAAGTGTTAAAGTGTTGTTACAAAATACATTCCAAATGTTCAAATATTAAACAACTCATCACATGGGTGGCGGTGCCCCTGGCTGGGAATGACAGAAACGTTTTACCAATTCACACATATTCTCGTACTGGGCATCACGTTCTCGCTGACGTGCCTCTTCCTCCGCCCGACGTGAGGCCTCCTCCGCCTCACGTCTCTCTTCCCGCTCCTTTAACTCCTGAAGTTGGGATTTTAGATCCTCAATTTCCTATAAAATAAAAAAAGACATTAGAAGAAGTTTAACATGAATTATAAAATAAATTGATAAAGCTCATATAATGAAATGTGGTACTCACCTGTCGGGAAGAAGAAGAATCACCACCCGAGGATGTCCTAGTCAAGATCGCGTTGGGATCTTTGTGATACCCGAACCCAAACGTACGACCTTTCCTCACTCCCCCAGAAACCTCCTGCCACAACTCGGTATCAAAAGTCGGATGTTGGCTAGGATCATCGCCATACCTCTTGTAACACCCTCAAATCCGGAAATAGCAACTAATTTAAAATTTCTAAATACATCGATAAATAACTCATCTACAATCACAATTTAATATTTAACTTCAATACACATATTTCGTTCTATGTAAACAACCTATAATAGGGACGGGTGCTACTAAAACCCAATAATAGTCACTATCTCCCTGCGGAAGACTTCACCAAACTACTTACTCTCGTGCAAGTCTAATGCTCAACTCTTCAAAGCACTGCAAGAAACAAACCCCAACTGGAACCTGATGTACATGCCGACAAATAAAAAGGTTAGACTTAACGCCTAGTGAGCTGAAGAGTTTTCATTAGAGATATATAAAACAATAACTTTATAAATGTTATTTAAAATCATGATTTCCACAATCCAGTACATTTGATTTGAAAGCAACCAAAAATGAAATACATTAAATCTTAAAGTAATCTCTTTTCAACGTTCACCCTTTTCGTGATTAAAATCATAAAACATACTGTTAAACATAAAATCCCAATTCAATCAAGCAATTACTCAAGATATTACAAATAAGATCAAGAACTAGAGAGAGAAAGTCTAGAGAGAGAAAGTAGATCTCGTATTCATCAATCTCTGAATTACAATACACACATAGCTCTCTAGAACGTTATTACAAGATTACAAAGACAACACTATTTATACCAACTATCTAATACAAAGCCTTAACGGCTAAGGAAACTAAACATGCTTTGACATAGACAAAGTTGACTTTTACATCATTGACTTTCCTATTAAATCTTGGATACAATATTTAGACTTAACAATCTCCCCCTTTGTATTCAAGATTTAATAAAAATTTGATACAGATCTTCAGCCCTTGATTCTTCAGCTTTTGTCTCTTTGAAGCTTTCACAATCTTTAAACTTTCAGCTTTTGAAGAATCTTGGAAAGTCTTTTTCTCTTTGAAGCTTTAAAAGTCAACAAGTCATGAACAAAAATTATAATACATGAAACATCTTTGAACATGAAACTTTATCTTTGAAACATCTTTGAAATGTTGACGGTAAATGTTGACGGTAACAGACAAACAAGTATCTTCATCACTTTGATCTCAGAACCATCTTTGGAAGAACAAACTTTCACGAATCATATTGAATTAAACTTTGAACATTCTTCCTTCAGAATCTTTTGGCTTTGAATTTCTTTATCAGACTTGAACTTTAAATCAGCGGAAGCATTTTGAAATTCTGACTTGAACTTTGAATTTGAATTTGAACTTGAAATTGAATCTTTATAAAATTCTCCCCCTTTTTGATGATGTGAGCATCTTTATCATCAAAACATCTTCAATTTCAGGACATACTTTGATTTCTCCCTTTTTGATCAACTAACAATCTCCCCTTTGACAGATGTTGTACTTTGAGCTGAAGTGCCGAATCATGAACTGTATATATCTGAATCTTTTCAAATTCAGACATAATGAGCGTGTAACCCTGATTCAACATATGAAACAGTTAGGAATGCCTGTCAGTAACACAAAGTTACTATGTACAACGAATGTACGATTTAAGGAGCTGGTTTGATGATGACTCCCCAGGACTTCCATTCAATCATTGAAAAACACAAGGTTTATCTATGAATGTTCTGACAGAAAAACAGATTTTTTGTGTGCTCGTGCATGAAAGAATTTTAGCACAATGATTGTGTTTCATTAAGGCTCAAAGTATGTAAATCACTGAGACAGCAATGATTATACATGGACTCAATGTGCATGAGAAAGGGTCGAAGGTAGGGCAACTTTCCTTCTTTTTCAATATCAGTAACTTCCAAAAGAAGATCTGATAGATTATATGTTGCTTCCCCAGAAAATGTGAAACATTCTCTTTTTAAGAAAAGAATGAGTAGTTGGTGGGGTTGTATACAAGAGATGACATGGGTTATTTGCCTATTTCAATGATGGTCACTAAAGAAATGTGAACCAATCAGTAATGTGGCTGCCCGGCTCAGAAAAATGTTTGGTGCAGAGTTCTGATATTCTTTTAACTCTGTTCTCACACCCTCTTTCTTTTAAACATATAAGCTCACATCTAACCAAACTCTCATTTTCATTTTACCTCTGCTCACTCCCACACTTAATTCTTTTAGACCCCTCTCCCCTCAACCACTCAAAGGATTTCTTCCGGGGTAGGAAACACTGGTTATCGTGAATCCATGGAAGATCTATTAAGCACTCATACTGAATCCCATGTTCCTAAAAGTACATGCTGGTCAATGATTTTCTTAATCATGTAAATCACAAGAAATCATATGTCAGTGTATGTATGCTCATCAAAAATCAGAAATGAAATTTGAGCATTTGAACTTTGAAGATTTCTCAAAACAAGAATATTGAATGAATGAAATGAAGTCAAGAGAATTGTTTTGAGAATCTGACAATGAATTAAACAGATCAAATCAAATGGTTAGGGTATCAAAGAACTGGATATTTGTTTATATGAACAAATATAAACAATTTATCAATGAAAGCACAAATATGAAAAAGATGAATGATGCTCAACAACTTTGAATTTCAAACGGGGGTATTACCATCGAAAAATTGTTTGAATTTGAGACATGGTAATAACAATTTCAAATAAAATACCGAACCAGTGTGTATGAATACTTGACAGTATATGGACAAGATAATACACAAGTATTGATCTTTGGAAACACATGGTCAGTTAAACAATAAAGTTCACAATATGAAAAACATTTAAAAGTACACTTCTAAATTAATAAAACTTTTGAGAATAAGAAGTGGTTTGAACATTTTAGAAATTGTTTTTCATGTTCGAAAGTTGTCCTTCTTTCAAACAATCAGAGATCTAGATCAAAAGATTTTTTACCTTTAAGCTCCCCCTCAAAATATGATATAATGATTTATGTCTTTTGAGCTCCCCCTGGATATTAGCATAATATCCTTCTTTGATCATTGATGAATGGGTCCTGATCTGTCAAGTGATCAGAAGCCATCACCTTTACTCCCCCTTAAATTAAGCATCTGAAATATATCAGTTAAAACAGGATAGAGATCAAACACTCCCTTTTGAATTGTTAGACCATCAATATCAGAAAAATTAGCAAAGAAAAAGTATAGGATAGAGATCAGATCAATTCTCTTGGGATGAAGACCATCAATATCCATCGGATGCAAGCATACAGGAGTAAGGTCTTTTTGATCGCTGAGGTCCGAGTCCTAAACTGTTGTGTTTAGAAGTCAAACTCCTTTGAAAACCGGGTCCTAAGCTGATATGCTTAGAAGCCATAATCTTGACATTTAGGTGCGGGTCTTGAACTGTAGTATTCAAGAGCCATAATTCTCTTACTCCCCCTTGGCTTGACGTGCCTGCAATACAGAATCATTTTTCTTCTTTGGTACCCACTGGTATTTGGGTCCAGAAATGTTAGTTGCAGTTCGTGTGGGGGTAACAGAGTAAGAACCATACCAGTAATGATCACTGGTCTTGTGGATATGATCATGTGTACAGAAGTAAGAACAATAAAATTTATTACCTGAAAACCTGAGTAATTGGTCTCTTGAGTATATGAGGTCAGGTTTACCTTTATGCTCTTTGTTCTTCTTTGCTTTGTGAGCATGTACACATGATGTCTTCTTTTTCAGCTCATCTTTCTTGTCATCTTTGTCTGATTTCTTCATCCAGACCAGTTTCTCTTTCTTGTAGCTTCTTTTCCTCGGATATGTATCTGAACCATCTAAAAATTGATCATAGAAAATGTTAGATCTACGAATCTGACTAATGGATTTAACTGACCTTTGTGAAGAGACAAATTTCTGATTTGAACTTGAAGCAGACTTTTCAAGTTCTTTAATCTTTGAAGCAAAGTTGTCTCTTTCTTTCACAAGCAGGTCAATCTTTGTCTTGAATTCAGACTTCATCTTTTGCTCTTTCAGTGCAGAAGCAGACAGTTCAGATAACTTGAAAGTCAACCTTTTGATTTCAGACTCAAAAATAGAACATTCTTCTTCAAATCCTTTCTCTGATTCATTTCTCTGGCCGGATAATTCTTTAAAGAATCCCACATTCTTTTGATCTATGGCCTTCTTTTCTTTATCAAATTTCTCTCTTTCCAAAATCAGCACTTTCTTAAAATCAGACACTTGTTGAGAAAGTTTTAAGCATTTAAGCTCAACGGACTTCTTCTTTTCAAAACACTTTTTAGAGAAATCTGAGAACTTCTTTGAAAAACCTTTCTTTTGACTCTCAAAAATAGCTTTATCTTCAGTAAGCTTTTGCTCCAAATCAGATATAGTTTTTCTAAGCTCAACATTCTCATATTCCAATTTCTTAACTTTCTGCTCATTTCTCTCAACAGAGACTGCCTGCTGAATTATAGCTTTCAATTCAGAAATCTTTCCTTTTAGCTCAGACACAACCGTTGGCCCTAACATCGTCCATTCAAGATAGTCCCATATCTCCTTTCCTGTTGACTTGTATAAATCTTTTCCTGTCAACTGATAGGTGTTTATGTGACCCTTAATCTCATGACGAATACTATTCAACTAAAAAGTTTGAGCCATATTATCAACACTCTTTCTTTTCTCCCGATCCTCAGTAGAATCTTCTGTTAGAGTAAGAGGTTTCATCTTTCCTTCAGTCAACGACAATCTGATATAACAACTCAGCTCATGTGTATCTACAAATTTGAAAAAATCAATTTTCCACTGCTCGTATCTTCCTCTGAGTAAAATTGGAGAACTCATCCTGTTTCAAAAGAAATTTAACAAAGTAATCGTCAGTTGAAATGAATTCAAAAACAAAATTCAGACAATCTAAAATGTTCTCTCTCAGAAAGCTTTGAATGAGAAACAGCTTGATAAAAAAAAATGATCGTTCCCAAACTGTAAATCAGAAAATTAAAAATCAGATTCAATTGAAAATATTTCGTAAAAATTGAAAATTTGAACAACACTTGTTATGACGCAAAGTTAAAAAAACCATATATTACAAACTAAAAAAAAATTCAGACTTTTTTTTTTTTAGATCATGAAAGATAAGGCACAAAGTATGAATCTCGTGTCACACTGAATACGCGAAGAAGGTTTGCGTAAGTCACAGGATGCGCAAAGTTGAATTTCTCGTAAGCAGAGAGTTGCGCAAATGGAGCTTTGCGCAAGCAACGTGATACGCAAAGTAGGTTTGCGTATCGGTCTTGAAGCGCAAGATGAGCTTTGCGCAATGGCCTTGATGCGCAAAGTAGGTTTGCGTATTCAATGAGATACGCAAAGCTGGATTCTTGGAACACGTTGGATACGTAAAGTCGAGGTTTGCGTATTGGTCTTGATGCGCAAGATAGGCTTCACGTGGCCGTCTATGAATCTTGCGCAAAGTGTATGAATGTTGCGCAAATCGTGAATCTTGACAGTTTCTTTCTCAATTCGATTCAAACCTGCACATTTGATCTCAAGAACTTGTTAGAATCATCAACAAACAGTACAAAACACAAATTTACAATCGATTTTCGATTAAAACACCAATTCGTACATTTTCAAACAAGAACAATGTTCGAACAAGTTTTCAAGAAAATTTCAAAAAATCAAAATTTGACATCGAAATTGTTCAAATTTTGAGATGTAATCAAAACACGAATCAATCCTACACATAAAAAAAAATCTAATGAATCCATTTTCTTGCACCAAAAATGATTTTTCACATGAAATTCGGATGAAACAGTAACAAACTCGCTTTCTTGAAAAACTTTCGAAAATATAGATTTTCGATCCAAAAACACAGATTTCAATTCAAATCATGATCAAA
Organism: Arctium minus; assembly: GCA_954870635.1. NCBI lineage: Eukaryota > Viridiplantae > Streptophyta > Magnoliopsida > Asterales > Asteraceae > Arctium > Arctium minus. Next base: position 24,650,187 of record OX941080.1, on the reverse strand, counting down.
TCATTCCTGAAAAGTTTGGTTCAGCTCTGATACCAATTGATAGTCCAAGATCTTATGAATCCTAGAGAGAGAAAGTAGAGAGAGACAGAGCAAGGATGCGCAAAACATGTATTCAGATTAATGAGCGTGAAAGTTCTTACACAAACCAAGACCAAAGGGACTTAAATACCATTGGTCAGATACAACACAGTATGACTCTAAACACAGTATTTGACCAAGCCCTATAAATACAATGATTACTATAAAATCAGACCTAACAATCTCCCCCTTAGTAATCATTGGCGCTTTGGTCTTCAAAAATTATCTTCAAAATCAGCATGAACCAACAAAGCGACTTTGTGAAGCTTTCTGACTTTTTAAGAAAAAATTCATCTCAGCATCTTTCAGAGTAAGTTGTTTTTGCTGCTTAAGCTCTAGACGATACACCTCTTTTGAATGACCTTGAATGAACTGTGGTGTTCGGAGCAGGAACAACAAAAGAATCATTTGTAGCTGAAAGAATAGAATCTTTGAGCGAATCTTGATCAACATATAATCTTTTGAGCTCTTTGTCTCTTTAACTTCTCCTTGACTTCTCCCCCTCAATCAATCTCTGAATTCAACCAATATGATCAAATAATAAATCTGAATTCACCTCAGAGTCTGAATAATTTTGAGAAAAGATTTTAAAATTTGAAACTTCCTTTTTATTTTCCTTAGAATCAGAAGATAGGTTAGAAATAGAATCTGATTTTTGAGAAAATAAATTTTCTTCAAGACTATAAGTCATAAAAGAAAGAATAATATCAGATTCAATTTCCTTTAAAATATTTTGATCTTCTATCTTATCTTCAAGATCGATGATTTTGCCTTCTAAAACTAACGGAAGAGTATATTTCTTCGAATCATAAATGATTGGAGAAATATTTTCCTTATCAGAATCAGGGGCATAAGAAGGAACAAAATCATCAGACATTGAAGATTTAACAGAAGATATATCATTTAAAATTCTTCTGCCTCTCCTTGATTTTTCAGGAAAATATTTGGCATTTTCATACGTATAAACAAAAGGAATTTCATTTTTCTTGTTATTTATCCTTTTCTCATTTTCGAGATCTAACACTTCCTTTTCACTAGTCCAATGAAATTTGAACTGAGGAGCATAGTGTGCAAGAGTTAGATAATCATATTTATATAAAGTAGGAACTTCATTTATCACTTTGTTTAAACAATGAGGATTGTCAAAACCAAGTCCCCATCTTTGTTTTAAAGCCTCTTCACTCCTCGGTTTGTTCATAAAAATTGTTTGTTCAGATTGGTTTCTTCGATAAAGCTTTTCTTCTAACTTATTTATTTTATCTGAAAATTCATCTTTTAATTTGGTCATGTTAGTCAAAGACTCAAGATAAGTCTTATTTGAATTTTCCAAATCATCCAATTTCTTTTGAAAGATGTCTTTTGTATTTTCTAAAATAGATTTTTCATCTTTCAAAGAAATTTTCAGTTTGTCAATCAAATCTGACTTTTCAGAATTTAAATTCTTTTCAGATAAAAACTTAGAACGTAAATCAGACAAAGCATTAATTATGATATTCATCTGAGAGGTAATGAAATTATAATCAAATTCAGAATATACCTCATCTTCATCAGAATTAGAATCGTCTGACTGATCATCTCCGATTAAGCACATCTGAGCGATCTCAACGTTTGAAGCTTCATCATCGGAATAATCCAGCCAGAATTCTTCTTCGGCCAGTAGAGCAGTTCCGTTCTCTCTCTTTTCAGCTAGTTCCATTTTCTTTCTATAATAAGCTGAGTCCTTAACCTTCTTTGCTCGAAACTCCTTTGAATAGTGGCCCGGATTTCCACAGTTATAACAAGCAGTACTTTGAGTAGACTTTGGCTCGGGCACTTTGACTGTAGAAGCGGAAGTGAAGCGAGAAGAGTTGGAAGACTTTGATCGTGGTTGGAACCTTTTCTGGTAATGTTGAGAGAGAAGGATCATAGCTTTCTGCAAAGCCTCACCATCATCTTCAGTTGATCCGGTGTAAGCGTTATCAGACAATGCTTGTTCAGCCAGTTGCTTCGTGAGGAGAGCAACCGGATCAACTGTCTTCTTGTTCTTTTTGTCTAGTTTGGCCTTCTTTTCAAGCACCAAGCTCTCATCAGTCATCAGAATCTCATACAGTTCTTGAATCTGCATTGTTGAGATCCGAACGTCGTTCCTCAGTCTATGACATGATTTTTTCCGTTCAGGCTGAAGAGCATTGAGGAATTTCAGATTCGTCTCAAGCTCTATCTTGATCACATTTATCTTTCGGAGATCATTCAGCACTGCGCAGAATCTGTCGAAAACACTCTTTATAGACTTGTTGTTTTTGGCCTTAAACTCCTCAAAGTTGTTCATGAATCGAGTATGTCGGAGATGAGTTGCGACCGAAGAACCAAGCATTATATTTTCCAATTGTGCCCACAACAGATTTGGATAATCCTTGCAGTGATCAACCCGGTTGTAGACAGAGTTTGGTAAAGCCAGCATCAGATTAGCTTTCAGCTCTTGATCATCTTTCATTCGTGAAGCCTCTTCAGTTGTTGGAGGAGTCTCTTTATTAGGCTTTACGAAAGGTCCTTCAGTGAGAGATTTCATCATGTTATTTCCATTAGTTTGACGCTTGATGAAATTTAAGAACCTATCTTGCCATTGAGTGAATTCGTTTTCGTCAACTAGGACCGGAGGATGAGTTTCTGTACCCAATGACATCATAAGGTCACTCGTGTAGAACTTAGCTTGAAAGCCAAATTTTGCAGAATCCATAGATGACAAAAAAAAATTCCCAGACTCTTTTTTTTTTTTTTAAATCTAAGTCAGGGAGACGCGCAAATTGAAGTTTTGCGTTCCAAGAGTGATACGCAAATTGAAACTTTGCGTTGACAATTAGAAATGCAAGATAACACTTTGCGTTTGAGTAGAGAAGCGAAAAATAAGACTTTGCGGGTTGAACTTGAAGCGCGAAGTAGAGCTTTTCGTGTGCAGTGAGACGCGCAAAGAAGAACTTCTCGTATACTGAGAGATACGCAAACTGATGTTTGCGTATAAGGCTAGAGCCGCGAATCTGGAAATCTTGATAGCACTTGATACGCAAAAGTAGCTTTGCGTTTCCAACGTGAACCGAAAACCTGAAAGTTCACTAACACTCAAATTAGACCACAAAAAAAATTGTTATGCAGAATATATGAGTGAGGCGCAAAGTTTATGAATGAGGCGCAAACTAACAAAATCAAGAAATGTTTCGTAAAAATGAATGAAACTATGAAATTTAATCAAGAAAATTACATACAAAATGTCGAAAACACCTTTCTAACACACTTCAACCAACAATTTCGATTAAAACACACTAAAACTCAAAATTGATGAAATAACAGTTCACGAACACGAGTTTTTCCAGGAAATTCTAAAAACTCAAAATCGATGATCTAAAACCGTTTTTCTTGTAAAATAGTATGAATCAACAACGATCTCCTATCAAAATCGAAACTAATGACACAAAATTCAAAGCAATTCAATCACAAACACATCCGAATTTGATGAAAATCAAGAAAACGAGATTTTCTTGAAAAATTCAAGAAAATCGATCAAATTTTCGATTAAATCTACAAATTCAGGAACGAAAAATCAATCTCTCAATCCTCTCAAGATTCAGATGGCTCTGATACCAATTGTTAAACATAAAATCCCAATTCAATCAAGCAATTACTCAAGATATTACAAATAAGATCAAGAACTAGAGAGAGAAAGTCTAGAGAGAGAAAGTAGATCTCGTATTCATCAATCTCTGAATTACAATACACACATAGCTCTCTAGAACGTTATTACAAGATTACAAAGACAACACTATTTATACCAACTATCTAATACAAAGCCTTAACGGCTAAGGAAACTAAACATGCTTTGACATAGACAAAGTTGACTTTTACATCATTGACTTTCCTATTAAATCTTGGATACAATATTTAGACTTAACACATACGCCTCTTTAAATAAAGCCAAAACCCAAAGAGTTCGTAAAACATAACTGACATTATAATGATCAAACACTGAAAACGTCGATAACTCCAACTTCCAAAACCTCCCAATGACTCAAATGAGTTTCAATAATTAGAACCTTAAAACATCAGTAAATACCCATACTCAAACGTCTCCGAAAACAAGAATTATAAAACTCCATAACCAAACCACACCAATTGGTGGCAGGAAAGACCCGATTACATTGTACGTGACGGAACACAAAAGTAGGTCACATAATTATGTAAGAAACCAAAACATGTGGGTTACACAAATAAAAATCCACCGAGCTCAACTACTCCTAGTCTATTGCCCGAAAACATCAAGTCAACCACTCCAGGTCTATCCTTGAGAGTTCCAAAACAGGGGAACTCAGGCACCCAATGGAATTACACCATACTGTCCATGGGACGCTGCCCGACCGTATAGGCCCACACCCTACTTACCATGGAGCCCGATACCAATTCCGTGCCAAATGGTGAACCAAATGCCCAAAATGGGGACATAGGAACACCGTGCCTAAGGATCCATTGCACTAACTAAACCATTACATGACTCAAAACGAATGAACTAATGCATTCAAAACATGTAATTCTCAACTAAGATGCAGTAAATGCAAATCATAACCAAACGCTCAACATGAGCTATTAAAAGCGGACAAGTGTCCTCAAAACCCAACAAAATCCAAACCGAGCCATAAGCTCAACAAATCCAAGAACCCAACGTTGAAATTCATAAAATGAAATCAAACATAAACAACCCGTACTTACGTAAACCCATGCTCCAAAACATATAATAAATTCCAACGTGGTTTATAACGGGACAAATCGTTTTCCAAGTGAGTTTATAACATTTATCCTTTCAAAACGTCCCGTAACACAAAACCATGCATTTCTCCAAAACACAAAATGAAATACGTCTTTACTCAAAATCTACTTCCATAAAATAAATCATTAAAATACCAAAATACATGAATTATTTATCATAATGCCCAAAATCCCAAAGATGTGTGCTATATGAGTTTATAAAGTTAAACACCTTTAAAAATAACCAACTTATCAGCAGTTAACAAAACTTATCAGCAGTTAACAAAACTTATCAGTAGTTAACAAACTTATCAGCAGTTACCAATTTCATGTAAGACAACAAACACTTTAAAACAGACATTTTGGCATGTACACCGTTTTCAAAAATCAACTTGAACTCACCTTGCTAGATTTAGGCTAAATCTATATTTTACCCAATTTTGAGCTTCTTTGACGAAACTTGAATCCTCCAAGCCAAAACCTCCAAAACCTAGATCCAAGCATTTTCAACCGTAAATAACCATATTCAACCATATAGAAACATTCCCCAAACATTTTATATCAAAACCTCAACTTGTACCCAAACCCTAATTTTGACCTACTCCCCCAAAATCTTCCAAACCGAAAATGGAGAAACATAACACTTAGGAAATCATCAATGGAGCATTTATATCTTATATTAGGGTTTAGAAATGGAAAGGATACACTTACCACTTAGGTTTTGATGAAAACCTAGAAAACCCAAAAATGGAGCTTGAGGTTGAAGATGAAGATGAAGGTTCTTGGTGACTAGCTTCTACCCTTTGATGATACTTCAATACTTGAGGATGGAGGCATTTGATGGATCAAAATCACCATGGATGGGTTTGGGAGGTCTTGAGAGAGTTTAGAGGGAGTTGGGAAGGAAATGAGAAGTGAAGAATGAGAAAAATGGGAAAAATGGGAAAAGGGGGGTTTAATGGAGTCTGGACCCCGACGGCGAGAGTGCCCCGCGAGAGTGACACTCTGTCACAATCGCGGGCACAATCGCCCACTCCTACTCACTCTCGGTACAAGGGCCACGAGAGTGCCCTGCGAGAGTGACACCCTGTCATAATCGCGGGCACAATCGCCCACACCGTATCGAGGTCAAATTTGTTGACCTTTCGACCTGAAGCGTTCCCGATCCAAAGTTCTAACTTCACAAGTACTTATAATGAAGGGTTTTCGATTAGAAACTAGAAAAGAAGGGCAAGACAAGGCTTATCAAAAATACGGGTGTTACAATCCTCCCAACCTTAAAGAGATTTCGCCCTCGAAATCTAGATTCTCATAAAACGTTGCCCACGGAATAGATTAACTCTACTCCGCTCCCATAACTACTCCCGTAACCTCGCGATGGTCCTCACGATAACTGTTCCCCTTGGGCACTTCACCCTTATATTCCAATGAACAATTAATTTACTACCGTAGCCTTTAACCATGAGACTGCGGTTGTCTCCCAACCTTGGGCGACACGTACTACCCCTAGGGTAATTTGTGACCTCAACTTCACACCGGTCAATTTACCTTAGATCCACATGTTTCCGAACCCAAAACCAACGATCGACATCAAACCCCAAAGAATTCTCAATATTCTTAATGATCCATTCCTGATCTTGATGAGGCCGTCCTTCCAAGGGCGTACCAATACGCTCTTCGGATAGCCGGTTAGTGCAGATCCGGCTACCAATCAACTCTGATCTACTCTCGAACCTAAAACATTCCTCCAATAAGATATGTACCACTTCAGGAAAGTCCACCCACATCAATATTTAATTACCAACATCTAATATTTTTTTTCCTTTAAATTCCACCACCGAGAGGTCAACTTTTCTCATGACCTACCCGAAATACTTCCAAACATTCCAAGATTCATTGACTTCAAGAAACGAGTCGACGCCTAGTCCCAAAACGGTGACATCAAAACGTGAACATCCCGCCCAATACTTCATTCCAAAAAAAATTGTCGCATTAAGGTTGACACCTAATAGAGAACTAATACTCCCAAATCTTACACCTCTAATCGACGGACCACAAAATTTCTTGACCACGGAAGCCCATTAGGACGGTACACCGACACATATAACCTGATGTCAAACAGACAAGCAACCCACCAATTTGAACCCAATCAGGCGCAAGTACTCACATAAAACCTCATTCCGCAGGTTTACCGAAGCATAGAGATTATCTCTTAATTAACTTGGGAACAAAATCTAATACCTCAACTATTCATGCATGATCTGAATCAAAAACTGAAAACTCCAATTTAAAGTTGACCACAAGTCGGATCACCCGACGCTTCAAATCCCAATGACTCCTCTAGTCCCTTAATCACAACTCCTTTTTACGATAGGGTTTTAAATCTATAGCCCTAATGAGTTCAAGGTTTTTCAACTGATACGCCAATTTGAAATTTTATAAAACTCACAAATACAATGGTTTCATTACAATCAATTGTACGTATAAAATCCACTACCGTTTACTCGGTAGGTGTGTAAGGTGACAACAAACACCACATATATAAAACCATTTCAAAACCCTTTAGCCCTTATTTACGCTAATAATGATAGTAATAAAGATATACAACAAGTTTTTCAAATGGACCACCATGGTCCTAGCTCGCATCAATATACTCCATAAATGGGGAATTTTTTTTACGTGCTAAAACAGTTTATAGCGAGACGATCGAACAAAACTCCCAAGAGACAAGTTACGTAATCAATTTCCTAAAATTCCTAATTCGACTATATAAAATATGGAATAAAATTTCCAACAAGACCCACATGCTGAGTTCGCTTCTCAAAACTTAGCAACACAAAATATGCATGTGATTGGTCAACATACACTAATTTTAAATCAATTTTCAAACTTTAGGTCGTACAATGAAATGATCTTGTCCGAAAATAGTGGCTACAATGACATGTATACCGATAACTCACTTAACGCATTGCGGAATTTATAACAGTAAAATCAACAACTGAAATACGTTCAAAGCGAAAGTGCAATACGAAACGACATAAATCTTTCATATGCTTACTCACACCAACAATTTAAAACAACTCGAATACTATACAGCATACAACGAATAACATTTGTATAAAACTCAAAAGAGAAATCACATAATATTGAAACTTCCCAAAATAACATATGGGATCTATTAACAAAACTCCCAAAACGTCTCTTACGGTTGCGAAAGTATCGGTGCAAAACTCGCATGAGACAAAATATTAAACGAAAATTCATAAGTTAACGCACACCATAATGCAAGTATATACGTTTCAAAATTTGTCTACGCGACGCAAAATGTCGTAAAATAAGACACCATAAAACCCAACTGAATTTTCATAAAACGCATTAACGCTAAAATCAAGCGGTATTAAAATTTCCATTTTCCAAAAAAAAACGCATGACGACAATAAGTCTAAAAATGTCAAAATTCCAAAACCACCACGTAAGATAAAGTGACCCTTCTTCGACAAAACTTTCATGAGATGCGACGCCCAATAAGCTCTTAAGCTTACACGCAATTAAAATTAAAACTCACGCAATTCGAAATACATTCGCGCGTAGTAAAGCGTCATAAAATAATATTTCATAGATTCAACATGTCTCGCACAGACTAAAATTCCCAAGAAAATTCCGACTCAAGACGTGGGAACAACTCTTCCTTTAAAACCTTAACATACGTGGAGGAGGTCCAATGTCAAAGTCAAAATTCCACAGTTACTTGCCCAATAACCCAAATGACATTAAAACACGGATTTTACAATATCCAAAATAGCATTAGACACGAAACGGGGATAAAGAGATTTTCAATAAAAATTGCAACCACTTGCAACAAAACAATTTTAGGCATGCTTAAGCTCACGGTTTAAAATCTAATGAGTGCTAAATGCTTTACCAAAGCTTCATAGTATAACTCACCTTACGCTTCGAAAACACGAGAAACAATATATACAATCTTATTTTAGAAATAAATTATGTGCATGACTTGGGTCGGCATTCAACATCCCGAAATCCCACTCCTTGATTTTCCCGTCGCACTTTTGTCATCCGGGTGATCAAACATCTTAAGGCAATCATCGAATATTTCACAGGTTCATCTTACAAATTCTCCTCGAATAATGTCGATTCCAAAAGTCTACGGTTCTAACCTCTCCGATCATTCCGACCCGAAACGGTCTACTTAATGTTATCCCCATGCTTACTGTCATTCCAAGCGTCAAATACTCAAACCATCGACTCTTTCTAATGATTACCTATTCAGAAACTTCTTCACTACCCCAACGGTCATCGTACCAAGGCAGTTCAAGCATACATATGTAACTCGTAAGCTCACCATAACACTGGTCAGGGGCTATTATGAACATACTGTACATGATCATCCTTGCCATTTTCGGCGTGATTCCCGTTCCTAGTGAATCTACTCACCTCGAATCATCAAATCTTAAAATGCCTAATGGTGTGATCTCACATTCAAACGCTTAAATTACGCTAGTTTGAGTCTAGGCATTCCAAAATCAATACCTAAATCTCTCAAACTTAAGCTCTGATACCAACTTGTAACACCCTCAAATCCGGAAATAGCATCTAATTTAAAATTTCTAAATACATCGACAAGTAACTCATCTACAATCATAATTTAATATTTAACTTCAATACACATATTTCGTTCTATGTAAACAGCCTATAATAGGGACGGGTGCTACTAAAACACAATAATAGTCACTATCTCCCTGCGGAAGACTTCACCAAACTACTTACTCTCGTACAAGTCTAATGCTCAACTCCTCAAAGCACTGCAAGAAACAAACCCCAACTGGAACCTGATGCACATGCCGACAAATAAAAAGGTTAGGCTTAACGCCTAGTGAGCTCAAGAGTTTTCATTAGAGATATATAAAACAATAACTTTATAAATGTTATTTAAAATCATGATTTCCACAATCCAGTACATTTGATTTGAAAGCAACCAAAAATGAAATACATTAAATCTTAAAGTAATCTCTTTTCAACGTTCACCCTTTTCGTGATTAAAATCATAAAACATACGCCTCTTTAAATAAAGCCAAAACCCAAAACGCTCGTAAAACATAACTGACATTATAATGATCAAACACTGAAAACGTCGATAACTCCAACTTCCAAAACCTCCCAATGACTCAAATGAGTTTCAATAATTAGAACCTTAAAACATCAGTAATACCCATACTCAAACGTCTCCGAAAATAAGAATTATAAAACTCCATAACCAAACCACACCTATTGGTGGCGGGAAAGACCCGATTACATTGTACGTGACGGAACACAAAAGTAGGTCACATAATTATGTAAGAAACCAAAACATGTGAGTTACACAAATAAAAACCCACCGAGCTCAACTACTCCTAGTCTATTGCCCAAAAACATCAAGTCAACCACTCCAGGTCTATCCTTGAGAGTTCCAAAACAAGGAAACTCAGGCACCCAATGGAATTACACCATACTGTCCATGGGACATTGCCCGACCGTATAGGCCCACACCCTACTTACCATGGAGCCCTATGCCTATTCCATGCCAAATGGTGAACCAAATGCCCAAAACGGGGACATAGGAAAACCGTGCCTATGGATCCATTGCACTAACTAAACCATTACATGACTCAAAACGAATGAACTAATGCATTCAAAACATGTAATTCTCAACTAAGATGCAGTAAATGCAAATCATAACCAAACGCTCAACATGAGCTATTAAAAGCGGACAAGTGTCCTCAAAACCCAACAAAATCCAAACCGAGCCATAAGCTCAACAAATCCAAGAACCCAACGTTGAAATTCATAAAATGAAATCAAACATAAACAACCCGTACTTACGTAAACCCATGCTCCAAAACATATAATAAATTCCAACGTGGTTTATAACGGGACAAATCGTTTTCCAAGTGAGTTTATAACATTTATCCTTTCAAAACGTCCCGTAACACAAAACCATGCATTTCTCCAAAACACAAAATGAAATACGTTTTTACTCAAAATCTACTTCCATAAAATAAATCATTAAAATACCAAAATACATGAATTATTTATCATAATGCCCAAAATCCCAAAGATGTGTGCTATATGAGTTTATAAAGTTAAACACCTTTAAAAATAACCAACTTATCAGCAGTTAACAAAACTTATCAGCAGTTAACAAAACTTATCAGCAGTTAACAAACTTATCAGCAGTTAACAATTTCATGTAAGGCAACAAACACTTTAAAACAAACATTTTGGCATGTACACCGTTTTCACAAATCAACTTGAACTCACCTTGCTAGATTTAGGCTAAATCTATATTTTACCCAATTTTGAGCTTCTTTGACGAAACTTGAATCCTCCAAGCCAAAACCTCCAAAACCTAGATCCAAGCATTTTCAACCGTAAATAACCATATTCAACCATATAGAAACATTCCCCAAACATTTTATATCAAAACCTCAACTTGTACCCAAACCCTAATTTTGACCTACTCCCCCAAAATCTTCCAAACCGAAAATGGAGAAACATAACACTTAGGAAATCATCAATGGAGCATTTATATCTTATATTAGGGTTTAGAAATGGAAGGGATACACTTACCACTTAGGTTTTGATGAAAACCTAGAAAACCCAAAAATGGAGCTTGAGGTTGAAGATGAAGATGAAGGTTCTTGGTGACTAACTTCTACCCTTTGATGATACTTCAATACTTGAGGATGGAGGCATTTGATGGATTAAAATCACCATGGATGGGTTTGGGAGGTCTTGAGAGAGTTTAGAGGGAGTTGGGAAGTAAATGAGAAGTGAAGAATGAGCAAAATGGGAAAAGGGGGGTTTAATGGAGTCTGGACCCCGACGGCGAGAGTGCCCCGCGAGAGTGACACCCTGTCACAATCGCAGGCACAATAGCCCACACCGTATCGAGGTCAAATTTGTTGACCTTTCGACCTGAAGCGTTCCCGATCCAAAGTTCTAACTTCACAAGTATTTATAATGAAGGGTTTTCGATTAGAAACTAGAAAAGAAGGGCAAGGCAAGGCTTATCAAAAATACGGGTGTTACACCTCTGGGTGACACTGGTCGAATACTCACCCTGTAGTTTTTACAAAATACATACAAGTCAATTTCGACAACATAACGACTGTAAATGGGACACACCTATTAGGTTGTTTGAAGCCCAAACCATGCATATAGAACATATAAGGTTGGGTTTGTGTGCATAAAGGCCCTAAATGCACATATTAGGCTACTTGAAACCCAAACCATGCATATAGAACATATAAGGTTGGGTTTGTGCGTATAAAGGCCCTAAATGCACATATTAGGCTACTTGAAACCCGAACCATGCATATAGAACATATAAGGTTTGGTTTGTGTGCATAAAGGCCCTAAATGAATCTATTAGGCTGTTTGAATCCCAAACCATGCATATAGAACATATAAGGTTGGGTTTGTGTGCATAAAAGCCCTAAATGCACATATTAGGCTGTTTGAAATCCAAACCATGCATATAGCACATATAAGGTTCGGTTTGTGCGCATAAAGGCCCTAAATGCACATATTAGGCTACTTGAAACCCAAACCATGCATATAGAACATATAAGGTTTGGTTTGTGCGCATAAAGGCCCTAAATGAATATATTAGGTTGTTTGAAGCACAAACCATGCATATAGAACATATAAGGTTGGGTTTGTGCGCATAAAGGCCCTAAATGAACCTATTAGGTTGTTTGAAACCAAAACCATGCATATAGAAAATATAAGGTTGGGTTTGTGAGCATAAAGGCCCTAAATGAACCTATTAGGCTGTTTGAAGCCCAAACCATGCATATAGAACATATAAGGTTGGGTTTGTGCGCATAAAGGCCCTAAATGCAAATATTAGGTTGTTTGAAACCTAAACCATGCATATAGATCATATAAGGTTGGTTTGTGCGCATAAAGGCCCTAAATGCCCCTATTAGGCTACTTGAAACCCAAACCATGCATATAGAACATATAAGGTTGGGTTTGTGCGCATAAAGGCCCTAAATGAACATATTAGGCTACTTGAAACCCAAACCATGCATACAACACATATAAGGTTTGGTTTGTGCGCATAAAGGCCCTAAATGCACATATTAGGCTACTTGAAACCCAAACCATGCATATAGAACATATAAGGTTTGGTTTGTGCGCATAAAGGCCCTAAATGAACCTATTAGGCTGTTTGAAGCCCAAACCATGCATATAGAACATATAAGGTTGGTTTGTGCGCATAAAGGCCCTAAATGAACCTATTAGGTTGTTTGAAACCCAAACCATGCATATACAACATATAAGGTTGGATTTATGCGCATAAAGGCCCTAAATGAACCTATTAGGCTGTTTGAAGCCCAAACCATGCATATAGAACATATAAGGTTGGGTTTATGCACATAAAGGCCCTAAATACACATATTAGGTTGTTTGAAACCCAAACCATGCATATAGAACATATAAGGTTGGGTTTGTGCGTATAAAGGCCCTAAATGCACATATTAGGCTACTTGAAACCCAAACCATGCATATAGAACATATAAGGTTCGGTTCGACAACATAACGACTGTAAAGGGGACATACCCAACTACGTTAAACAATCCTAATGTTTGCCCAACAAATGGCAACCCAAACTAGATAGATATATACATATATACACATTAAGATAAAGTCATACGGTATAAAAATCCTAATGTTTGCCCAACAAATGGCAACCCAAGCTAGATAGATATATAAACACGAAATATATATAGATATTCTAAAGTATTGTGCTAAATACTTACCACAACCCGGCTACACCTCATAGTCACATAATCCCCGGATGAAGACGTGGTATCCGAACCCGACCGCCTCTTTGGTCTAGTCTTGTAGGTCGCATCGAAGAGCTACAAACCCGTCGGTGGCGTACCCTTTTGTCTAGTCTGCAAAGGGCAAATAATACAAACATGTGTTAATTATAACATATTAAATAACAAGCAATGGTTAATTATAAGATTTTAAGGTCCTACCAAACGAGCTGATGTCTCTCCGAACGTGATCGATCCATTGCAGTGCTTGGATATGTATCCACTTTCGTATACCGGTTCTTACGCGAACCCACAGAAACCGTCTTCCAATGGGGGTTGTTCCATCCATCGATCATCACGTTCCAGTAAGCCATGATGATCCAACCTGGAGGATATGGCTTCAACAAGTTCATATCTCGGTTGGGGTCGTTCTCATCATAAGGATGCCCATTGTTTGTGGACATCATGGCGGCTCTGTTTCGGGCGGTACTTAGGTTGTCGTTATATTGTTTCGAACACTTTCTCTCCCAGATATCTCGCATTCGGGAGTCCAGCGATGGGTCCCACGTGTAGTGGTTCTGTACGTAAAAGTTTAGTTATTCTTAAGTTGAAAATAAAACTATTAAAGATATAATTATTTAAATATATACAATCTAAACCTGAAAACGCTCAAACATCATGTCCCTCTAGGACATAGGGATGTGAGACCAACTAAGCCATGGATCAGTAAAGAAGCCTCGGGTGGCCATCCGGCTCGCATCTTGTACGTCCCAACTACATATGGAATTGAATTACTATCCATACAAATAACAATGCATATAATATAATGAACAAGTTAATAGAAATGAATTTACTCGTAAGAGTCGGGATCACGAGGTGCTAGCGCTATCCTTTGTGCCGGGAGCTGCTCTGGAACAGAGATGCCACGGACATTACCAGACGCCCCATCGTCTGGTTGTGTCGAGCCGCTACTAGAGGCTCCTGCTTGGCTAGGGGTACCTCGTCCGGTCCCAGTAACACGCGTACGTGGCATTGTCTACAAAGCAACATTAGAAAGCATACAACAAGAATTCAAGAATTCAAACCATGCATATAAAACATATAAGGTTCAGTTTGTGCACATAAAGTCCCTAAGTACACAAACATATTACATATGCTAGAGATACACAAACATATGGCATATGCTATAGATACACATAAAGGCCCTAAGTACACAAAGTTTAGTAAGCCTAAGATTAAAATACTATTTAATCATCTGAGGAGTCATCAGACGAGTCAATTTCTTCTTCATCAGAGTCACTATCCGAGTCTTGGAACTCTTCCTCTTCATCACCACTCTCGTCAACATCCCAATTGTTGCGACCATCATTGTCAACCTCGATGTCTTCTCCTCTGTGACAAGACGGATGGGTTCATCCACGTCTTCGTTTCCCTCTATGGGTGCAATTCTATCATCTTCTTGGAAAAACTGTTCCCCATCCACATTTTCGTTGGCCGGTACTTCCTGTGTAGATGATGCCAACTCATAGACCCCTCTAGGCTTTGTCTTCACCACAGACCACCAATCTTTTAATTCATTCGATGGATATGGTACATAGTAGACTTGTTCAGATTGTGATGCTAGGATAAAAGGATCGTCTGAACGAAGTCTTGATCTGTGTTTGACGTCCACGAGATTATGCTTTGGGTGAAGTCGGACGCCGTTAACTATATCAAACCATGTGCATTTGAATATTGGGACAACACATCGACCGAGTTTATACCCATGGTATTCTATCTATAGCACTTCATCCAACAATCCATAGTAGTTTGCATCATACTCTGAGTAACAAGAGCCTCTCACTCAAACTCCACTATTATGTGTGGTGTGATTCCTACCGTGAGTTTGAGTGTGGAACTTGTAACCATTTACAAAAAAACCCGGGTATGCCCAAGCCCATCGTAGCGGTCTTTGTGCCAAAAAATTTAAGTGCTCGATTGAGGGTTCGGAAGAAGTCATAACCTATATTATAAGACATTATTTCATTTGTAATATTATATTAAGTACATATAAATGATGATGAATAAAAGTTCATATGTATACTTACATAGCTCTCAAACCAATCAGCAAATTGGTCACCTCTACGTTTGTCGAGCCCCTCTTCATCGATATACGACTCCGAACGTTTAATCCAATCATTAAAAATGGTTATGAAAGGAAAGACTTATTCACAATTAAGCAAGGTATATGTGTGAGCTTTGTGTATATCTACCTCTGCTAGGTGACAATGTCTTCCGGCCTTATCGTATAATGGACGACAGGGGGTTTTAAATATGCTTAAGCGTTGGTCGGAAGACTCACATTCGGGGGCAAAATTTCGAGGCTCACGGTTTAGCCGCGTCTCCACCGTTGGTTCAAAATACAACGCGCAATAGGTAGATAGTCCGTTCACCAAATATGACTCCACAATCGACCCTTCTACCCTTGCTCTGTTTCTCACTGTCCTTTTCAAGGACCCTAGACGTCTCTCGTAGAGATACATCCATCTGTATTGAACTGGACCCCCAACTAGTGCCTCTTATGCCAGATGTACCACAAGGTGTTCCATGGAATCAAAGAACCCCGGTGGAAAGACTCTTTCCAACTTGCATATCGTTTCAACTATACTTGTCTTCAATTGAATCAAGTCCTCAACGTGTAACACCTTGGAGCATATTGCACGAAAGAATGTGCACAACTCAATGATATCATCCTATATCTGGGTCGGTACCATCCCTTTAATAGCAATAGGGAGCAACCTTTGCATGAACACGTGACAATCATGACTCTTGAAACCATAGAAACTACCATCCTCAAGGTTTACTAACGACCCTATGTTGGAAGCATAGCCGTCTAGAAATTTCAACTTCTTCAACCATTCACCCATCTTTCGTACTTGCCCTTTGTTCAAAGTGTATGAAGCTTTTGGTTTAAATATTTTATTTCATTCTGCCCTTACATGCAACTCGGGTCGATTGCAGTATTCTTCTATGTCTTTCCTTGCCTTGATGTTGTCCTTTGATTTTGGTGTGTCCATAATCGTGTGAAACAGATTATCAAACACATTCTTCTCAATATGCATTACATCCATGTTGTGTCGTATCAACAAAGTGTGCCAATATGGAAGCTCCCAGAAAAATCATCCTTTTTACCCAATTGTGTGTTACCCCAAAAACCACAGGCTTTCTGTAGTGTCTTGACCCGTGTGGGACGCCATCATAAACTGTAGGAAGGCTACACACTTGATTCCATATTTGTTGCCCGATTGGAACCAAGGGTGGATCAGCTGTTTCGGTATGTCCCTTACGAAATTGCTTTATGTCACGCCTGAACGTGTGTCTCTGTGGTAGAAACTTGCGGTGACAATCAAACCAACACAACTTCCCTCCGCTTCGTAACTGGAATGCACATGCATCACCCATACAATAAGGACAAGCTAACCTTCCATGCGTGCTCCAACCAGAAAGCATAGCATAAGCAGGGAAGTCACTAACCGTCCACAACAGTATTGCCCTCATTGTAAAATTCGTCCTACGAAAAGCATCATAGGTATGGACACCCTCGAAGAATAACGTCTTCAACTCATCGATCAAGGGTCGAAGAAATACATCCAAGTTCTGTCCGGGACTCTTCTTGCCGGGAATTAGCAAGGCGAGGTGGACATAGGACTCCTTAATGCACATCCAAGGCGGTAGATTGTAGTTTGCAAGAAAGACGGGCCATAGTGAATACGGATTTGAGTTCGAGTTATTGGGGTTGAAACCATCTGTACATAAGCCCAGACGAACATTCCCGATCTCTTGAGCAAAATCAGGATGTAGCCTATCGAAATGTTTCCAAGCCTCTCCATCACTCGGATGTACCATCTTTCCCGACTGAGTTTGATGTTCACGGTGCCAAGTCATCTCCTTTGCTATTTTCTTGCACATATACAATCGTTGTAATCTTTGTGTAACCGAAAAATACGTCAACACCAACTGAGGCACCTTATTATTTCGGCCAGTTGTCTTGTAACGAGGCTCCCCACACACTCGACAAGTGTTATCATCGGCATATTCCTTATAGAATAGCATGCAATGTTTTTTGCAAGCATGGATCTTCTGTTTCGAAAGATTGAGTTGCTTCAGCATCTTCTTTGTCTCGTAAAAACTTCCAACCAATTGTTCACCGTCAGGTAGCATTTCTTTCACCATAGCAATGTTACGATTGTAGGTTGTCTCTGGTACATTGCAATTTGCCCTCCAATTCAAAAACCTTGATGCTGCCTCTAACTTCGAAAATCTCTGGCATCCCTCCCACAATGGCTGGTCCGCAACTTGTAACATCTCATAGAAATGGCGTGCATGTAGATTCGGTTCTTGCTCCTCCCACGTACTTGAAGTACCAGGAATATTTTGGTCCATCACCATTTGTTGAACACCATCAAACTCATTATAATCATCGTCTACTATTGTCTATTGTGGTGGTTGAACTGATGGTGCTATTTCTCCATGTACATACCAGTGAGTATAAGAAAGCATGAATCCCTTTCTTAATAAATCTAAATGAACTGCCTCTCGCGTTTTATACTTAAGAAGAAGACATTTCTTACAAGGACATTTTATAAATATTTCAACCCCATCGTATGCTCCACTCGGTAGCCTACATTTCTCATTGGTGACAGCAAAATCCAAAAATCTTTCAACCTCAACACCGAAAACAGGATTTATTTCACCAGTCATATTTACTCGTTTATACATCCATCCTCTATCGGTGTTAGTCGACATAGCTACAAATCAAATATAAATTGTAGTTAGGTAGGAATTCAACATTTGACTGTTTGGAAGTCAAACCATGCATATAGGAGAAACCTGTATTGGGTTTGTGCGCTAGAAAGCTCTAAGTGCGCCTCTTAGGCTATTTGAAACCCAAACCATGCATATAGAACAAAAAGGTTCGGTTTGTGCGCATAAAAGCTCTAAGTGCACTAGTTTGACTGTTTGGAAGTCGAACCATGCATATAGAAGAAACCCGGGTTGGGTTTGTGCGCTTGAAAGCTCTAAGTGCGCCTCTTAGGCTATTTGAAACCCAAACCATGCATATAGAACAAACAAGGTTCGGTTTGTGCGCATAAAAGCTCTAAGTGCACTAGTTTGAATGTTTGGAAGTCGAACCATGTGTAACACCCTCAAATTTTGGAAAGAGCAGCTAATTAAAATCTCAAAACTTCATCCCGCAAAGATAAAACTCCAAAATAGAATTCTATATTTAACCTCCACAATTATAAACTTCAATCTTATACAAGGACTAAACTAATGATAGTGTTACTTAACCCAAGAACGAGCTGTTAATCCCATCATTAATGCGGAAGGCTTCTCCAAGCTAAACACTCTACGAGCACACGACTAGCACTCTTCGCTTTACAGTGTCACTAGAACTACTCCCAACCGGAAACTGTTGCACATGCCGACAAATAAAAAGGTTAGGCTAACGCCTAGTGAGTTCAAGAGTTTTCATCATGATTATAAAGATCGTTAAATGGAAATAATGCAATTTAAATTATGATCCTTTAAAATGAAATACTTCAATATGAAAATGAACCATTTTCCATTAATAAGCAATTTATAAATAGACGCCTCAACGCCAAACATTTCTTTCATGAAGTAATGCAATCCAACAATTACTCAAAAACATGAATAGATATAAATGCTCCAATAATGAAATTTGAATGAAACTTTATAAACCAAACGACCAAAATTAAAGCATATGGGGAAAGACCCAAACTTAAAGCATCACCGAAAACAAGGATAAGTTAAATACCCATAACAATACCTTTCGATGACGGGGGACACCCGAATTCCATGGCTAGTGGCGGAACACAGAGTAGGCCACATTCCAAGTTATTGAGTTCACCATACTAGGAACCCATGGCCACGAGCTCGCTGACTCGTACTAAGATGTGGGGGAGGGCCCCCGAGAATTCCTAATCATGCTCATTCGCTAGAATTACATTTACGGTCCATGGCTAGTAACCGGTCCCACATAACCGTACCAAAGGCCCCCGAGGACCCAATGTCTCGACTAGCTACAAATGGGAAATAACTATCCCGTAAAAATAGGCACAAAAATTAACTCGCGGATGCAGGTCTGGGTCTTGGACTCCACGAGCCCTCACCGTATTATCCTCGAGATCCCAAGACTCATTCTGGCCAATATATGATAATAATAGCCCATTTTCTTTTTACATAATAAAGACCGACTCATATGCCTATGGATCCACTACATTACAGTCTAGAACATTACATGACTCCAATTGAATGACCAACGCACTCAAAACATGTAACTCTTAAATGACACGAAATAAACGCCATTGTACTAAAAGCTTCCACACCGGGCTAGTCAACCGGTCAATTGAATTAAAAGCTTCCACCCTGGGCTAGTCAACCGGTCAATTGAATTAAAAGCTTCCACCCCGGGCTAGTCAACCGGTCAATTGAATTAAAAGCTTCCACCCCGGGCTAGTCAACCGGTCAATTGAGTTAAAACTCGTTTTAGTCAAAATCGAGCCAAGGCTCATCAGTTTACTTAAATCTCCAAATGAAAGTCAGTGTAAACATTAAAACACGTTTGACCAACGGATATGCAAACACAACGACCAAAAGTAAGATTAGTTCAAAACTTAACATTAGTTGAGGCAACCCATTTTCCAAATGAACTTATACCCTTATATTTTCCAAATGCCTCATAACACAATAATATGCATTTACCAAACGGTTTATAAAATCGAATGCACAAAAGGACATTTATATCAAAGGAATTCCATTTACATATAAAATCATCTATGGAGTGTATTAACATGATTTATTCACCAAAATGTTCAAGAATCCTAAATGTGGGTGGTTCACAAATTTTATAAAACCAAATAATCCAAATGAGTGAAACTCTTCAAATACCCAACTTTTAATAAACTTCATGTAAATACTTTAAAATTAACATTTTTGGCATGTACAACATTTTCACAATCCAACTTGAACTCACCTTGATAGATTTAGGCTAAATCTAGATTTTACCCCCAAAACTTGAATCTCCAAGAAACTTCTCTAGATCTTAGATCCAACACATCTACAAGGTTCCTTCAACATACAAGTCACCAAAATCACACCTAAGTTGAAGGATGAAAGGAAAAAGGGTGAAACCATCTAACCCTAGCTTAACATTGAGAGAGATGAGGAACTTACCACCACAAAATACCCTTGTATCTTCCAATAGACTTCAAATATCTTGTTATATCCTTGAAAATCTCTCAAAAACGAAACCGAGGCAACTTGAATCACTGAAATCGGAGTTAGGATGAAGAAGATATGAAGAAATGAAGTTTGGTGGCTGAAAATCGGGTTTTAAGCTCGACCAGGGGTTTTCGCGACATACCTCGCGACCTTAAGTCACGGCATAAGTCGCCCGCTTCCCCTGGTTTTCTTCTCGTTCATTGTTTTGGCCGTAATTTCTTCGTTATAGCTCCGTTTTTGCTCCGGAAAGAACCGTTGGACTCGTAATTGAATCATTTATCCATCAAGACTATAAAATCTAGGATTCAAGTCCAAAATCATATATCTTATTTTTTTTCCTTTAAAGCTACTGATTTCTGTATTAACTTGAAGTGATGCTTTTCGAAATTCGGGGTGTTACAATCCTCCCAACCTTAAAAGAGATTTTGTCCTTGAAATCTAGCACCAACCAATCACCCAACATCGCCCTTGGCGAGATCAATTGATTCCCTATCCAAAAGGAATACCTTCACGAAACCTTACCTCATATATGAACCCGATTACATCCCGGTTGAGGTCGTCGCTGGATTTTTCATAACGAGCCGTCAGAACTAGATTTTCAAGTTTCAATATACTTTACTGATGACGGAAGGACATAGAGTCCTTATCAAATCATTTTCCTAATATTAAGATCTTGGTTGCCTCCCAACCTTAGGTTGCACGTACTACTTCAAGAGTGACTCGCGATGATAGCCAACCGTTTCCACCAAGGTGTCCAAAGCGAACTTTTTACCTTTAAATATTTCCAATCAATTCCCAGCGAACCGAGCTACACTCTCGCTTGCCTTCCAAAACCATAACGACGTTTGCATCAATCAAACTAATTACAGTTGACTAAACTTCTTTCAGTTCTGGATATTCACAACCAAAGTGACTTAACCGAACAATAAGGGATCCGTACATAGAATTTCTGAGTCGATCACCCGTTGTTGCTATAAGGACGGTCTTTCTAGTTGTGACAAATCAAGGTCTCCTCAATAATCGATTTTTCTTAAGGTCTACTCCGACATTCTCTCCAAGTCCTCCAAATCAAAAATCGACTCCTATCCTTAAAACAACTATCTGCAATGAGGACATACCACCAACCATTCCATTCCCAAATAGCAACCGTACAAGATTTTAACCCAAGGATTTATCGTAACGGAAAGATCATCACTTAATAAACTGGAAAACATAAATCTAACGCATCAAATACTTCTGCGTGAACCAGTTCATGAAATTGAATCCAAGATTTGAAACTGGTCACCAGTCGACTCATCTGACGCTTCGACTCCCAAGGACATCTCTAGTCCTTATTAACAAGTCCTTCCACAAAGAGGGTTTAAAGCTATGGTTCTGATGAGTTCAAGGGTTTTTCAAGCTAATATGCCGATTTAACATTTTATAAAACTTCCAAGTTCATAAGTTTTATAACAATTAAATATGCGAGTAAAATCCACTACCGTTTACTCGGTAGGTGTACAAAACGATCACAACGTCACACAGATAAGAAAAACATTTCGAAATTATTTGATCACTACTTATGTTGTTAACGACAATGATAAAAATAAGCGCAACTACCATTTTAAATGGACCGCTATGGTCCGAATATGCATCACTTTATGTTATGTACATAAAATAATTTTCCGCACTAAAGCGGAGTGCAACAAATGTTTGTATAAGCTCCAGAAGGAGAAATTTGCGTAATCAAATTCCAAAATTTCTCATTTAACCATAAAATGACGTGGCAAAACTCCTATATGACCCACATACACCAGTTTATTTCTCAAACTTAGTAAAACGAAAGGTGCATGCAATTTATCCAAACATAAAATAATTTAAACCGACTTCGAATCTAGTCGCTCGGATAAAACGCTCTTTGGCCCAAAAATAGTGACTATTATGTCATGCATGCGAGTAAATCAATATAACGGATTGCGTGATACAACAATGATAAAACGACAGTCAAAGAATGCTCAAAGCCTCAGTTCAACACGAACCCATTCTAGGTTTTTCGTAAGTTTACTCACAATAAAAGTTTAAATCAACTCACCCACTAAGTTGTACACACGTGCTACATTTGCATAAAACTCAAAAATGAACTCACACGACATTGGAACTACCAAACTAACATATGGGATGACATCCACCAACAAAATTCTTATGAAATAAATTTCCCAACAACCCATACAAAAACGCACACAAAGAACTTAGATTGTGCATTTTGAGGTTCGCCCAAGCGTCGTGAACGTCGTAAAAGAATACTCCATAAAACTTAACAAAACTCACATGGAATATAATTCCCAAGAAAACTCAAACACTAAAATAGTGGAAGATAACTCTTCATCCAAGGCCTTAGCATATGTGGAGGAGATCCAATGTTAAGGTCATAGTCGTAGTTACTTGTCCAAGACTCTACGCAACGTCAAAATACGAACATCACAAAAATTGAAAATAGTGTTAGGCAGCAATGAGAATAAACAAAGTCTCAACAAAGCTTGCAACCACGTGCAATAAAATAATTTCATGCTTGTTTACGATCATGGTCTAAAGACTTGTGTGTGCTAAATATTTCAAGATTTCGTGATATGACCCACATGGTGATTTTTGGAAACATGAGAAATAATCGATGCAATTTATTTCAGAAATACATTTCGTGCATGGATTTGACCGGCACTCAACACCTCGAAACCACGCTCCTCGATTTCTCTAGACCAAAGATCCTCAAATTTCCGGCACACTATTGTCATCCAGATACTCAATCATCTTAGGACAATAATTCAAGGGTACCATAGGTTCACCTTACAATTCTCCTCGACTAATGTCGATTACAAAATCCTATGGTTCTAATCCGACCAGAGACGGTTCACTTAATGTGATCACCATGCTTACCGTCATTCCAAGTGACGAATACTAAAGTCATCAACCTCTCATAATGGTTACACACTTAGAACTTCTTCACTACCCCAACGGTCGTCACATCAAAGTAGTCCAAGTATACACATATAGCTCGTAGGTTCACCATAACACTGGCCAGGTGCAATTATGAATGTACTGTACATGATCATCCTTGTTACTCTCGACGTAATTCTCGCTCCTAGTGACTCCATTATCCTCAAAACATCAAATCTTATAGTGCCTATTTGTGTAATCTCGCTTTCAATCACTTAAAAGTACGCTAGTTTGAGTCTAGGCATTCAAAATCAACACCTAATTCTCTCAAACTTAAGCTCTGATACCAACTTGTAACACACTCAAATTTTGGAAAGAGAAGCTAATTAAAATCTCAAAACTTCATCCCGCAAAGATAAAACTCCAAAATAGAATTCTATATTTAACCTCCACAATTATAAACTTCAATCTTATACAAGAACTAAACTAATGACGGTGTTACTTAACCCAAGAACGAGCTGTTAATCCCATCATTAATGCGGAAGGATTCTCCAAGCTAAACACTCCACGAGCACACGACTAGAACTCTTCGCTTTACAGTGTCACTAGAACTACTCCCAACCGGAACCTGTTGCACATGCCGACAAATAAAAAGGTTAGGCTAACGCCTAGTGAGTTCAAGAGTTTTCATCATGATTATAAAGATCGTTAAATGGAAATAACGCAATTTAAATCATGATCCTTTAAAATGAAATACTTCAATATGAAAATGAACCATTTTCCATTAATATGCAATTTATAAATAGACGCCTCAACGCCAAACATTTCTTTCATGAATTAATGCAATCCAATAATTACTCAAAAACATGAATAGATATAAATGCTCCAATAATGAAATTTGAATGAAACTTTATAAACCAAACGACCAAAATTAAAGCATATGGGGAAAGACCCAAACTTAAAGCGTCACCGAAAACAAGGATAAGTTAAATACCCAAAACAACACCTTTCGATGACGGGGGACACCCGAATTCCATGGCTAGTGGCGGAACACAGAGTAGGCCACATTCCAAGTTATTGAGCTCACCACACTAGGAACCCATGGCCACGAGCTCGCCGACTCGTACTAAGATGTGGGGGAGGGCCCCTGAGGATTCCTAATCATGCTCATTCGCTAGGATTACATTTACGGTCCATAGATAGTAACCGGTCCCACATAACCGTACCAAAGGCCCCCGATGACCCAATGTCTCGACTAGCTACAAATGGGAAATAACTATCCCATAAAAACAGGCACATAAATTAACTCGCGGATGCAGGTCTGGGTCTTGGACTCCACGAGCCCTCACCGTATTATCCTCGAGATCCCAAGACTAATTCTGGCCAATATATATAAATAATAGCCCATTTTCTTTTTACATAATAAAGACCGACTCATATGCCTATGGATCCACTACATTACAGTCTAAAACATTACATGACTCCAATTGAATGACCAACACACTCAAAACATGTAACTCTCAAATGACACGAAATAAACGCCATTGTACTAAAAGCTTCCACCCCGGGCTAGTTAACCGGTCAATTGAATTAAAAGCTTCCACCCCGGGCTAGTCAACCGGTCAATTGAATTAAAAGCATCCACCTCGGGGACTAGTCAACCGGTCAATTGAATTAAAAGCTTCCACCCTGGTCTAGTCAACCGGTCAATTGAATTGAAACTCGTTTTAGTCAAAATCGAGTCAAGGCTCATCAGTTTACTTAAATCTCCAAATGAAAGTCAGTGTAAACATTAAAACACGTTTGACCAACGGATATGCAAACACAACGACCAAAAGTAAGATTAGTTCAAAACTCAACATTAGTTGAGGCAACCCATTTTCCAAATGAACTTTTACCCTTATATTTTCCAAATGCCTCATAACACAATAATATGCATTTACCAAACGGTTTATAAAATCGAATGCACAAAAGGACATTTATATCAAAGGAACTTTATTTACATATAAAATCATCTAGGGAATGTATTAACATGATTTATTTACCAAAATGTTCAAGAATCCCAAATGTGGGTGGTTCACAAATTTTATAAAACCAAATAATCCAAATGAGTGAAACTCTTCAAATACCCAAGTTTTAATAAACTTCGTGTAAACATGTAAATACTTTAAAATGAACATTTTTGGCATGTACAACGTTTTCACAATCCAACTTGAACTCACCTTGCTAGATTTAGGCTAAATCTAGATTTTACCCCCAAAACTTGAATCTCCAAAGATGAAGGCTTGAATCTCCAAGAAACTTCTCTAGATCTTAGATCCAACACATCTACAAGGTTCCTTCAACATACAAGTCACCAAAATCACACCTAAGTTGAAGGATGAAAGGAAAAAGGGTGAAACCATCTAACCCTAGCTTAACATTGAGAGAGATGAGGAACTTACCACCACAAAATACCCTTGTATCTTCCAATAGACTTCAAATCTCTTCTTATATCCTTGAAAAGCTCTCAAAAACGAAACTGAGGCAACTTGAATCACTGAAATCGGAGTTGGGATAAAGAAGATATGAAGAAATGAAGTTGGTGGCTGAAAATCGGGTTTTAAGCTCGACCAGCGGTTTTCGCGACTTACCTCGCGACCTTAAGTCACGACATAAGTCGCCCGCTTCCCCTGGTTTTCTTCTCGTTCATTGTTTTGACCGTAACTTCTTCGTTATAGCTCCGTTTTTGCTCCGGAAAGAACCGTTGGACTCGTAATTGAATCCTTTATCCATCAATACTATAAAATCTAGGATTCAAGTCCAAAATCATATATCTTATTTTTTTTCCTTTAAAGCTACTGATTTCTGTATTAACTTGAAGTGATGTTTTTCGAAATTCGGGGTGTTACACCATGCATATAGAAGAATCCCGGGTTGGGTTTGTACGCTTGAAAGCTCTAAGTGCGCCTATTAGGCTATTTGAAACCCAAACCATGCATATAGAACAAACAATGTTCGGTTTGTGCGCATAAAAGCCCTAAATGCACATATTAGGCTATTTGAAACCTCAGGTTGGGGTTGTGCACTTAAAAGCTCTGAGTGAAACCTAATCTTTAACTAAAATTTCTAAGAAAAATTCGGCATGATCCATCCGTAAATATATGTTTTGCCATTTTTATAACTTGTACAAATCAAAAGACTTGTGTATAATTTATTATATTTATAAAACAATTTACCCAACAATTTGAGATTTAGACTTACAAATGCATTCATATATACGATAAATTGTACACATATGTTTTTTATATATACAAATATATATATACACACATTATCTACATATAAAAACACATTTACACATCCATACATATCTACATTATCTACATACACATCTACATATCTATTTATACATACATACATAAAAAAAATTATAAAACAATTTACCCAACAATTTGTCTAAAACAATTTACCCAACAATTCGCATAACAATTTACGAATTCTAAACAATTTGAGTTTTAGACTTACAAATGCATACATATATACGATAAATTGTACACATATGTTTTTTATATATACAAATATATATATATATACACACATTATCTACATAAACATCTACATATAAATACACATTTACACATCCATACATATCTACATACACATCTACATATATATTTATACATATATACATACATAAAAAATTGATCAAACATACATACACTAATTATAGATACAAACATACATACATTATATACATATATATATATATATATATAGATATTTTACCAACATACATTTATAGATACAAACATACATACATATATACATATCAATTTTACCTATCTATTTACACATACATATATATATATACATCAATTTTACCTATCTATTTACACATACATACATAAATAGATGCATATAGAGAGAGATTTTACCCAAAAATAGGATGAGAAGTTGTGAGGATGGGTGGTGGAGTGTCACCGGCGGTAGTGGTAGTGGTGGCAGTAGTAGTGAGCGGTGGAGGTGATGGTTGGTGGTTTTTCGAGTGGTGAGTGGTGGCAGTTGTGGTGGGGCGCCGGTGAGGTGATGGTGGTGGCCGCCGGCAGTTGGGAACGGTGGAGGCAGCTATAGAGAAGGAGAAAGGTGTGGTCGCCGACGGTCTAGAAAGGAGAAAAGAGGGAAGTGAGGTTTTTTTTGCCCAAAGATGTAACCTAATTGCTATAGAGAAGGAGAAATCTTTTTTTTTTAATTTCGAAAATACCGCCGATTTCTAGAAAATTTTGAATTTCTGGCGGAATATTCCGCCGAAAACTGTATTTTACTTTTTTTTAATTTTTTTTAAATTACTCTAAGGAAAATAAATATTTAATATTTTTCGGCGGATTTTCGGCGGAAAATAATTAATTAAATTTTTTTGTCGATTTACAGTACGATTTTTCGGCGGATTTTCGACGGATTTACAGTACGATTTATAGTGATACATAGAAAGGTCTGCATAAAATATAGTATAGCCCAACTGGATATGTTAAAGTCCAACTAGATCTCTTAAATCCCAACCGGACCCATTAAAGCTCAACCGGATTCATTAAAGCTCAACCGGATCCATTAAAGCCCAATTGAATCCATTAAAGCCAACTGTATCCGTTAAAGCCCAACTAAATATGTTAAAACCCAACTGCATCCATTAAAGCCTAACTGGATCCATTAAAGCCCAACCGGGTACGTTAAAGCCCAACTGTGTACGTTAAAGCCCAACCGTATCCATTAAAGCTGAACCGGGTAAGTTAAAGCCCAACTGTGTACGTTAAAGCCCAACCGTATCCATTAAAGCCCAATTGTACCCATTAATGCTCCACTGGATACGTTAAAGCTCAACTAGATCCCTTAAAGCTCAATTATATTCATTAAAGCACCACTAGGTACGTTAAAGACAAACCAGATACATTAAAGACCAACTGGGTACGGTAAATCCCAACTAGGTACGTTAAAGCCCATCTAGATCCGTTAAAGCCAACTGGATACGTTAAAGCTCAACTAGATCCATTAAAGCCCAACCGAATCCATTAAAGCCCAACCGAATCCATTAAAGCCCAACCGGATCCATTAAAGCCAACTGTATCCGTTAAAGCCCAACTAAATCCCTTAAATCTCAAATGTATCCATTAAATCCTAACTGAATCCATTAAAGCCCGATTGGATCCATTAAAGCCCAACCGGGTACGTTAAAGCCCAACTGTGTACATTAAAGCCCAACTGTATCCATTAAAGCCGAACCGGGTAAGTTAAAGCCTAATTGTGTACGTTAAAGCCCAACCGTATCCATTAAAGCTCAATTGTACCCATTAAAGCCCCACTGGATACGTTAAAGCCCAACTAGATCCCTTAAAGCTTAATTGTATCCATTAAAGCCCCACT
The DNA here is from genome assembly GCA_954870635.1 of Arctium minus. Taxonomy (NCBI): domain Eukaryota; kingdom Viridiplantae; phylum Streptophyta; class Magnoliopsida; order Asterales; family Asteraceae; genus Arctium; species Arctium minus. The sequence continues at coordinate 24,620,920 of OX941080.1, read as the reverse complement.
AGGTACGTTAAAGACCAACCGGATACATTAAAGACCAACTGGGTACGGTAAAGCCTATCTAGATCCGTTAAAGCCAACTGGATACGTTAAAGCCCAACTAGATCCATTAAAGATCAACTAGATCCATTAAAGTCGAACTGGGTACGTTAAAGCCCAACTGTGTAGTTAAAGCCCAACCGGATCCATTAAAGCCCAACCGGATCCATTAAAGTCCAACCGGATTATTATTCCCAGATTCTAGTTTCTATTCATAAACAAATCAACAAACAAGATTTATCAATCAATTACCTGTTTGATTTCTCTTTCAAATTCCACAATTACAACTTTCTCTCTCTAGAACTCTCTGTCTCTCTCTCTACAGATCTCTCTTTCTCAGATTCTCAACCAGACAACTTGTTACAACTACTTTTTAAAACAGAAATAGAAAGCTATTTATACCTATAACTAATAACAATGAATACTAAAATACAAAATACAAATACATTGACTTTTATTACAAAAGACTTTGACTCTAAGTGAGAGTTGACTTTTCCAGCTTTGACTTTCTTGAACTTTGACCTTTAGTCTTCTTGATCTTGTATCCAACAGATTTATGCTCTAACAATCTCCCCCTTTGGATTCAAGATCATTATTGAAAGATCTAGCAATTCAGTCTTCTCTTTTAAGCTCTATCAGTACAATCTCCCCTTTTTCTTTGACAATATTCTTTCCAAAAACTGTCTTCAAACGATTAACAATCTCCCCAAAACTTTCACAAGATACTTTCAGACTTTGGAAAGAAATTATCTTCAGAATCAGCTCGGATTGCTTTAGTAAATAATCTTCAAAGAAAGTTTTGTCAAAAATCAGCACATCTTCAGAATTTCTTTGATCTTCTTTAAACCTTTACTTTGAATCTTTTGACTTGGACATTTATGTAAATCATCTCTCAAAACTTTATCATTTCTTGATACCATCTCCCCCTTTTTGATAATTTGAGCATCTATATCATCAAAACTTTTCTTCCAAGAAATGTCATTGACCAATCTGATCTGTCAAACTGAGCCTCTGATTCTGTGATCCATAACCAAGTATTCATCTAGATCTTTGCAAATCCAGACAAAATAAGAAAATGTAACTCCTGAATCAACAGATGAATCAGTTAAAATTCCTGTCAGTAACACAAAGTCACTGTGTGTAACGAATACACAATATAAAGGAGCTTTTTGATGTTCACTCCCCCAGGGCTTCCATCCAATCATCGAAACACCACAAAGGCAATTTCTATGAATGTTATGACAAGAAAACCAATTCCTTGTGTGTTCGTACATTTGTAGAAAGAATTAAGCACAAATTATTGCTTTTAATAAAGCTCAACATTGTGTAAACCACTGAGATAACAGTAGATAAACACAGACTCAATGTGCATGATTGAAGTGCGAAAGTGGGGCAGACTTCCTTCTTTTTCAATATCCAGATTTTCCAAATGAAAAACAGATAGATTATATGTTGCGTCCCCAGAAAAATATGAAACATTTTCTTTTTGAGAAGAAAATGAGTAGTTGGTGGGGTGTTATCAAGAGTTGGCATGGGCTATTTGCCTGTTTCAATAATGTTCACCAAAGAATTGTGAAACATTAGTAATGTGGCTGCCCGGCTCAGAAAGTAGTTGATGCAGAGTTTGATATTCTTTTACTCTGTTCTCACACCCTCTTTTTTTTTTATCAATAAGCTCACATCTAACCAAACTCTCTTTTCCATTTTACCTCATCACACCCACACTCATTTCTTTTTGACTCCTCACACTCAATCACTAAGGATTAACTTCTTGGGTAGAAATCACTGGTTAACGTGATTTCATAGAAGTTCAGTTAATTCCTAGCACAAAGAACCCATATTCCTATGAAGCAAATGTTGCTCAAAAATGGTTTAACTTCATCTGGTAAAGTTCAAAATACAAGTCAGATGTTGATATGCTCAGAATATAATCATGAAGATATGAGCATTTTTAAACATTGAAGTATTTTCAAACAAGTATATTGAATGAATGAATATGAATGCAAAAGACTTGTTTGAAAATCTGACATTGTATGAAAATGATCAGAAATGAAATGATATATCAATTAAGGCTTATGGTCAAGAATAATGGATATAGTCTATATGAAACAAAAATATAGACATTCTTGAACTAAACGCTTCAAAATGAAAATACGCTCAAATTTCTTTGAAGTACAAGCGGGGTGTCTTACCATCGAAAATATGTTTCAATATGAGACATGGTAAGAACATATTGAACAAAAAGTCAAACGGTGTGTGTGAATACTTGAAAGTATAAAGAAAAGACAATACACAAGTATTTATCTTTGTAAACACACGGTTTGTAATCATTTAAGCACAAATAAAATGAAAACATTTAAAATCACACTTCCAATTTATGAAAATTGTTTAAGAATCGGGAAGTGGTTTGAACATTTAAGAATATGTTTTCTATGATTGAAAGTTGTCCTTCTTTCAACCATATATGAGATTAAGATAAGGATTTTACCTTTTTCGCTCAATCTTAGTTCTCATAAAGTCAACTGTAGTCATTAAGATATGATCGTGTCAGCTTCTCTCGTCCTGCACAAGTCTCAAAGTCTAGTCAAAGCAACTTTATTCACAAATTTATTTGAAAAATAAAAGACATAAAGCAATAAAACATTGATTGTACGAGTTCTGATCTGAGATAATCAGAAATCATAGTCTTACTCCTTTTGACTTGACTAATATGCATGCTCCCCCTAAAATCATGCATCATGAACAAAATTTGTCAGTTAAAGAAAAAATGCAAAAATTAGTTATGCTCCCCCTCAAAACAATATAGATCATCTTAAAAATGCATCTCACTCTCCCCCTGAGATCATGAGCAAACAATTAAGGTGCAGATATCTTTTCAGAAATAATGATAAAGAGAATGATGAAAAATAACAATACTTAACTTTATTAGGTAACAACCGATTATGTCTTAAGATTTAACATACCAAACTTAGAGACAAGAAAATTAAATCTCTTTTCATCTAATGGTTTGGTAAATAAATCTGCAAGTTGATAATATGTTTTTACAAAATAAAGTTCAATTGTTCCTTTTTCTACATTATCTTTTATAAAATGATACCTGACATCAATGTGTTTGGTTTTCGTATGTTGGATAGGATTAGCAGATATCGCGATTGCACTCTTCGAGTCACAATATATTGGTATTTTATCAAACTTGAATCCATAGTCTCGCAGTTGTGTTCGCATCCACAAGACTTGAGAGCAGCAACTAGCAGCGGCTACATACTCTGCTTCAGCAGTCGATGTGGAAACGCATAATTGTTTCTTTGATGCCCAGCTAACGAGCTTGTCTCCAAGGAATTGAATGTGACCTGAAGTACTCTTTCTGTCCAACATGCAACCTGCATGATCTGCATCTAAATAAGCAGTCAGTTGAAACCCAGTATCCTTAGGATACCACAGACCAAGATCTGCAGTCCCCTTCAGATACCTAAAAATCCTTTTGACAGCAGTCAAATGGGATTCTTTAGGAGCAGCCTGATATCTAGAACACAAGCATGTTGAAAACATAATATCTGGCCTACTTGAAGTAAGATACATTAACGATCCTATCATACCTCTATAAGTTCTAACATCAACACTTTTACCCGAAGGATCAGTGCTAATCTTAGTACCTGGTGCCATCGGGGTTCCAATTAGTTTACAATTTTCCATTTTAAACTTCCGAAGAATATCCAAAATGTACTTAGATTGGTTAATGAAAATCCCCGTTGAAAACTGTTTAACTTGTAATCCGAGAAAGAAATTCATCTCTCCCATCATACTCATTTGAAAACGTGACACCATGAGGTTAGAAAAGTTTTTGCAAAATTTAGGATTAGTAGAGCCAAATATTATATCATCAACATATATTTGAATAAGGATGATATCGGCTTTTTCCTTTTTGATGAACAAAGTGGTATCAACCTTACCTTTAGAAAAACCGGACTTGACCAAGAATTTAGATAGAACATCATACCATGCTCGAGGGGCTTGTTTTAAACCGTACAGGGCTTTGTCCAAGATATAGACATGATTTGGCTTATCTGGATTGATGAACCCTTCTGGTTGAGACACGTACACTTCCTCTTTAAGAATGCCATTCAGAAAGGTTGTTTTCACATCCATCTGAAAGACTGTGAAATTCTTATGAGTTGCGTAGGCTAGAAACATGCGGATTGCTTCTATACGCGCTACTGGAGCATACGTCTCATCGTAGTTTATGCCTTCCTCTTGCCGGTAACCTTTGGCAACAAGTCGAGCTTTGTTTCTTATGACGATGCCATCTTCATCCTTTTTATTCTTGAATACCCATTTAGTTCCTATCACGGTTTTACCGTCTGGTTTTGGAACTAATCTCCAGAACTTTAGGGCTTCAAACTGATTGATCTCTTCTTGCATAGCAAATACCCAATCCGAATCAGCAAGAGCCTCTGATACTCGCGTGGGCTCTATCTTACTGAGGAATGAGTCATGCATACATTGATTAAGAGTCGCTGACCTAGTTTGTACAGGCTTGTTGAGATCTCCAATTACTTGATGTAAAGGATGCTCTTTGGTCCAGCGATGCTCATGAGGGAGTGGAGTAGATGAAGATTGATCATGATCATCATCTAGAAATCCACTATCAGACTCTTCAGTTTGAATAATAGGAGGGGGGTTTATAGTTGAAGTTTCAGGTGCAGAAGTATCAGTTGGAACAGCAGAATCTGGCTGTTGAGTAGACATTGTATCACACCCAACTGAAACAGTTACTTTTGGCTCAGTAGTTACTTGTACATCTTCAACTGTAGGAGTAATTGTTGGAATGTGAGTTTTTGGCTGAACGGGGGATTCTTGTTCAGTTATGACATCTGAAATGACTGGATGATTGCAACTTGTGTCTTCAGACCTGTCAGTCACAACAGATTTAGGTATATTAGATCCTAGAAACTCATCATAAAAGAATTCAAATAACAAATCTAAATCAGATAAATGTAAAATATAAGTAGAAGCATTATTTGAATTATTCGCTGTAGAAGCAGGTTCTGGACTGATCTGCCCAGAAGCTAATACTCCAGTGATAACGGGTTCTGAACTAAGTTGATCAGAAGCCATTTCTTCATCAAATGTTACATTAACGCTCTCGACGACTGTCTTTAACTTCTTCAGATAAACACGATATGATGCAGATGTTGAAGAATATCCAATTAATATACCCTCGTCCGCCTTAGCACTGAATTTATTCAGACTCTCCCTGTCATTAAGCACAAAACACTTACACCCAAATACATGAAAATACTTGATTGTCGGTGTTCTGTTGTTGATCAGTTCATATGGAGTCTTTTGAAAACGGCGGTGTATTATGGACCGATTTTGAGTATGACATGCAGTTGACACAGCTTATGCCCACAAGAATAGAGGTAGATCGGATTGGCTGAGCATAGTACGAGCGGCCTCGACTAGCGTCCTATTTCGCCTTTCGACTACTCCATTTTGTTCAGGCGTACGAGCAGCAGAGTACTGATGTGATATCCCGACCAATTCGAGATATTCTTCAACAATCTTGTTTTTGAACTCTGTGTCGTTGTCCGTTCGAAGAAACTTGACTTGTCTTTGCATATTCACCTGGGTCATCTTTAAGAAAGTAATGAGAACTTCGGGCGTCTTATCTATTGATCGAAGAAATTTGACCCACGTGTATTTTGAGTAATCGTCCACAATAACCAACACGTACTTCTTTCCACCCAAGCTCTGAGTTCGCATTGGACCACACAAATTCATATGCAACAACTCTAGTGGAGAACTGGTGCTTGGTTCAGGCTTCGGTTTATGCGGAGCTCTCTTCATCTTACTCTTTTCACATGCAGCACATAAGTGTTCTTTCTCGTATTTCAGCTCAGGAAATCCTTTTACCAATTTCCCGCTAACCAGCTTGTTGATGTAACGAAAATTCAGATGTGATAGTCTTTGGTGCCAGAGCCAACTTTGTTGCATCGAAGCTTTTGACAATAAGCAAACTTGATTGTCAATCTAAACTTTGGACAGGTTGATGGTATAAAGGTTTGTCTTTCGATTTCCAGCTAAGAGTTCTGTGTCGTCTTCAGTACGAACCGAGCAACTCTTAGATTTGAAGTTGACCTCTAACCCTTTATCGCAGAATTGACCGATGCTAAACAAATTGTGCCCTAAACCTTCGACATAACTCACCTTACTAATCGTTATGTTGTCTTGTGTCGGTCCAACAATACTTTATAACAAGTTCTTAGAAACAACACAATAAGATTACCAACCTGTTTGATATATAAAATAACGATTACAAGGTTGATCGATTAAGCTTTGCTTTGTGTTCTCTATGTTTTCTCTCTTTTACACCTTGATGTGTGTGTTTGTATGTGTGATAAGTCATCTGATCTTGAGAGACTAGAGATACACTTAAAATCTAGCAAGTGTGTTGAACACACTATCAAGATTAATATCTAGATATTAAATCTAGATATTATATCTAATATAAACTAGAAACTAAATAACTAACTAAGTTACCTTTAACTAACTATTACAATACTTTAACTTAGATATATAGATCTAAGTAAACTAAAACATATTACATTAAATTACATTGACATTTATTACAAATAGACATAGACTTTTATATCGAGAGTCGACGTTCCGGCTTTAGCTTCAGATTACGATCTTCAGATTGGATGATCTTGAATCCAATGAGACTGTGGTCTACCAATCTCCCCCTTTGGATCAAGATCATTTAATAAAAAGATTTATCCAATTCAGTCTTCTTGTTCAGCTCAGAAGATGCAATCTCTTTCTCTAAATTCAGCATGTCTTCAATCTAACAATCTTCCCTTCTGAAGAGTAGACGTGATTCTTGAAACATGTGATCTTTGCCATTTCTTGTGTAGTCATTCTCCCCCTTTTTGATGTTAAGTGCAACGACTTCATCAAAATTTGTGGTAAGAAATGTCAATCTTGCGGTTAGAGCCCCTGATTCGTCAATTCATAAGAGATTCATCTAGATCTTTGCAAATCCAGACAAATGTGTCGTGTAACACCTGAAATCAACTAATGAATCAGTTATCATGCCTGTCAGTAACACTAAGTCACTGAGTGTAACGAATACACATGGGAAAGGAGCTGTTTGATGTTGACTCCCCCAGGGCTTCCATTTAATCATCGAAACACCACAAAGGTAATTTCTATAAACGTTATGACAAAGAAACTAAATCCTTGTGTGTTCGTGCTTGTGTTGAAAGAATTAAGCACGGATGATTGCTTATTGGCTCAAAATTGTGTAAACCACTGAGACAACAGTAAGTTAAACACAGACTCAATGTGCATGATTGAAGTGCGAAGGTGGGGCAGACCTCCTTCTTTTCAATATCTAGATTTTCCGAATGAAAATCAGATAGCATATGTGCTGCATCCCCTTTGAAAATGTGAAACACTTTCTTGTTGAGAAGAAAATGAGTAAATAGTGAGGTTTGATCAAGAGTTGGCATGGGCTAGTTGCCTGTTTCAATAATGTTCACCAAAGAATTGTGAATCACTAGAATGGTGGCTACCCGGCTCAGAAAAAGTTGGTGCAGAGTTTTGATATTCTTTTAACTCTGTTCTCACACGTTCTTTCTTTTAAACTTTTTGCTTTCTCTAATCACACTCATTCCTTTTCTATTTTCACACTCAATCACTAAGGATTAACTTCTAGGGTAGAAATCACTGGTTAAGGTGATTCCATAGAAGTTGTGTTATTTCCTAGCACAATGATTCCTTGTTTTCCTAGATGCACGTGATGCTCAGATTGGTTTAACTATTTCAGTTAAAGCACAATTTAGATCATGAAAACATTTAAAATACACTCCCAAAATATAAAATGTGATGAAAAATCGGGAAGTGTTTTGAACATTAAAAACATTGTTTTCCAATGATTGAAAGTTGTCCTTCTTTCAACCATATGTGAGATGAAGATATAGAATTATACCTTAACGTGCGATCTTACATCTCATGAAGCTAAGCTTTAAGTCATAGAAATATGAACTTGTAAGCTTCTCTCAAAAATTCTGCAAAAGTCTAATGTCAAGTCAAAGTAAAAATTTATTCACTTTTAATGAAAAGACAAAAAGCAGTAAAACTTTTTAAAGTATGAGTCCTGATTTGAAATAATCAGAAGTCATATCCGAACTCCCCTTTTGACTTGAAGAGCTTCCCCTAAATTCTTGCATAACAACAAAAAAAAAATTGGCATTAAAAGGTACATGCAACATTTTATGAGCTCCTCCTCCAAGTAATATTGACCAGATGTCAATTTCTTCTCATTCTCCCCCTTGGATCATGAACATTTTGATAGAATGACAGATATCAATCAGAGTTAAGAATGAAGAAATGATGAAAAAGTATACAATAGAAAACTTTGTTAGGTAATTACCGATTATATCTTAAGATTTAGCATACCTAGCTTAGAGACAAGAAAGTTGAACCTCTTTTCATCTAAGGGTTTGGTGAACAAATCGGCAAGTTGATAATCAGTTTTTACAAAGAAAAGTTCAATTGTTCCTTTTTCAACATGATCTTTAATAAAATGATACCTGACGTCTATGTGCTTTGTCTTTGTGTGCTGAACAGGATTCGCTGTGATTGCGATGGCGCTCTTGGAGTCACAGTAGATCGGGATCTTGTTGAAGTGGAAACCGTAGTCGCGTAATTGAGTTCTCATCCACAAGACTTGAGAACAGCAGCTAGCAGCAGCTACATATTCTGCTTCTGCCGTGGAAGTTGAAACGCAAAGTTGCTTATTTGATCCCCAACTTACTAATTTGTCACCGAGGAACTGTACGTGTCCTGACGTGCTCTTCCTGTCTAACATACAACCTGCATGATCTGCATCTGTGTAGGCTGTTAGTTCAAAACTAGTATCTTTAGGATACCACAGACCGAGATCTGCAGTGCCCTTTAGATACCTGAAAATGCGCTTTACAGCAGACAAATGGATTTCTGTTGGATTGGCCTGATATCGTGCACATAAACATGTTGAGAACATTATATCTGGCCTACTCGACGTAAGATACATTAAAGAACCTATCATCCCTCGATAAGTCCTAACATCAACAGCCTTTCCCGAAGGATCGCTGCCAATCTTAGTACCTGGTGCCATTGGGGTACCAATCGGTTTTGAATTTTCCATTTTGAACTTCCGAAAAATATCCATAATGTATTTTGACTGATTGATAAAAATACCCGTTGAAAATTGTTTTACTTGTAAACCGAGGAAGAAATTCATCTCTCCCATCAAGTTCATCTGAAATCTAGACACCATAAGGTTTGCAAAATTCTTACAGTACTTAGTATTTGTAGAACCAAAGATAATATCATCTACATAGATTTGAATTAAAATGATATCGGCTTTTTCCTTTTTGATAAACAAAGTGGTATCCACCGTACCTTTTGAAAACCCAGACTTGACTAGAAAAGTGGAAAGGACATCATACCAGGCTCGAGGTGCTTGTTTCAGACCGTAGAGTGCTTTGTCGAGAATGTAAACGTGATTCGGCTTCTCTTGGTTGACAAAACCTTCTGGCTGAGAGACGTAGACTTCCTTCTTCAGAATTCCATTGAGGAATGTTGTCTTCACGTCCATTTGAAAGACCGTGAAGTTCTTGTGGGCTGCGTAGGCTAAAAACATTCTGATTGCCTCTAATCGCGCCACAGGAGCATATGTTTCGTCAAAGTCTATTCCTTCCTCTTGTCTGTATCCTTTGGCTACTAGTCTTGCCTTGTTTCGGATAACGGTACCATCTTCGTCTTTCTTTATCTTGAAAACCCATTTCGTACCTATTATGGTTTTACCTTGAGGTTTCGGTACGAGTCTCCAGACTTTAAGTGCATTGAACTGATTCATCTCTTCTTGCATTGAGATCACCCATTCTGGATCCGCAAGTGCCTCTGATACGCGAGTTGGCTCGAACTTGCTCAGAAAGGAGTCATGCATGCACATGTTCATTGATGCTGACCTAGTTTGCACCGGTTTTGATGGATCGCCAATTATCTGGCTTATCGGGTGCTCTTTGGTCCATTTTTGTTCATGAGGCAGTGGATTAGATGACTGTATGTCAGTTGTGTCATCTAAGAATCCACTTGTACCTTCTTCTGTTTGTTCAGGAGGAGTGATTGTTTCAGTTGAAGTGGCAGGTTCAGAAGGCTCAGCAGGTACAGCTTGAACTGGCTGTAGATGGATCTGTACGGAATCTCCTACTGTGGCAGCTACTTCTGTCTCTTTATCATTTGTCACTTCTTCAACTATTGGAGTCGGCATTTGAATTGTAATTTCTTGTTGAATCGGGGCGTTTGATTCAATAGAGTCATCTGAACTGGTTGGATAAGTAGTCGTTAAGTATTCCATCCTGTCAACCACAACAGATTTCTTTACATTAGATCCAAGAAATTCATCATAAAACAATTCAAATAATAAATCTAAATCAGATAAATGGTTAGTTGAAGTTGAAGCTTCGTCTGATTTATTCTGTTGAGACGCAGGTTCTGGACTGAGTTGCCCAGAAGCTAGTACTCCAGTTATAACGGGTTCTGAACGTTGTTGTTCGGAAGCCATTTCTTCATCAAAGGTGACGTTGATGCTTTCAATCACCGTCTTTGACTTCTTGAAGTAGATTCTGAATGCAGTTGATGATGAGGAGTATCCAATGAAGATTCCTTCATCTGCCTTGGCGCTGAACTTGTTGAGATTCTCCCTATCGTTTAGAATGAAACACTTACATCCAAAGATATGGAAGTATTTGATTGTAGGTGTTCGGTTGTTGATCAACGCATAAGGAGTCTTCTTGAACCTCCGATGTATCATGGAACGATTCTGTGTGTAGCACGCGGTCGAAACAGCTTCTGCCCACAAAAATAGAGGTAAGTTGGAATGACTTAGCATAGTACGAGCAGCCTCGACTAGCGTTCGATTTCTTCTTTCAACTACTCCATTTTGTTGAGGCGTTCGAGCAGCAGAGTATTGATGTGAAATCCCGACAGATTCGAGATATTCTTCAACTTTGTTGTTCTTGAACTCTGTGCCGTTGTCTGTTCTTAGAATCTTGACCGGTTTCTGCAGATTCACCTGGGTCGTTTTCAGGAATGTAATGAGAACATCAGGTGTCTCATCTTTTGAACGTAGAAACTTGACCCATGTGTATCGTGAGTAATCGTCCACGATCACGAGTATGTACTTCTTTCCGCCTAAGCTTTGAGTGCGCATTGGACCGCATAGATCCATATGCAATAACTCTAAAGGAGCTTTTGTACTTGGTTCAGGCTTCGGTTTATGAGGTGCCCTCTTCATCTTGCCCTTCTCACAAGCTTCACAAAGATGTTCTCTTTCATATCTCAGCTCTGGAAGTCCTTTGACGAGCTTTCCACTGACCAGGTTGTTGATGTACCGAAAGTTGAGGTGAGAAAGACGTCGATGCCATAACCAACTTTGTTGCATCGAAGCTTTCGATAGTAGACAAACTTGTTTGTCAGTCTGGACATCTGATAAGTTTATTGTGTAGAGGTCTGATTCTCGTGTACCGACCAAGAGTTTTTCGCCTTCTTCATTGCGAACAGAACAGCTCTTGGCTTTGAAGTTGACCTCTAAGTCTTTGTCACAGAACTGGCCTATACTGAACAAGTTGTGTCCTAAGCCTTCTACATAGCTCACCCTCTTGATAGTTACATTGCCGTGTTGTACATCACCATATCCCATGATTGGAGAAAACTGGTCATTGCCAAATCTTACTGTTCCACAATATTTGTCTTTGTAATTGGACAGTATCTCTTTTTGACCTGTCATGTGTTTGGAACATCCGTTGTCCAAGAACCACGTGTGACTAGTCTGCATAAGAGAAATTAGAAATTTAGATTTGTATATGACAACATTGGAATATACACTTTGGTCATCGAAGAGCGGGTCTTGAACTGATTTGTTCAAAAGCCTATTTTGATCTTCGATGTTCGGGTTTTGAACTGCATTATCCAAAAACCTATTTTTGACTTTGAAGAACAAGTCCTGATCTGTACATAATCAGAAGTCGCTTTCTCTCTAAGCTTTGTGTGCCTGCAACACAGATTTCACCTTAGGTACCCATTGGAATTTGGGTCCTACTGTGTTAGCACATGATTTTGGTATCCATTTCAAATTGGATCCTATTTTCTTTTGAAATGCATGAGAAGAATTGGTATGAGATGAATGCACATGGTAATTTCCAAACCAATCTTCAGAATCTTGACAAGATATAGATATATGTTTATCATAAAAAGAAGACTTTCCAGCAGATAAAGATAACTGAAATAATTGCTTCATTGTATATTATTTACGAGAAACAGCAAATTTTGGGTTCAAAACAGCAATATCAGCAATTACAACATCTTTAGTAAGCGAAGTCTTATTACAATTAACACTACTAGACGTTAAGACGGTCTTGTCAAGGTTCCGTTTGGGTTGCCACAGAGAATTTGCTTCTGGCCTTTGATTTCTCAGATATGAAACATGTAAAGCTGGTGAGTTAGACCTTGGAGCAACAAACGAATGCTTCTTCTTGGAATTACCAGTAGTGGTCGGTTTCTGTGAATGCTGAAATATTTTCTTACCTTTAGCACTCTTAGCGTTCACAGAGACTGATTTATCAACGAAAGCTTTTGTTGATTTTGCACTGTTCACAGGCTTACTGGTTTTTCTTAAAGTTTTCTTCACAAAAGATGAATGGTTGGGAAGTTGTGTATTAAAGTCAAAGAGATTGGAACCATCATCTGAACTACCGTCAAAGTTCAAAAAATCAAGACTTTTATTTGATGAACCAGACAAATCCTTAGAGTTTGAAGCTTTTGAAATAACAGAATTTGAAAACACGGTTGAAAAAACGTTTTGCTCAATATTTATCAAAAGTCTTGCATCTGATAAAGAATTCTCGAGTTCAGAAATTTTACGTTCTAAAACGAGAGGAGGGACATATAGTTTACCTTTAATAGGCTTCGCCTCCATTTCCTTTTCAGTATAACTTAGAAAGAAATCACTTGAAAGAGTTTCCTTCTTTTTGTATATTGGGTTTTCATCATAACTATTATTCAACTTCGCATAATAAAATGGAAGATGAACTTTAGCTGATTTCATCCGTTTTTCCGTTTCATTGGCTTCATCCTCTTTTGATAGCTTAGTCCAAAAAGTTTTAAACGCGGGGAGTCTGCGGGCTAATTGCATATTAAGATGATCATAAAGTCCTGGAACTTCAGACATCCCCTTTTTAAGACAGTGAGGATTCTTATAACCGATTCCCCATCTCTCTTTCTCCTCTTTGGGTTTGTTCAGAAAAATAGTTTGTTCAGTTTGACCCATTTTATACAACTTCTCTTCCAAACTTTTTAGTGTTCCGAGTAAAGAAAAGTTTTCTTTTGTACAAGAAGCATGCAACTTTTTAAGCTCATAAATATCTATCTTACTTTTTAGAAGTTGAGACTTAAGATCAGAATTCTCTTTTAGAATTATTGTCTTTTCCTTAGCGTTGGTGTCATTATCTTTATGTAAAACCTCAATTAATACTTTCTTCTCAGCAATTTCATTGCTAAGTTTCTGTATCAACTGGTTTTTGTCTGTCATGACACCATTATCTTGTTTAGGATTAGATTCTAACTTTCTTTGTTTCATACTCATGGCATGCATTTTATTCATGAATTCTAAATCAGATAGATTACATACCTCCTCTTCTTCATTGTCAGAATCAGCTTCAGCATCTGATTCTATCTTGCCCATCAAGCACATGTTGACAGCTTCTTCTCTATCTTCATCATCTGAGTGATCGAGCCAGTATTCGTCCTCAGCCATCAGTGCCTTGCCTGCCTCTTGTTGTTTTGCAAGAAGCATCTTGTTCTTGTAATAGTCTGAATTTCTGACTTTAGATCTGCGGCAGTCTTTGGCATAGTGACCTGGTTTACCACAGTTGTAGCATGTAGGCGGTTCTGGATGACTTGATCCTTCAGCTTTGAATTTCCTTTCTTCCGGTCTCCTCTCCTCTATCCTCTTTCCTTCCGACTGAAACCTTCTCTCTTCTGGTTTCCTCTCCTCTGATCTTCTCCCATCAAATCTCTTCCCTTCGTATCTGCTACCTTCGATCCTTTCTTTATGAATGTAGTTGTTCGGACCAGATGAATATCTCTGATTATTTGATGTTGGCTTTGTGTAGAACCTTTTCTGAAAGGCACTAGTCAGCATCATCATTGCTTGCTTCAGCTGATCGTTTTCATCTGATTCTGAGTTTGCACAACCTTCATTTTCTTCATCTGATTCATATACAGTCGCCTTGTTCTTCTTCTTTCTGACTACAAGGGCGACTGTGTCTTCAACTACCTTTCCTCTATGTCTCTTCTCATCCAGAATTTCATCCACCTCTTCTTCATTCTGACGGAGGGTTTCATACACCTCGTGAAGTGGAATCTCATTCAAGTCTTTAATTTGCTTCATCTGACGAGCAAATCTTTTCCATTCAGGTTGAAGAATACTAAGGAATTTGATATTCAGCTCATTTTGAGATTTGTGAACTTTGTTCTTGCTAAGTTCATTCAGCAATGTCACAAACCTGTCATAGGTTTCTTCTAAGGTTTCTCCCACCCTGCCTCTAAATTCTTCATAGTTATTTAGGCAGTTGGAGATCTTCAGCTGATTTCCAATTTTTGAACCCAGCATCATTTTCTCGAGCTGATCCCACATTTCTTTACCTGAAGCCTTGTAACTGTCAATCTTGACATATATTTCATTTGGGATCCCCTGTAAGATGTATGACTTTGATAATTTGTCGCATTTGGCTCTTCTGAGGTTATCATCTTGTAGCTCGTGATACTTCAGTTCAACCTGAGTAGGCACGTTATTAATTACACGAGTCGTCATTGGTGGTGTCATAATCCCTTCTTCAATAGATGTTCTGATATAATCACCCAGCTCGTGTCTGTCAATGAAGTTTAGAAACCTATCCTTCCACTGTTCGTATTCTCCTTTGAATAGAACTGGTGGCTTGGTGTCAGTTCCTATTTGTTTGATTTGATGTGCAAAAAGAACTGTTTGATTTGACCGTTAGTACAGATAAAATTTGATCACACAAGAAATTTTGTCCCCCTAGGCAGACTTAGCACGGGGGTATGGGGGCAGCGCCCCTAGAGAAAAAAAAATTATGACAATTAAAGACCCTATTACAGTTTCGAAAAATTCTCAGGAAAAAAAAAATATTCTAAGTGAGGTTCGCGTTTCTAATGGGACCCGAGAAGTATGCTTTGCGGGTCACTTGGGAACCGAGAAGTTGAGCTTTTCGGGTCACTTGGGAACCGAGAAGTTGAGCTTTTCGGGTCACTTGGGAACCGAGAAGTTGAGCTTTTCGGGTTATTCAACCTCTGGAATGCGGGTGTTCGACCTGTTCTTCTGAAAATCGTATGAATCTTGTTCCTGAAACGATTTAGCAATAACAAACACTACCCTTATGTCTAGAAACACTTCTAGAACAGATTGTAGGCACTCGATCTCACTAAAACACTCTTTTTAGAAATTAATCTGATCGCACAGTGACTTACTCTTCTCAACTCTTTTCTCACAAAAACCACAAATTGGAACTCGATTTAAGCTTTAACGTGAAACTAAACACATACAACTCAATCTAGCATGTATTTCGATCACACTCTGATCGATTCTAACACCTAAAACACTCTTACACTCGAAATCAATTTTTTTTTTCTTGAAGAACACAGAGACGTTTTTCTGAAAAACTTGTTTGATCTTAATCAGGCTCTGATACCAATTGTCGGTCCAACAATACTTTATAACAAGTTCTTAGAAACAACACAATAAGATTACCAACCTGTTTGATATATAAAATAACGATTACAAGGTTGATCGATTAAGCTTTGCTTTGTGTTCTCTATGTTTTCTCTCTTTTACACCTTGATGTGTGTGTTTGTATGTGTGATAAGTCATCTGATCTTGAGAGACTAGAGATACACTTAAAATCTAGCAAGTGTGTTGAACACACTATCAAGATTAATATCTAGATATTAAATCTAGATATTATATCTAATATAAACTAGAAACTAAATAACTAACTAAGTTACCTTTAACTAACTATTACAATACTTTAACTTAGATATATAGATCTAAGTAAACTAAAACATATTACATTAAATTACATTGATATTTATTACAAATAGACATAGACTTTTATATCGAGAGTCGACGTTCCGGCTTTAGCTTCAGATTACGATCTTCAGATTGGATGATCTTGAATCCAATGAGACTGTGGTCTAACATCTTGAATAATGTCACCGTATTCTAATATCGGTGAAAGCTGATCGTTTCCAAATCTGACATTTCCACTGAATTTCTCTGTATAATTAGACAATACAGCTTTTTGCCCAGTCATATGCTTGGAACATCCACTATCCAAGTACCACATATGTCCGGTCTGCAAGAGAAATCAGGAAACAATAACTTTAGGTACCCATTTAAAAATGGGTCCTAACAGATTAGCACAAGATTTTGGTATCCATTTGAAAATAGACCCTCTGTTCTTTTGAAAACCTTTAAAAATATTTGTTCTTGAAGAATAAACATGATAAGATCCAAACCAATCATTAGAATTATGATGATAAGCAAAATCATTTCTCTGATAATGAAAAGATTTAGTAGTAGTAGTAGTAGGAGATAATTGAATCAATTGCTTTATTGAATAACGCTTGTAAGAAGTTACAAGGTTTTGTTTAAGAGAAGCAAGTTGATCAACTACATCATTATCACTACTAACTGATCTATTACAAGAGTTATCAGAAACTGATTCAGCTATCTCAACATCCTTCCTTTTTGGTTGCCATTCAGTTCGAGCTTTCAACCTTTTCTTGCTTATATCTGAAACAAAAGATTTAGATTTATTAGGAAAAGCAGATTTCTGAGATTGATTTTTCTTTTGTGTACTAGTGTATTTCTGTTTCTGTAATCACTGTTTCTTATGTTTCTTACCTTGAGCATAGTAATCAGCAGTTACAGAAACTGATTCACCAACCTTAGCTGATGATTCACCAATATTAAAACCACTTGGTAACACTTTTTCATTTATAAGACAAGTAGAATGATCAGGAAGAGGAGCATTGAAGTCAAACATATCAATTTCTTCTATGCACCCATCATCAGAGTTTAAAAACTCATTTGCAGACACAAATAAGTCATCAAAATTATCAGACGAAATTTGAGGTGCCTTTGAAACTGTAGAACACTTTGTAGGTTTAGATTGAAAAACAGTGTTCTTTAAAACTGTAGAAAACACACTTTGTTCAATATCTACCAAAAGTCTTTCATCAGAAACAACATTTTCAAGTTCAACTATTTTGCTTTCAAGAATGAGTGGAGGAACATAAACCTTTGCAATTGCAGGTTTTGCCTTCATCTCAGAAACAGAATAACTAGCAAAATAGTTGTTTGAAAGAACTTTTGGTGTGTCTGAAAGATAACTATCATTTAACTTTGCATAGTTAAATGGTAGTTGCATTTTCTTTACATTCTTTCTATTTTCAGTTTCTTTGGCCTCAACTTCTTCTGGTATTTTGGTAACAAATTTGGGTTTTAAATGAGTATGTTTACCAGCACAAGCAAGAAAATCAAAATTATATAATGCTGGTTGTTTTCTGATGGCTTTCTTTAAGTAATGGGGGTTTTGAAAACCAAGTCCCCATTTTTCCTTAACATCAGCCTCTTCGTTAGGTGCATTAAGAAAGATAGTTTGATCTGTTTGGCCTCTTGCATAAAGTTTGGCTTCCAGACCATTTATCTTCTTATTCAAAAGCTTGTTCTCAACCTGCAGTTTATGAACAGTTAATGCAGATTCTTTCTTCTCAAACTCATATTTAGAAATTTTAACTTCAAAATCAGAAATCTTCTTTTCAAAACAATCTACTTGATGTTTAGAATCAGAAGCAGACTTGCGTAAAGAATCAATTAGATCTTTTTTCCCAATAACAAACTTATTAAGCTCAAAGATCTTGTTGTTTCTTTTAGCAACTCTGTCTTTTTCTTTCTTCAATTTTACTTGAAGATCATTAAGCTCAACCATCATAGCTTCCATTTTGGTTATGAAATCTTTTTCAGTTAAGTTTAATACCTCATCAGCTGTCTCGTCATCTGACTCATCATACTTGACCTCTTTTCCCATTAGACAGAGATGAGCAGTTTCTTCCTTCTCTTTGTCATCCTCTTGATCAGAATGATCCAACCAAAATTCGTCCTCAGCCATTACTGCTATGCCCGCTTCTTGCTGTTTGGCCAATAAAAGTTTGTTCTAATAATACTGGGAGTTTCGAACCTTTGGCTTTCTACAATCTTTAGCAAAATGTCCAATCTTGCCACAGTTGTAGCATTTAATTGGATCATTTGTTGGCTTTTCAGCAACGGTGTAATCATTCACGTACTTCTTCTTTTCTTCCGGCTTCCTTTCCATATACCGGTTTTCTTCATGTCGCTTTCCTTCAACTCTTTTTCGGTGCTCATGGTTCTTAGAGCTGGATGAAGAGTATCTCTGAGAATTGGATCCCGACTTTTTGTAGAATTTCTTTTGAAATGCTCGGGTCAGTAGAAGCATAGCTTGTTTGAGACTTTCTCCATCATCTCCATCTGATTCAGATTCCGATTCAAAACTTGTAAGCACTTTCTTCTTTTTCTTCTTCTCTTTCTTTTCTTTCTTGTTCTCTCCGGCCACCAATGCAATAGGATCAGGAACTTTTTCTGCCTTCTTTTTCTCAGCTCTCTTTTCTCTTCCACTTCTTCTTCATTTTGCCTCAGAGTCTCATAAACCTCATGTAACGGAATGTCATTGAGATCCTTCATCTGTTTCATCCTACGTGTATGCTTTTTCCACTCTGGTTGTAGGATGCTCAGGAATTTGACATTGTTCTCAAGTTGCTTCTTTTTCACCTTATTCTTTGTCAGTTCATTCAGAAGCAAGACAAACCGTTCATAGGTGTCTTCCAAGCTTTCATTCTCTTTGGCTTTGAATTCTTCATAGCTATTGATGCAGTTAGCCACTTTCATCTGATTCCCGACCTTGGATCCCATCATCATCTTTTGCAATTGATCCCACATCTTCTTAGCATTTGTCTTGTAACTATCAATCTTGATGTATATCTCATTCGGAATGCTCTGAAGAAGTAAGGATCTTGCTTGTTTATCTGCTTTATATCGGCTTTTCTGTTCTTCAGAATACTGAGAAATATCCACTAGAACTGTTTTCATCTTTTGATCTCTTTCCTCAGTACCATCTTCACTATCAGATGAGTCATCATCAGGTATTTGAACTGTGATTGGTACCATAGGACCTTCTATAATTGACAGCAGAATGTTTTCCCCATTTGCATGTCTGTCTACAAAATCCAGAAATCTGTTTTTCCACTGTTCATATTCTCTTTTGAACAGTACTGGAGGCTTGACATCAGTGCCAATAGAAAGAGCATCTTTGGAAGTCATCTTGATTAAACCTGTTTGAAAAATATATGCAATAAGAAACTAGAACTGATCATTAGTCCAAATATGAAATCACAAGAAAAATCTTGAAATTTAGAAGAAAAAAAAATCAAAAAGTGACAAAACTCACAAGTCACTATAGCTGAAAAACTCGCAGACTAAGGTTTGCGCGTTTGTGAAACTCGCACGCTAAAGCTTGCGTGTACTGATAAACTCGCAGATAGCTAAAACTCGCTTGACGCTGAAACTCGCAAGTGACTATTCCCTTTGAACTCGCTAACGTCTAAACACGCAGACCACTATTCACGATGAAACGCGCTAAATGAGACGTGCGCGTTTCCAAAACTCTCTAATCAATACTTGCGCGTTTGAACAAACTCGCTAACCAAGCTTGCGCGTTCCAACACTTAGAAACTTTTCTTGAAATTCCAAACTCGCACGATGAATGAACTCGCAGATCACTATTCCTGCTCAAACTCGCACCCTTCGATTAGCGCGTTTGTAGAACTCGCTAATTACTACGTGCGTGTTCTGGTCCTTAGAAAATTTTCTGTCATGATCTTAATTCTTAACAAGAATAAACACTCAGAAACAATATTAAAGGAGTTTGCGGAATAACACTTTAATATTCAATGATCAATGAAACAGTTAATCATAATAACAACTTGTAAACTTTATTGAATGATTGTAAAGCTACAAGATTCAACACTCAACCTCAATATTGATGAACAGGCTCACCAATACGAATTCTACTTCTCTAGAATTAGGATTACAAACCTTGAGGTTGATTCTCTCTATAAAAACAAAAAGTCAGAATTCTAAAGTAAAAACTCTATCAATTACAAACTATTCTATATATACTGAAGATAAAAGATAATTACAAATAATAAAAGATCTTCAAAATAATCTTCCATCTTTATCTCCAAGCTTTCCATAATCTTCAAACTTGATCTGCACTAATCTTGATAATCTCATAAGCAGCACTAAGTCTTCAGCAGTATTAATACTTTGAGCAGTATTAATGTTCAGCAGTACTAACTACTAGCAGTACTAAAATTGCTTAGCAGTAGTAATCTCCTCTAGCAGTATTAATCTTGACTTAGCAGTACTAATCTTGTTCAGCAGTATTAACTTCACTCAGCAGCATTAATCTCAGAAGTAGTAATCAAGTTCTTCTAGCAGCATTAACTGTACTTGTGCATTTCTGAATTTCCCAACAATCTCCCCCTAACTTGACTTTTAGGAAGAGAAGTCAAGTTCTTCAGATGGTCTTCTTAGATGCTCCCAAAACTTCATGGCTCACACACCTGTATTTGCATCCAACCCCAAACTCTGATTGATTGTTCTTTGAATCAAATACTTAGCCATCTCTGAATCTAGAACACATCCTAGCTTCTTCTTCAACATTGCATGAAGCTTCAGTCTGCTGTGATTGTACACTCTATCCACTAGGAAGTACTCTATGTGATTTATGTCCATAGTTAGTGCATATACTCCACTAGTTTCATATAGAGTCGAATTGGTGACAGTTTTGAACACATTTCTGATCACATGCTCCACTTCTTCAGGTTTGAACATCATACACAGATACTCCATCACTAGTTTTGTAATTGAAATCTCTGGAGCTTTCAGTTGATCTGCATACAACTTCATTCCTATGTCAAACATCTCTTCTAAATCTGACCTGAAGCATGTTCTTACAATCTTTTGCCCAAGTGTTATACACTTCATACTTTTCATCCTTTCTTTTGAGCCTTATGTATTCCTTGCCATCAACCTTCATTGTGTCCCATAGAATAACCTCAGGTGGCTTCACTCCAACAGGTTCAGTTGAAATTGGTTCAGGCACTTTGTCCATCACTACCATGTACATATTTACATCATCAGTTCTTGCTGGTTCTTTCTGTTCAGATGGCTTAGGTGCCCCTTCTTCTTCAGCAACCTTCTCAGCTTCTTCTGTAGCTATTCTAGGCTTCTTGGTTGACTTTCTCCTTGCCATCATCTTGGTTCGTTTTAAAGTCCTTAGACTTTCACCAAGAGTGGCTTCTTTCTTTGGTGGTGTTTCTTGCTCATCTGGAAAAGGTTTTTCTATCATGAAGTCATTGTTTTCTTTCATTTTCTTCTCCATTTCCACCCTGGCAGTTTCATGCCCTTGAAGCTTGGTCATTTCAGAATTGTACAGCTCTTTAATCTGCTCAAATGTCATCTTTGAGAACATCTCCTTTCTGACTCCTACAGCACCTTTGAGAAATGTAATCATCTTGTTTCTCTCTTGAGTACCAAGGAATGTCTTTGAGGGTTGTCTCTTCTTTGCAGCTGTTTTTACCACCACATATTTATTCAGGGTTGCAGCTTTCTTCTGTGCCATTTCAGTTGCCAGACTTTGTTGATAAGCCTCATTTAATTCTGCAGCCAGAGCCTTAGCCATTTCCCTGTCTTTTTCAACTTGAACCCTTTCTTCTTTCTCAATATCAGCTTGCATCTTCCTGGCCAAAGCTTCATCTGACTCAACCAACTTTTGCTTTTTGATTGGTTGATCAAATTCCACCATTTTAGCTTTTGCCTTTATCTTTGCTTGCCATCTTCTCAACACTAGCTTTCTAGATCACTTCACCTTGTTCTTTGATGACAACTCCTTTGGCCTTTGAGATGACCTTGGGAGTATCATGCTTGGCTTTGATTAAGGTTTCTGCAATCTCAAGATCTGTCAAAAATTCTTGCACTATTTCTGCTGCTTCTTTCAGTTCAGCAGTATTAACAGTTTCTGCTGCTTGGCTTGAACTAGCAGCATTAACTGTTACTGCTGCTTGCTCTTTTACTGCTACTCTGCTTGATGTTTCTGCTGCTTGTACTGTTTCTTTACTTACTTCATCAATCTCCCCCTCAACACTATGTTTCTCCCCCTTATCTGTATCAACTTCCAATTTGTCCTCAGCTTCTGACTCCCCCTTTTTGGGAGCATCAGTTACTGGTTTCCTTCTTCTAAGCACAAACTGTTTCTTCCTCTTTTTCTGGACCAATCTCTTCACCAAGTTCTTCAGTTTGGAAATCTGATCTTGTTGAGACAGGACTATTAGTTTCAGCTCTTCTATGTCTTTTCCTTGGTTGATGACATCCAAGTTGATATTTCCCATAGCATCCATCAATTCTTGGTAGTTATATCTGTCATCACCTTCTCCAGGAGTGTTACCCCCTTTTGAAGGATCATGGGATCTTTTAGTAGTGGAAGCCTTCTGCCTAGCAGAAGCACTCTCCACCCCCTTGGGTTCTTGGCACCAGGGACCTTTGGATGATCGCTCACCCAAAGTTTCCATGGGGAAGGTCTTATTTATGTTACCACTGACCTCCTTTGTGCTAGCAGGAGTAGTGGCAGCCTTAGCACCCATATGCTCAAACATCTCCTCAGTGAGCACCTCCTTGGGGTTGGGAGACACCCCTGTGGTTTCCCTGTATATATTCTCTAATGGAGAATTCTCCATTAGAGGGATTAAAGGCTCAGTGGGTGAAGGTACAAGAAGGGAAGGAGCCTTCTTTACCTTTTTCCTTATGTAAGTTTGGGTTATTGGAGAATTTGGCTTTTGAACAAGAGACTGAGGGATTGATATGGAGGGTGAAGGTTGGGATTGGCTAGCAGTGGGATGGTCTAATGAGGGCCTTGACCCTGCTGCCATACCTTCTTCATTGTGGGACACCACCATCATTGTAGAGAACAATGGGGTGTCAACTCCTTCCGAGTCCAATGGAGATCTCTTCATGTTTGAAAAGACCTTACCTTTGGGAATTTTGGGTACATATACCTCATCAAAATGAGGCATATCCGTCAATTCATGGGTTATAACTTCCTGTACAAATCTTGGGTACATATAAAAACTCTTTTTGTTTCCCAAGTTTGATACAAGATCATTGAAAATCATTCTAGAAAAATTGTACTTTCTGTCAGTGGCCAAGCAGACCAAAGCATAAGCAATGGTACTGCTAAACTCACTCCATCCAGTAGTCTTTTTGGAAATACAGTGCATCAGGGTATGAACTAGAAAACGCCATTGGGTATAAAATTTGGCTTTTGAGAATTTGAAACCACCCAATTGGCCTACATACCCCATTCTTGAAAGGTTTGAGAACAAGTCCTCATTTGGAATAGAAGTAATACCTGCAGCATCGTCTAGACGTAGACAGATGCGTATTACCTCTTCAGAAACTGACAAGGGTTTGTCACACACCCTTGTCTTCAGAATCTGCACACCATTCTTTGTGACTACGGTGGCATTTACCCAGAGTTGTCTTTGATGCTCTATGTAGATTGTTGGCGATATAGTGAGAGCATGGGCAATGTGGCTGGACTTGAGAAAATCCACAATCTGGTGGAATCCAGCAGCTTGTTTCGGCTTCTGTAACATCGCAATCTCGTTGTGCTCATCAATGAAAGCCATGGATGCCATTGAACTTGAGTGTTCTTGCCTGAAACTTACTAGGAGCTTGAGAGAAAAGGGTTAGAGAGCAGATGAATATAAATCAAAGAGTCGTTATGAACGTTTGGGCGGGCAAAAAGGGTATTTATACGGTTTGGGACATAAGCAGCATTAACACCTAGCAGTATTAACTAACTAGCAGTATTAACTGAGAGCAGTATTAACCACTAGCAGTATTAACTAACTAGCAGTATTAACTAACTAGCAGTATTAACTGAGAGCAGTATTAACCACTAGCAGTATTAACTAACTAGCAGTATTAACTGTGCACTGGCAGTATTAAAACTGCACTGGCAGCATTAACTATACTTACACATTTTGAAGCTTGAGGTACTCTGAGCAAGGCAATAACTTCCTGAGAAAGATGTTAGTAGCACCAAAGAATAAACCAATAACAGGTATGTAAACACTTTTTAAAACATGAGCTCATTCAGAGTTGATCATGCCCACACTTGTGACCAAGAAAGTGAATCTACCCACATCAAAAGCTTTAGTGAATAGATCAGCAAACTGGTTGTCAGTATGAACTTTAGCAACTTGAATTAGCTTCTTTTCATTACAATCTCTGATAAAGTGATACCTGATTTCAATGTGCTTTGTTTTGGAGTGTTTGACTGGATTGTTAACAATGCTTATAGCACTTCTATTGTCAATGAAGATTGGAGTGTGAAGAAAGGTTACCCCATAGTCCAGCATCTGATTTTGAATCCATAGAACCTGAGAGCAGCAACTTGCAGCAGCAATATACTCAGCTTCTGTTGTTGATAAGGACACTGTGGTTTGTTTCTTACACTGCCAAGATACTAGTCTTGCACCCAAAAGTTGACATCCTCCTGAAGTAGACTTTCTGTCCATGTTAGCACCTCCCAAGTCACTATCTGAATAAGCAATCAAGTCAAAGTTGGATTCATAAGGATACCAAAGACCTAATCTAGGTTGCCCTCTTAAGTATCTGAAAATCCTTTTAACAGCTTACAGATGTGATTGCTTTGGCTTGACATGGAATCTGACACACAAACACACTGGAAACATGATGTCTGGTCTTGAGGCTGTGAGATACATAAGAGATCCAATCATTGATCTATATAGATGGACATTAACATCCTCCCCCTCAAGATCGGCAGTGATCTGTTTATGGGTCTCCATAGGTGTGCTTGCTGGCTTTGAGTCTGTTAATCCATATTTTTCCAGGATGTCTTTCACATATTTTGATTGGCTTATGAAGATCCCATCTTTCTTCTATTTCACTTGAAGCCCAAGGAAGAAGGTAAGTTCACCCATTGAACTCATTTTAAAGCTCTTGTGCATCAACTTTTCAAAGTCTCTGCACATCTGATCTTTTGTGGATCCAAAGATGATGTCATCCACATAAATCTGAACAAGTAGGATGTCCTTCTTACTTCTTTTAATGAAGAGGGTCTTATCAATTATTCCTCTTTCAAACCCATTCTCTAAGAGATAAGTAGACAGTGTATCATACCATGCTCTTGGGGCTTGATGAAGACCATACAGTGCTTTCTTTAGTTTGTATACTCTGTCTGGATATGATGGATTTTCAAATCCAGGGGGCTGACAGACATATACTTCTTCATCAATTGTACCATAAAGAAAGGAACTCTTCACATCCATTTGGTATACCTTGAACTTCATGTATGAGGCATAGGCTAGAAATAGCCTAATTGCCTCTACCCTTGCTACTGGAGCAAACACTTCTTCATAGTCAATGCCTTCTTCTTGAGTGTACCCTTATGGCACAAGCCTTGCTTTGTTTCTGATCACAATGCCTCTCTCATCCTTTTTATTCCTGAAAATCCACTTGGTTCCAATAGCTCTATGACCTTTTGGAAGGTCCACCAAGTCTCAAACTTCTTGCAATTTGAACTGCAGTAACTCTTCTTGCATAGCTTCTATCCAACTGGAATCTTTCATTGCATCAGAAACCTTCTTAGGCTCAATCTGAGATAGAAACCAAGAGAGTACTGTGTGTTGCTGATCCTGCAGCTCTTGAAGTCTGCTTTGATTCCTTGTTATCATAGGAGAAGAGATGTCTCCTATGACCAGCTCTGGAGGATGATTCTTTTGAGTTCTAGTCTGATGACTAGGTTCTTCATTGATTCCCATATCCAGATTGGAATCATTTAAGTCAGCTGAGGGGATCTCATCAGCTGCTTCTGGCTCTTCATGCACTTGATTCTCCTCATCTCTTCCTTCCTCTTCACTCTGATTTGGTTCAGTCATAGTTTCCTTTGCACAGACATCAACAGGCTCTATTGTAGGTATGGGAAAGATCACAGACTGAGGAATAATGTCTTGTACTTGTACTTGGTCATCCCCTGATCCTCCACTTCCTGAACCTGCATGATAATCACTACTGAAACCCAAAGAGTTAGTTAGTGAATCAATGTCAAATAACCACTGAGGACCAGACCCAATAGGATTTGGTGTGTTCTCATTGCATTTGACATTGTCACTTTCCTCAATTATTTTAGAAGAAGTAATAAAAACCCTGTAAGCCTTACTCTGAGATGAGTAACCAACAAGAAAACCATCATCTGCCTTGCTATCAAACTTTCCTAAGTGAGTTTTGGTATTGAGAATGGTTCAAGGACACCCAAAAGGTTTGAAAAATCCAATAAATGGTTTTCTTTTATTTAAAAGCTCATATGGTGTCTTGTTTTTAGGCTTGACTACTAGAACTCTGTTTTGGACATAGCAAGCAGTATTAACTGCTTCAGCCCAGAAAGTAATTGGAAGTTTTGAATCTGCCAACAGAGATCTAGCAGCTTCAATCAGTATCCTATTCCTTCTCTCAGCAACACCATTTTGTTGTGGAGTCCTAGGAGCACTGTATTGCCTCTCAATTCCTTTTTCCTCACAAAAGGTGTTTAGGTCATGATTTTTAAATTCAGTACCATTGTCTGACCTAATGACTTTTACCTTTTGATTAGTTTGGTTTTCAATTCTTAGAATAAAGGATTTGATCAGTCCACTTGTCTCATCCTTAGTCCTTAGAAAATATACCCAAGTAAATCTAGAGTAATCATCAACAATAACTAGGCAGTATGATTTCTTACCAATACTCATAACATTTGTAGGACCAAACAGATCCATATGCAACAACTGAAGAGAATTAGAGATTGTGTTCAACTCTTTGGACTTATGAGAAGTTTTGTGTTGTTTGCCTTTGAGACAGGCAACACAATGATCATCACATGAAAAGACTTTGGAAGGTAAACCTCTTACAAGGTTGTTTTTAACAAGTTTATTCATTGTTTTAAAGTTCATGTGACACATCCTTCTGTGCCAAAGTGATGATTCATCCAAAGAAGCTTTTGAAACAAGACAGTTTAGGGATGAATCAGTTGAAACACTTTCCATATCTAAGCAATATACATTATCCTTTCTGGGAGTTCTTAGTAGTATCATCTTTTCATCAACTACCTTGAATCCAGGAGCAAGGATAATGCATTCAGAATCTGTAAATAATATACTATGTTGTTTGTCACAAACCTGTGATACACTTAACAGGTTGTACCTTAACTGCTCAACATAGAATACATCTTCAAAGGTCATTTTACCTTTGGTTACATCCCCTTTACCACTTATCTTACCTCCATCTGGAGTATTACCAAAGGAAACATGCCCACCATCAATTTTCTTGAAATTCTTGAGGCATGACATGTTCCTTGTCATGTGCCTTGAGCAACCACTATCAATATGCCAGATACTCTTCCCCTTGAGCTGCTGGTTGCCCTACACATAAGATTAAACAATTAGTATTGAATGGGGACCCAAGCCAAAGTGGTCTTGGGTCTCCCTTTCTCATCAAAGTATTTACATTCCTTTTTTATGAGGTTTTTAAACTCAGAGCACTCTTTATTAGAGTACTTTGTCAATATGATTGGCTTAGCAGCACAAACACTAGAAGCAGTACTAACCTTAGAAGCACTAACAGAGTTAGCAGTATTAACTTTTGAAGAAATACTAACAATGTCAGCAGTACTAACATTGTTAGCAGTAGTATTACTTCTAGCAGCACTATCATTGTCAGCAGCACTATTTGTGGTAGCAGTACTAACAGTTTTAGTGTTTTTAGGAACCCACATATTGACACTTTCTTTAACAGACTTTTTCTTCATGTGGCTTTTAGATTTAACAGTTTTCTTAGCCACATGATTCCTTTCAACCTTCTTCCTATAACCAAAGGGTTTTTTCATAGATCTTTGAAAGTTCATCCTTTGGTTCATAGGGTTGAAATAACAGTTTTTGGCAAGATGATTCAATTTGCCACAGATAAAACAAGGTTTTGGTCTATTGATTTTACTCAAATCAACCCCTTGTTTTTGTGCCCACTGATTATTCCAGTTTCTTTGATTTCCCCTCTTTTTATCATGTTTTTGGGGCTCATTTTTCTTACATGCACACTGTTTGCAAGGACCTGGATTCACAACTGTGGTCTGTTTGTAATGGACCTTACCAGACTTTCCCTCTGTCTTCTCTATGTCTTTGGATTTGATCCAAGCCCTTCCACAGTCCTCATTGGTGATAATGTTATTCTCTAGAGGAATCTCACCACTCACTTTGTTCTCCTTACTCTTACCAACCTCTTTCTCAGTCTTATCCTCAACAACTACCTCATCTAAGGGATCTATCTCAGTGGCTCCCTCAGGCAAGTCCTTCCTGTCTTTGGTTTCTAGCAAGTCTGAGGTAGGAGGGATGTAATTGTTGTTATATAGTGGTGGTGTGGCATTATATCCAATTCCTCTTCTCAGCTTATCATGAATCTGAGTTTGTAGTAAAGAGTCGATTGCTTTAGAAGCATTGGAAAACTTTTCTACATCAAGCTTAACCTTGGTTAGCTCCTCTCTCAGCTTTTCACTCTCCTCTTTAGATTTTGTCAGTTTAAGTTCTAGATCCTTTTTCTCCCACTTCCAGTAATTGGTGTCATATGAGTGTTGGAGTTCATTGGCTTGAAAACCTTTAATCTGTTCCTCAAACCTCTCAACAATTCTCACATAGTCCTTTATATCCTTTTCTAATCTCTTAAGGTCATCACTCATCTTCTGGTTGTAATCCCTGTACCTTTTAACAGTGTCTATGCAAGTTTTAGAACAGAGATTAGAACTTACCTCAGATGGGAGATCAAATACTTCAGCCATAAGTGCTTGATTTTGGATAGCCTCTTCTACTTGATCACTCCAATCAAACCCCATTCCTTGTTGAGAAACAAGGGCTTGAGCAGAGTTTCTGTTATGGTTGAGGTTTCCAGACTATGCTTGTTGGTGGTTGTTGTTGTGAGACACTCCACTTCTGCATTCCCTGGCAAAGTGTCCCTTTAGATGGCATTTGTAGCACTCCACCTTTGATTTATCAAACCCTGCTCCATCTTCTCTTCTTTGGGAGAAGTTGTTCCTCCCAGTCTTCTTTATGAACTTCTTCACCCTCATGGAAAGCATGGCCATATGCCATTTAATATCCATCTCTTCCAGATCATCAGGATGAAGTTGTTCCAAATCATCATTAATTAAGGAGGAATTTCCATGGCTGGCAAGAAAGGCTTCAAACACAGAATCAGTGCCTTTTTCTTGATTTGCTCCATTAGCAGCATTAACTGATTCAGGATTAACAGTAGAATCAATTGATGCTGATAGGAGTGTAGCATTATGAATATATCCCGAAGGCTTCTTCTTTGACTCCACCTCAGCTTTAAATACTCTAAGATCATTATACAGATCATCAAGTTCTTTCTCTTCCAACTGATCATTCTGTCTGAATGAAACAGTGTACATGGTCCATTCATCTCCAAGGGACCTTAAGAACTTTCTGTTTACATCATCTTGATCAATCTGTACTCCCATAGTAGCTAGTTCACCAATCAGTTTGTTAAACCTGTCAAAAGTTTGAGTCATGGACTCATTCTTAGTTGACATAAAGTTTTCATACTGTTGCTTCAAGATTGCCTTTTGATTTCTCTTGGTACTTTTGGTACCAGAGAATCTCTTCTCTAGATCATTCCAGAGCATATGTGCATCAGTGCAATTACAGAATTGGTGTTGATATTCATTGGGAATGGCCAAGAGCAGTGTGCTCAAGGCTTTCATCTCTGTCTGCCTTGTCTTTCTTTCTGCATCCGTCTTTGGTGGAGTTATTTTTCCATCTTCACCAATCTTTCCTGCATCAGATGGGCCATTCTCAATGATGTCCCACATAGAGTAATCTGTGAGGAGAATGTATTGCTTGATTCTAATCTTCCACATGTCAAATTCATTGGGTCTGAGCATTGGAACCTTTGAGACCAGAGTACTGTTTGATTCAGCTGTGTTTTCCATGATGAATAAGATTTCTGAGAATACTTGCTCTGATATCACTTGTCAGGATCTTAATTCTAAACAAAAATAAACACTCAGAAACAATATTAAAGGAGTTTGCGGAATAACACTTTAATATTCAATGATCAATGAAACAGTGAATCATAATAACAACTTGTAAACTTTATTGAATGATTGTAAAGCTACAAGATTCAACACTCAACCTCAATATTGATGAACAGGCTCACCAATACGAATTCTACTTCTCTAGAATTAGGATTACAAACCTTGAGGTTGATTCTCTCTATAAAAACAAAAAATCAGAATTCTAAAGTAAAAACTCTATCAATTACAAACTATTCTATATATACTGAATATAAAAGATAATTACAAATAATAAAAGATCTTCAAAATAATCTTCCATCTTTATCTTCAAGCTTTCCATAATCTTCAAACTTGATCTGCACTAATCTTGATAATCTCATAAGCAGCACTAAGTCTTCAGCAGTATTAATACTTTGAGCAGTATTAATGTTCAGCAGTACTAACTACTAGCAGTACTAAAATTGCTTAGCAGTAGTAATCTCCTCTAGCAGTATTAATCTTGACTTAGCAGTACTAATCTTGTTCAGCAGTATTAACTTCACTCAGCAGCATTAATCTCAGAAGTAGTAATCAAGTTCTTCTAGCAGCATTAACTGTACTTGTGCATTTCTGAATTTCCCAACATTTTCCAACTTTTCTAAACTCGCAGACTTCGATCAGCGAGTTTCTAGAACTCGCTAACAATGCCTTGCGCGTTTTGACCAAAACTGATGTTCTTCAGCTTGCGCGTTCTAACGAAGAACTTGCGCGTTTTGCAGATCTAGCGCGTTCTTCAGAAATCCGTGCGTGTTCTTCACTTTTTCACCGAAATTCGACTCAAATCTTCTTCAATTGAGTCAAAACTTTGCAGAACTTATCAAAAACAACTTTAGGACATAATACAATTCACGAATTACAAAGTCAAACACTCAAAAATACAATTTGATCTATTAAACAGTGCTCAAAAACTCGTGACATAAAACTCAACAAAATCCAAGAATTCATGAAAATTACAGTGCATTTCGTGAAATTATCTATACAAACTCAATCTATAACATTCAACGATCATAACCTGATCAAATACAACACCTAATTCACACTAAAACTCGAAATTTGATTCTCACTCAAGAACACAGTGTCGAACTTTCTGAAATTTCTTGAATTCGATTTGGATCTGCTCTGATACCAATTATTATTCCCAGATTCTAGTTTCTATTCATAAACAAATCAACAAACAAGATTTATCAATCAATTACCTGTTTGATTTCTCTTTCAAATTCCACAATTACAACTTTCTCTCTCTAGAACTCTCTCTCTCTACAGATCTCTCTCTCTCTGTCTCTCTCTCAGATTCTCAACTAGACAACTTGTTACAACTACTTTTTAAAACAGAAATAGAAAGCTATTTATACCTATAACTAATAACAATGAATATAAAATACAAAATACAAATACATTGCCTTTTATTACAAAAGACTTTGACTTTAAGTGAGAGTTGACTTTTCCAGCTTTGACTTTCTTGAACTTTGACCTTTAGTCTTCTTGATCTTGTATCCAACAGATTTATGCTCTAACACGGATCCATTAAAGCCCAACTGGATCCGTTAAAACCCAACTATGTACGTTAAATCCCAACTGGATCCATTAAAGCCCAACTGTGTACGTAAAAGCCTAACTGGATCCATTAAAGCCGATTGGATCCGTTAAAGCCCAACTGGATCCATTAAAGTCGAACCGGGTACGTTAAAGCCCAACTATGTAGTTAAAGCCCAACCGGATCGATTAAAGCCCAACTGGATCCATTAAAGGCCAACCGGATCCATTAAAGCCCAACTGGATCCGTTAAAACCCAACTACATCCATCAAAGCCAACCGGATCCATTAAAGCTCAACTGTGTAAGTTAAATACCAATCGACGGATCTTCGGCGGAATTAAATTTCTTTTTATCTTTTTAAAAAAAATTCTAAGAAAAAAATAAGTATATAATTTTTTTAGTGTTTTCGGCGGAATTAAATTTCTTTTTATTTTTTTAAAAAATTTTCTAAGAAAAAAATAAGTATATAATTTTTTTTAGTGTTTTCGGCGGATTTTATTTTTTTAAATTTTTTTCTAAGAAAAAAATAAGTATATAATTTTTTTAGTGTTTTCGGCGGGTTTTCGGCGGAATTAATTTTTTTTTATTTTGCTAAGAAAAAAAATATGTATTTAATTTTTTTAGTGTTTTCAGCAGATTTTCAGTGGATTTAAATTTTTTTTAATTTTTTTTTATATTTTTCTAAGAAAAAAATAAGTATTTAATTTTTTTAATGTTTTCGACGGATTTAAATTTTTTTTATTTTTTTTATTTTTCTAAGAAAAAAATAAGTATTTAATTTTTTTATTGTTTTCGGCGGATTTTCGGCGGAATTAATTTTTTTTTCTAAGAAAAAAATAAGTGTTTAATTTTTTTAGTGTTTTCAGCGGATTTTCGACGGAATTATTATTATTTTTTTTTTAAATTTTTCTAAGAAAAAAATAAGTATTTAATTTTTTAGTGTTTTTGGCGGATTTTCGGCGGAAAATAATTAATTAAATTAATTACTTAAATTCCGCCGAAAATATTAATTTAAAATTTTTTTTAAAAAAACTGGCGGATTTTTGGCGGATTTCAGGCGAAAGTCAACGAGGTTTGACCAGATTGACTTTCGCCGGAAATCCGCCAGAAAATTTCCGGCAGAAAATGCCGTCGAAAACAGTCGCCGGAAAAGGCTGTTTGTTTAGTAGTGAATATTTATTTATAATTAATAGTAATAAATAACAATTAGTAATTAATAATCAAGGTTATAATTGGAAAAAATGTCAAAAAAAATTCCTAAAACGTTATTCCAACTAGTGTTTCAATAAGCTAACTTATGTCTCTTTTGTATAATTTAGTATTGTATGTGTGTGTATATGTATATATATATATAGTGTATTAATGGATTGTATATATATATAGCTTAGTGTATGGAGACATATATATATATATATAGAGAGAGAGAGAGAGAGAGAGAGAGAGGAAGGTTCAAACGAGAACCCTAACTATTTAAGAAAACAAGAAAACAACAAAAACAACAGATCATGTATAAAATCATATGTGATTTCACACTAACCCGAAAAAATCGGACGCGGGCGATGTCCAGCGCGACCTTTAAGGTCGCGCGCATAGTTGCGTGAATCATATATGATTTTGTACGTGAATCATATATGATTTTGTATGTACTCGGTTGTTTTCGTGTTTTCTTAGATAGATGTTGTTCTCGTATGAACCCACCTCTCTCTCTCTCTCTCTCTCTCTCTCTCTCTCTCTCTCTATATATATATATATATATATAGGGCTATTCAAAGGAGAATTCAATTGTTTTTATATAATTGTGAGATCTAATCTTAACCATACATTATTTATAATCAATGGTTATTACCGAAAATATTAATTTTGGTAATTATCCATTGATTTTGAAAAAATTTAAATATATGGATAATATTTAGGGATAAATTAGCTTTTTGGTAATTATAAAAAAGTATTAACTTTGATAATTATTGTCTCTCCTCCATCTGGCGAGTCGTACTTCGGCCAAACTTATTTTGGCCTACACCCCATTGTGGTACCCAAAAAATGTTTAAATAGTAAAACACAAAACCACTATGATACCCATTGTGATACAATTGTGATACTCGCTGTGATACCATTCTGAATATGGGTTTTTTGACTATACATAACCACTGTGATATCAACTATAATTAACTGTGATACCCACTATGATACCACTGCGATACCCAGTAACCTTGTCGGTGAAGAAGATTCTCTTGTTGGAATTACCAAAGAAAAATGAACCCAAGAATCACAAGTGAAGGTGATGTTATGAAGAACGATGGTCTTGAAAAACACCCTTTTGCTCAATTTGTTGTCAACCAGCACAACTCCAATATTTCCAAAATTGTTAGGAACTTCAAAATCGCATTTGTAAAGGTATGAACCCCAAATTCAAATATATTTTACCTAGAATTTGCTTCCACAGTTTTTGATATCCATTTGCTATAGTGGGTCGGAGATGAGATTGAAGGTGGGATTGGCGGTGCTGCTATAGTGAGTCGGAGATAAAATCGAATGTGGGTTTGGTGGTGCTGCTATGGTCGGTCGGAGATGAGATTGAAGGTGGGTTTCGTGGTGCAACTATGGCGGGTCAGAGATGAGATTGAAGGTGGGTTTGGTGGTGCTGCTATGGCGGGTCGGAGATGATATCGAAGGTGGTTTGGGGGATGACGCGGTTTTAAAACACTTCTCCTAATACATAATTTTTGGGATGAGTTGCCATGATTTTAGGGATGAGTTGTCAAAGAATTAGTTTACCAATATAACCTTTCATATTTAATTATTAAATAAATCAATAAAAATAAATGATTAGCTCACATTGGATCTTACAGTTAACACAAACTATAAAGTTCTCATTTGATTAGGCCCCTACATATATATATATATATATATATATATATATATATATATATATGTAGATCCCAGTATAGTGCAATCAGCAGCAAGTTATATCAAAGATGAACAGAATATGAATCACAGCAACTAGTCATATGATTGATATGAAATCAAAGGGTTACAGGTTTACAGAAAGAATTTCTGATCAGAGAGAGTAAACCTATAAACTAGTTGTTTGTAAATAATGAGACTCTTTTTCTTAAATGAAAGTAAAACAACCTTTATATACCCAGGCTTTACAAGATAATGGGCTTATGGGCTTTTAGGCCCAACAAGCTAATAATACTTTCAACTAATAACCATTTACACCCTGAACTTCTATTTAACATTAAATTAACCCTAACAATCTCCCCCTTTAAATAGAAGTTGAAAGTCGAGCCAGTTAGGAACAAAAATCTTTCGGAAACCAAAGCTGATCTCGAAATATCTCATTTGAGTCCTGTACTCCAGTCGCTCTTCAATTTCACCCAGTGCTTCAAGAACAAGTGACTTGTATTTAGGATCCAAAAGCTGAACCCCTTTTTCATCTTTATCAAGTGCACGCTTCAACTTGTCTTTCAGCAACATTAATGTACCGTCACAGAATCTGGCAATCTGATTAAGACGAATGAACCGCATTATTCCTTTGTTGTTCAAGTAGGTCATGCCGAATTCTGGAATCTTTATCACAGTGAATGCAGGTACACTTTGGGCATCAGACGGAATCTTTAAATCAGGCTTCAGCAGATTAATCTTTGGCTGGTTGCTTTCTAACCCAATCTGAAAATCTTCCACCGAGGCAAGCTTCATTGCACACTTCATATATCTCTTTACTGTCTCAAGTGCATCAATGACTTCCCCGGGTCTGTTAGTTCTGGTCTTTAAGTCTCGAAGAATGAACAGCAGATCTTGTGGTTCAAGACACGGAAAGTCAGCTTCAGAAAAACAATACTTCTGACCATCTTCTCTCGTTACCATGAAGTCTGAATACTTTACTTTCATGAAGAAGGCAGATTGAATCCGGTCAACTGATGTAATCCTGAGCTTTGTCTTCGAGTGCTTGCCTTGAAACTTCTTATATACGAATACAAGTTCACGCTGCTTTTCTTTGTTTTTCACAGACTGTAGACCATGAAGTACAACTTCATCATACTTACGTATCCAGTGGGCAAAGATCTTCTTTTGGCTTTCTTCAAGGAAAGGAACTTTAATTCTGACTCTTTCCCACTTGGATGAACGAACTGGTAGAGTACTTTCTGTTCCCATAACTGGTGATGTTGGAGGAGATCTGACGGGAATATCTGTTTCAGGAAGATCAGGGTTAACAACAGAAAAGGTCAAAAGTGGAACCGCAACAGAAGTCTGATCGTCTGGCTGATAGTCCGGATGAAGAATCTCATCTATTTCGACTTGCATGACTACCAGCGCTCGTTCAGTATTAGCACATTCTTCCATCGGTTCATAAACTTCATTAGGACCAAGAATTAATGCCCAGTCTTCAGGGACTATCGGAGAACCTTCATCAAGTTCCTCTGGCTTTTCAACCCTTGGAATATCAATCAGCACTAAATCAATACAATGTTCCCGTTCCTGTCCCTGCCCTTCTGGTCGAGTACCAGAACCTGAACCCTGTTCTGTTCCCACTTGAGCTGTTTCCCCAAACTGTGTCTCCGGCTCTGTTAGGCGTTGGCGCTTCTCCCCCTCATGGTGATCAGGATCATCCTGATCATCATGCCGACGCTTGAGCCTGTCTGCCTGGCTTCGGCAAGTGTCTTCCACGGCTGATAGGCGTTCAGTCAATACAGCTACGGTTTGCTACAGAGACTGAAGCATTGCTTGTTGAAGCTGGAAGGACTCTGGAGATATAATGGGTTGGGTTGGTGGTGGGGTTGGTGTGGATGCTTGAGTACGAAGTAGTGACAGAAGATCGGCATCCCGGGAGGGTTCTGTTTGAGATTGGGCAAGGAGCTTTGCAAGGAGAATGGATTTCAGGTCTTCGATAGACATTTCGGTAGCAGGAATGATAGGTGGTGGTGTAGGAGGTAGAGGTTCAGGCTCAGTCGCTGGACCTTTGCCTTTGATCATTCGCTTCAGTGAGTCTACCTCCTCTCTCATCATGGTTTGGACAGCCTTTAGGGCGCTGTCCATATATTCCCTTGAGACGAACTCAGTTGGGGTAACTCCGGGGTCACTTAGACTTCCCGTTGTAGCTACGACTGTAGAAGTCGAGCCGCCTACGTTCACAGCTGGCGTGATGATAGCTGTGGTAGAACTTCCACCCAATCCTCGTAAACTACCCGAAGGCGGATTTACTATAGGTGTTCCGGCCGGGCCACTAAGGCGACCGGCAGTAGCCGAAAATGGTACTTGTGTCCTAGGAATGGGAGATATTACATCAAATGGCTCTAGACACTGTGCACCGAAAGAAGTCGAGAACGGGGGCAGCTGTTCTCTTGTTTCAATACCCGAACTCTCCAAGTGAGAGACGGGTAGAGTATGTGTTATGTCCCCGTGAGAACTTGAAACCACTATCTTTTGAGAGATGGCGGAGTGGCTGGGTGGGGTGTGCATTTGCGCCGCTAGGTCCACGGCGTCTTCTTCAATACCCTGTCTCAACACATGAGACTGGGTAGCAGATGTGGCTACCTGGGTGGATGCGGCTAGGAGGGAAACAACCGTTGATGGTTGCCCCGTCACTTGTGCACGGTCATGATGAAGTTTTGTTCTCCTTTCCTTCTCTCTACTCACCTCTATTTTTTCAACTGAAACTCCCTCCGCTCTCCTTGTCTCTCCAGGCGAGGGCTGATTATCGTCACCATCGGAGTCAAAAGACTCTTCATTTGATGCCGATACGTTGGTGGCTGGGTCTGACTCACTGCCGGATTGATCGGCTGCCTCCTCAGAGTCGGTTGCAGCTTCCGACTGAGAGTCGGATGAACCTGATTCCGCCGCAGACTCGGATGCGGTTTCAGCGGTTGTGTCCGCTTCAGATGCGGTTGCAGTAGTTGTGTCCTCTTCTACCACCGGAGATGGTGCCCGTGGTGGAGTAGGTGATCGTCGTGAAGTACTGGCTTGTCTCGATCCAACGGCACTGCCCTCTCTAGTTCCCCTCACAACGATTTCTCTTGATACACCCGGTCCGGAAGCCCCAGCTATCCGGACGCTACCGCCTCTCGTGCGGGGACGCGGACCCTCACATCTCTCAGGTCGTGCTCCCGGGGTAGGTCCTACCGGTTCTGGTTGGACCATAGGAGCTGGAAGATTGTGTGTGTGTCTATAAGCTATAACACTCAGTGCTGAAGGACGAGCATAGGCCAGCAACCCGATGGGGATTTGTCGGGCGACGACACCTTCTGGATCTGGGCGTGCTGGTATTTTGCAGGTCGGATGATGCGGACAAGTAGGGTGCGTTGAACGGCGAGGAATCTGGGGATACAGAATCATGTAGTTTCGAATGATCAGCTGGAGAAACCTCATATAAGGGATGAAGTTCTGTCTCTTCGTCGCGTTCGATCGAACTTTCTGAACCAGGTCGTACCATAGGAAGTCGGAGAAATCCGCATGGCGGTGGAATGCCACTGAGTGGAATATGCGGAGAATGTTAATACTCGTCTGGTC
Organism: Arctium minus; assembly: GCA_954870635.1. NCBI lineage: Eukaryota > Viridiplantae > Streptophyta > Magnoliopsida > Asterales > Asteraceae > Arctium > Arctium minus. Next base: position 24,582,399 of record OX941080.1, on the reverse strand, counting down.
GATGCCTTTCGTGATAGCCGACAGACATCGATTGAGGTACGTGAACATGGTGTACCAAATAGTGGAGAGGTACTTGCGGTTGAAAGCGGATGGAAGTCGTAGATCGGCGCCGTATCCGAGGGACACGATGTCAGTGCAAAGAGTAGCGTCTGAGACGAGCAGGTCGAAGCTGTTTCGCCCCTGGACTGAACCGGCGGTCGGTAGATTAAGAAATTGTCGGAAAAGATCACAAGTGAGGAGCACTGGTGTGTGATCAATCCGACCTTCCAGTTGGAATCCACCGTCGGCATCCAAGGCACGTAGAGATCTCCAGAATTGGTGTAAGTATAGTAGCGGCACTTCCGCTGTCTCCGATAGAGCATATGAGAGAGGATGCCCACCGAGGATCTCGATGATGACCTGATATTGAATGGTAGGTTGGGTTACATCGAGATGATAATTGTTGGTTGTGAGCTGAATGAACTGATCCTCGGGAATCAGTTCGGCATCGGCGATTGGATCAATCGTTGGAGGTGGATTTTGCGCCATAGTACCTGTTAAGAGTTAATCGGTGAGAACAGAGGTACATTTAAAACAAGAAAGCCGATGGAGTTACATGGCCATGGTGTCAACCACAACCTATACTAACTCCAGTTTATTGGTAAACCAAACCCAATTCGTGAGATAGGGTCTAACCAATGTGCGCACCACCACTTAAAATTGATATTACCACCAGGTGCCAAAACTCGAACTCGCACAAACACCACATGCACACACAGTATATGTATAGATATAAGCAATTAAGACACAAACTCCTTACACCAAGAATACACAGGAATACCAAAAGACCGGATAAAGGAAAGGACCGGTACTGACTTCGACCGATAAAAGACATTCGACCGGGAAACAAGGATTCGACCGGTAAAAGCATTTGACCGGTAAACATGTTCGACCGGTAAAAGAATTCGACCGGTAAAACCATCGACCGGTAAAACATTCGACCGGTAAATCAATCGACCGGTAAAACATTCGACCGATAAATCAATCTCGAATAAACGACCGGAGAAAAACGAATCGCCATTCCAGAGTTAAACACAGACCCCAAAATTGAAATCTACGGCCTATGGATCGACTAAAGCTTGAAAGCATATAAATATACGAGGATTAGTGTCGAACCTGTGATCGATAATCGATAGAGAGAGAACGAGGAGATCGAGAATCCACAGATGACTCCGGTCGAAGGATTAAAGATAGATGAGAGAAAGGATCGATAAAGAAGATTGATGGAGAAGAAAGGTGAAGACCGGGGTTTTAAATACCCCGGTCGAAGGGATTGGTTCATTTGGGCCGGGCCGAGAAAGGAATAAGAAGGGAAAAAAAATGGGCCGGTCCATATGACTTAAAAACTTATAAAAAAAACTCTAAAAAAATAAAACCAAACAAATTTGTTTTGAAACTTTCTTTCTATATATAAAAAAAACAAAGAGAAGAAAATATATTTGAATTTTTCTAATTAAAAAAAACGAACCTAAAAAATATCTCCTAAGGGAAAAAAATAAATACAAAAATAAAAAAAACAAAGGAAAGAAAACAAATGCTCCCCCTCGAACATTGAATGGTTTACGAGAATCTGCTCCCCCTCGACGAGCTACACGAGAAGCTTACCTGCTCCCCCTGGAACGGAGGACTATAGAACCTTACCAAACATCGTTCGATCGTGCTCCCCCTGAACACAGGAACATCTTCTAACGACCACCACAAACGACTTACGCTTTCAGATATCAACCGGAGAGACTGCAAAAATAAACACGAAAGCACCACGAAGAAAAGAAAGACACACGAGAAAGCAATAGAAACAAACGAAATCTACTTTGTTGGTACAGAAGTTTGAAATTGACACAGAACTTAGCGAGTAAAATGCAATAACCAAGGAGTGTGGATCGGAGCAACCAGAGACAAGTCACTGGGGCATTAGACACAGTCATTCGTTATTGAATGAAACTCGTTGAGGGCTGTGAGAGGATCAAACTTTCAGATTTAGCATACCTAGCTTGGACACAAGATAAGTAAAGCGTTTTTCGTCCAAGGCTTTGGTGAACAGGTCTGCTAACTGATGCTCTGTATTAACAAAATAGAGTTCGATGGTACCTCTTTTCATGTGGTCTTTTATGAAGTGATAACGAACATCAATGCGCTTCGTCTTCGTGTGATGGACTGGATTGCTGGATATTGCAATGGCGCTCTTGGAGTCACAGTAGATGGGGATCTGCGAGTAGTTAAAGTCGTAGTCTTGATCCAGATGACTTGCGAGCAACAACTTGCGGCTGCTACATACTCCGCCTCGGCGGTGGAGGTGGACACGCAATTTTGCTTCTTCGAAGCCCAGCTGACGAGACGATCTCCCAGGAACTGGACATGGCCGGATGTGCTTTTCCGGTCCAGCATGTTTCCAGAATGGTCAGCGTCGGAGTAGGCTGTCAATTCAAAACCTGTCTCTTTTGGGTACCACAAACCAAGATCAGCAGTACCTTTTAAATATCGGATAATACGCTTAACCGCAGCTAAGTGAGACTCTTTAGGTTTCGACTGAAATCTTGCACATAAAAATGTTGAGAACATAATGTCAGGCCGGCTAGCCGTCAAGTACATCAGAGAGCCTATCATACCTCTATAAGTAGTAGCATTCACATCCTTTCCATCAGGATCGGAGTGTAGCTTTAAGCTAGTAGACATGGGGGTTTTCATAGGTGAAGAGTTTTCCATCTGGTATTTCCGAAGAATATCCGAGATGTACTTAGATTGATTAATGAAAATTCCTGTTGCTAATTGTTTTACTTGAAGACCCAGGAAAAAATTCATTTGCCCTATCATGCTCATTTGAAAATGTTTACTCATTAAGGCGGAAAAGTTCTGACAGTACTTGGGGTTTGTAGAGCCAAAAATTATGTCATCAACATAAATCTGTACAAGAATGATATCTTTCTTTTCTCTTTTAATAAACAAAGTGGTGTCAATTTTACCTTTAGAGAAACCCGATTTAATCAAGAAGGATGAGAGAGCGTCATACCAGGCTCGTGGCGCTTGCTTAAGACTGTATAATGCCTTGTCAAGAAAATAAACGTGATTCGGAGATTCAGAACTCACGAAGCCTTCAGGTTGCGATACATACACTTCCTCTTTGAGAACGCCGTTCAAGAAAGCAGATTTCACATCCATTTGAAAGACGACGAAATTCTTGTGGGCGGCGTAGGCGAGGAACATGCGGATTGCTTCAATGCGGGCAACCGGGGCAAACGTCTCCTCATAATCTATCCCTTCTTGCTGGCGATATCCTTTAGCCACTAGACGAGCTTTGTTCCGGACAATTATTCCATTTTCGTCCTTCTTGTTCTTAAAAATCCATTTCGTCCCAATCACCGTCTTGTTCTTTGGCCGGGGAACAAGGCGCCACACTTTGAGGCTCACAAATTGGTTGAGTTCCTCTTGCATAGCGATCACCCAGTCTGGATCATTCAACGCTTTGGAGACGGTGGATGGTTCGATACGGCTGAGGAACGAAGAAAACAAACAGTCGTTTGCAGTAGTAGACCGAGTTTGAACAGGCGTCTTGGGATCACCAATGATCTGATGTAGGGGGTGAGCTCGAGTCCACTTGGTGGTGTGTGGAAGAGGTTGATATGTATGTTGAGAAGTATCGGGGTCCACATAATCACCGGGGGTTAAATCCTGAACTGCCTCGAGGGATGACGGCCTGTGAGGTGGAAGCTTCTTAGTGGGAGTCGAGCAAGGAGTAGAAGGCGACTCAGCTGGCGATGAAACGATAGAAGGATCCGAGATTGCCGGAGAGCTAACTTCAGGAGCACCTTCAACAGGAGTCGGTTCAGGAGGTAATACTGAAGGTTGCACTTCATCAGGAATCTGAGCGAGAGGAGGAGGATCACTTGAGCTCGGGGAAGCTTGATCATTGGCAGTAGATGATGGAGCACCAGACGAGGATGGGTCACCTGAGTCGGTTGGACCAGTGACTTGTGTCACTTCTGGTGCTTGAGCAGTATTCCTGTCACAAGACATACCATTAGTCTTAACATTAAATAAGTCATCATAGAAATACTCAAAAAGTAAATCCAAATCAGAAAGATGTGTTGTTGACGTAGACGCATGAAGTGGATCTACTGGAGATTGTGTAGCTCCTGAACGAAATTGTCCAGCAGCTAACACACCAGTTAAAGCGGGTTCTGAACTGAGGTGTTCAGAAGCCATATCAGCGGCCTCGTCAAAAGTCACGTTCACACTCTCAACGACGGTCTTCGTTCGTTTGATGTAGACACGGTAAGCTTTGGCTTGCTGGGAATATCCAATGAACACTCCTTCGTCCTCTTTGGGGCTGAATTTGCCGAGATCATCCCTGTCATTCAATACGAAGCATGTGCACCCGAATGCATGAAAGTAGTTGATATTGGGGATGCGCTTGTTGATGATCTCGTACGGTGTCTTGTTGAACCGCTTGTTGATGATAGTGCGGTTTTGAGTGTAACAGTCGGTAGCAACTGCTTCGGCCCATAAAAATAGCGGAAGCTTGAACTGAGATAACATCGTGCGAGCTGCTTCGACAAGAGTTCGGTTCCGGCGCTTGACTACTCCGTTTTGCTGAGGAGTACGAGCAGCGGAGAAGGTGTGAGTTATCCCCACAGAAGTCAAGTAACCGGAGACCACTTGATTTTTGAACTCTGTGCCGTTATCCGTCCTTATGGTCTGGACTGATAGGTTGAGACTGACTTGAATATTCTTCAGGAGAGAGATGATCAATTCGGGAGTTTCATCCTTTGAACGGAGGAATCTAACCCACGTGTAGCGAGAAAAGTCGTCAACCATCACCAGGACATACTTCTTGTGATTAATGCTTTGAATGTGCATCGGTCCACATAAATCCATGTGAATGAGTTCAAGGGACCGTGAAGTACTAGGAGTGACTTTAGGCTTGTGAGAATCCTTCTTCATCTTGCCCATTTCGCAGGCAGCACATAAATGATCTTTTTCGAACTTAAGATCAGGCATTCCCTTGATGTGTCCACCGAGCACCAACTTGTTGATAGTCTTGAAGTTCAGATGCGAGAGTTGACGATGCCATAACCAACTTTGTTCGGACGACGCTTTAGACATCAAACACACTTCCTTGTCTGCTTTCAGGGACGAGAGGTCAATCGTATAAAGGTTTATACGACGCGTTCCAACTAGTATTTCTTTACCGTCTTCAGTCCGAACGCTGCACCTTTTTGCTTTGAAGGTGACCTCTAGATCCTTATCGCAGAATTGACCGATGCTGAAGAGATTGTGACCAAGTCCTTCGACGTAGGACACTTTCTTAATCGTGATATTATCCTTGACGATATCTCCGTAACCCCTGATGGGAGAGTAGTGATCGTTCCCAAACCTGACATTACCACAAAACTTCTCGGTGAAGTTTGTGAGTAGCTCCTTTCTTCCGGTCATGTGCTTGGAGCAACCTGAATCTAAATACCACACATGACCGTCCTGCAAAACAAGTTATTTCTTTTTAGGTACCCATTCGTAAATGGGTCCTTTGGGGTTAGAGTTAACACCCGATTTGGATGCCCGTTTAGACTTGGGTCTGTTTCTACGACGGGTAAGATCAAACTGAGAATGATAATTAGCAACATGATACGAGCCAAACCAATCAGATGCATAACGACGATCAACAAAATCATTCGATCCACAATAAGAGCAACAAATACAATCATGAGACAGTTGAAGTAAATGCGGAATAGAATAAACTTTTAAAGGTAAAGTTCCATTACATTCAACTAAACGTTTAGAATTAAAAACATCATGATTGTTATTGTTTTTCCTAGGCTTTAAAACTGGATCAACTAATTCTGATGTCGTCGAGCTGTCCTTGGACTTCTTAGCTACCCAAGCATATTTAACTTCTTTTCTCCGACCAAAAGTATCTGAAATACCATTAAACCCATAGTCAGAATATGTGAAATTTGAAGATTGTTGTCTTTTGGAGCGACCGGTCTTTTTCTTCTTTTGTGAACGCTTATTAGATTTAGATTTTGACGAATCGTTCACAGAAGGTTTTTGAGGGGCGGATGTGGAACATTCACCCTTATAAAATTGTACCGGAGGCTCACAAGAAGAATTTAGAAAATCAAAGTGACTTGGAAGTAGAGGATCAAAATCAAATTGGTTCAAATCACTATCCAGACACACCTCAGAATTCAAAAATGCAGAAAATTCTCGTTCCTCATTAGAAAGGACCTCATCAGCTGAGGAATTTAGGACATCAGAGGGATTTGTTTGAAGCGGATCGTAAGCGGAAGCATTTTTAAAAACAGAACACTGATCCGATTCGAAAACTTGAGGCTCTTTTCCTTTATTTAAAAGAATTGGTGACGAGTCACCCATAAAGGCTTTGCAAGACGATGTGTCGGAGGCAGGATAAGAATTTGCAGACTGAAAAGTTTTCTCACTTTGGAGAGTTGTAGGCTGAGCTTGAGACTCAGCCTTGTGAAGTTGCTCTTTCAGACGATCTGCTGCCAAAGCAGCCAGTTGTGAATTTAACTTCTTTATTTCAGTCTGAAAGTATTCTTTCTCCTTAACTGACACAGTGTCCGCGTTATTGGAATTGAGACACTCAATTTGTAATAGAAGCTCTTGTTTTTCTTTTTGAAACCTATCCCTTTCCTGTGTAAGTGACTCTTCTAACTGAACAATTTTCTTTTCTAAAATCAGAGGGGGAATATACACCTTATGGTCTAGAGATTCCTCCTCAGTTTTCACATTTTGAACATCTAGTTCAGCTTGAGAGTAACTTCTAAAATAATCGTTTGACAGGAAACAGGGTTTGTCCTTATTGTAAGACGCATTCAATGAATCATAGACAAAAGGAAGTTTCATTTTAGTAGAGTTCTCCCTTCTCAACTTATCCTCTTCCCAGTCCTCATCCTCAATTGGTTTGGTCCAAAAAACTTTGTACTCTGGATAGATTTTGTCTATGCCAAAGAATTCGGAAGCATATAAAGTAGGAACTTTGGATAACGCCTTTTTCAAATAATGGGGGTTATCGTAACCAATACCCGAATTCGCGTACTTGGGTTCTTTTGGTGTAATTAGATTCAACGTGTGATTAGATTGACCAATTTTATAGAGTTTTTGTTCAAGCTCCTCTAATTGAGTAGATAGTCTTTTATTATCATTTTTGAAAGCCACGTTTTGAGTCACAATATCAATTTTTTCATTTTCTGACATACGAAGCTCATTGGTAAGATTATCTACTTTGGTCTTCAGCTCTTGAGAACCTTTTGAACAACTCTCACATTCTTCTTTTAAATTAGAAATGATGCACAGGTTGCTAGCAAGATCTAAGCTTTGATTTTCAATACATTTAGACTGTGCAGCAACACGTTTTTCTAGAGATGAGATGAGTTGTTCTTTTTCTTTTAAAAGAAGCTTGAGAGAGTCTAGTTTATTCATAGCAAGTTGCATCTGATCAATTAAAGCTTCTTGGTAAGGAGCACATACCTGACATGGAGAATTACGATCTTCATCATCACTGTCAGACGGTGATGAATGCTTGCCCATGAAACACAAGTGTGCTTCGGCATCTTCAGGTTCTTCATCCGATACTTGTAGCCAGTAGTCATCTTCAGCCATGAGAGCCTTACCAGCTTCCTTTTCTTTAGCCAGTAGCAGCTTGGCTTTATAATAATCAGCGTTGCGCACAACAGGCTTGCGACAATCCTTGGCAAAATGACCCAACCGACCACAATTGTAGCATTTGATCGGCTCCTCTTTTGGCTTTTCTTCATGTCGCTTGTCAGGCTTCTTCCCATCTTCTACACGTCTCTTACCTTCAAACTTCTCTTGATGATCACGGCGAGTGGAGAATCTTTGTTTGTTAGACGAGTTGTTAAAAAACTTTCTCTTTTGAAAAGCTTGGGTCAGGTACACCATAGCTTCTTTCATCTTAGTGTATTCTGGATCCGAATCACTGTCAGGATATTCGGGTTCAGAATCACTTTGCACTGGCCTTTTTTCAGACGAACGGCTGACAGACTTACCTCTTTTCTCAGACACGAGTGCTAACGGATCAACTACCGGCTTTTCTTCAGCTTTCTGATTCCCCATTAGTTCCATAACTTCTTCTTCATTCTGGAGCATCATTTCATAAAGCTCGTGCAGATAAATCTTCTCCAGGGTTTGAGTATGACGAATATGAGAGACGAACGGCTTCCATTCAGGTTGGAGGTTGTTCATGAACTTGATGTTGTTCTCGGTATTCGTCTTTGTGATCTTATTCTTCTGGAGATCATTCAGAAGCAAGTTGAACCTTTCATAGGTTTCTGTCAGTGTCTCGCCTTTTCTTGCTTTGAAGCCATCATATCTGGTGATGCAGTTTGTCACCTTCAGCTGATTGTTGATGTGGCTCCCCATCATCATTTTCTCAATCTGGTCCCACATTTTCTTTGCAGACTCTTTATAACTGTCGATGCAGGCATATATGTCATTTGGTAGACTTTGGAGAAGATATGACTTTGCTTGCTTCTCAGCCTCATACATAGCCTTTTCTGGATTTGTAAGATCACCGATAGTTTTCGGAACTGTACGCTCCGGTCGACCTTCGGCTGGGTCTCCAGGTATGACCTTCGTTGGCCATTCTTGTGGCCCCTCTGTCAGACACTTGTATATTGCTTCATAGTTTGATTTCGCTTCAATGAAGTTCATGAAGCGATCGTGCCACTGAGGATATTCTCCCCGGTAGAGCACCGGGGGCTTCTGATCCGAACCAATAGCTAAAGCATCTCTTGAATTCATCTTAAATCTCTTAACTTAAAAAACACTGTAATGATCGTGAGACAAGCGGGATGATCCAAACACAATAATAAACAAAAATAAAAATAAAAACAGAATAAGACACGGGTCCGGTCGAACTAAGTATCGGTCAAGCAAAAGACTGATATAGACAACGTATCGGTCGATTAAAGGACCGGTATTGACAACGTACCGGTCGAACCAAAGGACCGGTATAGACAACGTACCGGTCGAACCAAAGGACCGGTATAAACAACGTACCGGTCAAGCAAAGGACCGGTATAGACAAACTATCGGTCGAATCCAAATGACCGATAGACACAATGTACCGGTCAAAGGACAATTGTTATATCGGTCAAACAGAAGAACCGGTAAAGCAGGGTACCGGTCGAACACAATGACCGGGAATTACAACTTCCCGGTCAAACAACCTATCGATCGAACCTGATAAATAACAACTTAAGAAATATACCGATAAAATCACAAAACCGATAAACAGATAAGCCCGATAAAATCAGATAAAGACCGATAAAAACGAACAGATAAGACGACCGAAGAACACGATGAATCTGGAATTCTATCGAGATCAAACCCAGAAAATTAAATCGATTAATCAACAAATAATCAGGTCGAATAGCAGTAAACAGCGCCGATAAACAGATTTCAACACAACCAATCGACCGATAATTAGATTTCAACACAACCAATCGACCGATAAAACTTAAATCTACAGATATGCAGTAAACACATAAGACCGGATCTGATCAGCAAAAAAAAATTCGATCGATAACCTCTTTCACAGTAACCTTAAACCCAACACAGAACGAATTTCAATAGGACCGATAAAACAAATCAACCCAGATTGACAAAAATCTAATCGAACGACAGAACCAGATAATCACTTAAAACAGATAAAAGCAATTAACACAGATTATTGAATATAGGGTTTTAGACAAACCTTTTTCTGGATCAAACCTTTAGTATCTTGGCTTTGATACCAATTGTAGATCCCAGTACAGTGCAATCAGCAGCAAGTTATATCAAAGATGAACAGAATATGAATCACAGCAACTAGTCATATGATTGATATGAAATCAAAGGGTTACAGGTTTACAGAAAAAATTTCTGATCAGAGAGAGTAAACCTATAAACTAGTTGTTTGTAAATAATGAGACTCTTTTTCTTAAATGAAAGTAAAACAGCCTTTATATACCCAGGCTTTACAAGATAATGGGCTTATGGGCTTTTAGGCCCAACAAGCTAATAATACTTTCAACTAATAACCATTTACACCCTGAACTTCTATTTAACATTAAATTAACCCTAACAATATATATATATATATATACACTAGTTGTCTACCCGTGCAATGCACCGGGTGAGTAAGATGTGAAAATTTTATGGTAAATGAAAAGTGAAAAACCGTCGAACATGCAACTCAGTTGAGAAAGGAGTTTCATATGCAAACTCAAAGTATCCTAAACCACCTCATCTATCTTCTTCTCTATTTCATTAGCCAATTTGCTTTCATTATCATACTTGTTTATTTAAAAGTAGAGTAGCAAAAAAAAATGAGAAACTCACCTGGCTATGTCATCAATGTATAAGTGTTTTGTGTCATGATCGATATATTCTATCATCAATGTAACAAAGCAACACCTGCATAGTAGCATTCTAATTTAGTTGTCCTTATGGTAACTTACCCTAGTCCTCAATCATGAATGTGAATTATGGTCCTTGTTTGTGTATATAATTTGGTTGTGACAGCAGAGGGACCTCGTGAGCCAAGGCCACGTACTGGGACCTCGTCAAGGCTAGGCTATGTCTGAAAATCAACACTTTTACTGTTTTGCATAGGTAGGTAGTAGTAGATCTTATGAGGAAACTAACTCTATATAATTTACTCAAAGTCAACTGATTATGTACTTTTTGTTAAGAAAATCTAAAATAAGGTGACCTTATGCTCTGTTTCAAATAATATGATATTAAACAACAAAAACAAATTTAAGTGGACATATTAACTTACCATCAGGGAGCAGGCAACTACATCATCCTCTTGTTGTTCTTTGTTTCCGCTGCTTTATGTGCTGTAGAAAAAAGTTCACTTCATGAAACCAAAATCTATTTATTTAAAGGTATGCTCAATTAAAAATCCAAGTCCTTATGATGCATACCATGATATTAGGAACTAATATAAGTTAATTGCAACCACAAAACATTATAGACCCATATTGCTATCACACATTTATTCTACAATTGAATACCCTATCAGCCACTTTCTGATCAGAATCGCAAACCTGTAATTTATAAGTAGCATCAGGGGATGCCTAGTTTAATAATAACAACTTATTATTGCAGCTAAATAACGAAAAAAGATAACTTCACTATTAGAATGAAAAGAAAACGGTCCAAAGCCCACTCACAAAATCAATAGTTAATGGATTCTTTATAGACAAGTTTCACAATCCAACTTGGCATAGTTGCGAAAAACATCATGCTCTAACACTCTCATGGCATACTGTAAAATTGTTTGAACATCATCTATGTAATCTGAGCAACTTCACATAAAATAGCAAAGTGGACTTCTGATAGTTTCAAATACAAAGGAATTCATTAAGAGAAAAAGAGGAATGATAATATAAACATGAAAAGTTACAGAACCTCTTTGCAGACCTTTGATATTTGATTGTTGCATATATAAATCACCTCCTTGTGATAAATCGATAATGTTTTCTCCTTTTCCTGTCTCTAAACATATTTCAGGAATGTTTATGCCAATTACCTTCAAGAACAAATTCGAATCAGTTTGTGGATTACAAACCAAATCGATTTGTGTGATTATGGTAGAATTCAAACCAAACCGAAAAAATCTAAAGAAAAGTGATAGAAAGCTAATAATTTTTTTTTTGATATAGTAAAAAACAAACCAAAGTAACCCTAACTATTGGAATCAATTTTGGTCTGAATTCAGTAGTAGAAAACAAACCAAACCGAAAGAGATCAAAAGAAAAATGATAGCAAGCAAATAAAAATCAATTTTTTTGATTATGGTAGAAAACAAGCCAAAGTAACCCTAACTACTGGAATCGTTTTTGGTGTGAAGAGAAGAGAAACAATCGATTTCAGTGGCAAACAAAAAATAGAGAAAATTGATAACAACCCTAACCTTGAATCGATAAAGAAAGTTGAAGAGAAAAAGATCACGAGAACCACTGACATATCCAAACTTTGCATCAATGAACAATGGAAATGAACAATGCAACTCATAATCAAAATCTGGAAGAAATTGAAAAAAATGAGCGGGAGAGTTGCCTTGGGAGAAGGAATCGACATTTTGGGAGCTGGAATCGACTTCTTGGGAGCGGACATTGCCTAGGAAGTATCTGATTTTTTTAAGCATTTATGAGTTGTACATATGCATAAACAACTTGTAAAGTTGAAAATTAAGTAATGAGGCTTTAAATGGTGGTACATAAAGCTTAAAAAATTGTATTTAAGAAAAGTAACCCAAATGCTTTATAAAGTAGTATAGATATAGGGAGAGGTTCATTTGAGAAATGGTAAATATATGAGAAATAGAGAAGTAATCTTAGCCATTCATCTAGTCAACATTTGCGGCTTTGACCGTGAAGCACCGGATAATTCCTTGCATGGTCTATAGAAGGTAGAGGGGTAGTTTCGTAAAATACGCAAGATGAGTTCATATATGAATCTATATGATTCACATATGAACTATGCGTTCATATATGAATCAGTTAATTAGTTCATATATGAATATGTGAATTAGATCAACTGATTCATATATGAACTTACAGTTAATTAGTTCATATGTGAATCAGTTAATTAATTCATATATGAATCACAAAGGTTCATATATGAATCAGTTAAAAGAGTTCAGATGTGAATTACACTGATTCATATATGAACATATAGTTCATATGTAAACTATACATGTTCATATATGAACACAGCCCGTGTATTTTGTAAAAATTACAAAAGTGTCCTATTTTTGGAATAGCCGCAACTTTTGACCAGTCAAAGCCGTAACTTTTGACTAGTCAAAGCCGCAAATTTTGACCAGTCAAATCCGATCTTGACCGTATGAATGGCTAGGATTACTTCTTTATTTCTCATATATTTACCATTTCTTAAATGAACCTAAGACTATATATATATATATATATATAGGGGAGAGATCAAATGGAAACCACTCTAATTTTGAAAACCGTGGAAACCGTTGATTTCCTTGGTTAAGTTAATGAAATTGGTTAATGAAACTGTTTAATTTGATGGAATTGTGTCATAAAATTCTTTTGTTGATGAAATTGTTTCATATATTTGTGTTTTTATTTAAAAATGAAATTGTTTCATGTATTTTCTCATTCTGATGAAATTGTTTCATGCATTTTCTCATTCTGATGAAACTTTTTCATTTTTACATAAAAAACACAAATATATGAAACAATTTCATTAAGAAAAGAATTATATCAAACAATTTATCAAATTTTACAAATTCATGAAACAATTTCATTAACTTAACCAATGAAATTGACGATTTCCATGGTTTTCAAAATTAAAGTGGTTTCCAAATGAAACTATCATATCCATATACATATATATATATATATATATATACTTAAGTTCGCGTGAGACCAAACAGTTTCCGTGAGACCGGTGAGACCAAGCTTTAAAGTATGAAACTTCACACCAAAAAACTGTGAATGTAAAAAAAATCGAACTTTTCATAGGGAAAACACCGTAAATGTTACGTTCACGGTGTTTTTCGCTGTGAATGTTCGTTTTTTTTACCTTCACAACGTCTTCACTGTGAAGGTTCGGATATACTTTCACAATCTTTTATCTGTGAATGTTTGATTTTTTTTAACTTGGTTTAGGTTTTTTTTACCTTCATAGTGTGATTACATTATGAAGGTTCGAATGTTTTTTACCTTCGCAGTGTTTTGGTGTGAAGTTTCATGTTTTAAGGCTTGGTCTCACGCGGTCTCACGGAAACAGCTTGGTCTCACGTGAACATGACTCTCTCTCTCTCTATATATATATATATATATATATTATTAAGCATGTCTATAACTTAGTGTATGAATATATGTATCATGTATATATATACTTACTACATACATATATCCACTACATACATATATATTAGAGTAAATTACAGATTTGGTATTTAAGATATGTCAAAATTTATGAATTTGATCTTTTATCTTCATCTATTACAGAACAACCCTCCAAGTATGTAGTTTTTTATGGCATTGGTCCCTCACACTAACGCCCATCCATTTTGTCTATTAAGTATTAGGGTAAATTGGTCTTTTTATTTTTTTTCTTTATTTTACCATTTTTTCAAACCACGAGGACCAAATTTGTAATTTACTAAAAATTATGTAACATTTTGAAACCCAGATCTTTGAAACCCATATCATTCAAACCCACAAGGACCAAATCTCCATCACCGCCTCCATCTTCGTCGACGTGACTTCTTAGGCAAATCCAGATGGGTTTAGGAATTGAGATTCCCATATGAGGCTTCTCGTCTTTTTCCTAAATCTTCAGCGCCACCTTCATCGTCGGCGCCTACCTCTCCGACGCTACATGTGACCAAATCTGCATCAAATCGTTCTTCGTTGTTGGATATAATGGGAACAAGATCTGAGGGTGAAATCCATATCCAAGAAATCAGGTATGAAATCGAGATGTGTTCCTGTCGTTCTCCGGTGCTCCATTTCGCCGTCTATCCCCCTCTTCTTCCCGTTTCTGTCGTAACCCGGATATGAGAAGCCAGGTCTCGTCTTTTGTGATTTAATGGATCTCAAAGCTTGTGTTTATCTTTTTGGTAATTAATTTTCAGTTTTAGCATAGTGGGCTTGAATTTTATATATTCGATATGCGATTTAAAATCACATAAAACCACAAAATTGGCATCATGTGACGGAGAATATAACTGAACATGAAACAAAATTATTCTTTCGAGTTCTCAGTTTTAGATTCGAGATGTTTCGTGATGCATCGCACACGGATATATATCTGGTATTTAATAAATATAAGATGTACAACATTACAACAATATAATTTTAGACTAATTTAAATGACCAAGCCACTACAATAAATCTATTCATCAACATATATTATCATTTTTTGACATATTTTCACACATAGGAGTCTATAATTACACAGTTTGCATTTAATGAAGAAATTTTTTGTAATAAATAAGTTCTAAATCTTGATAGGACGGAATTATTAAGAGTGGTATATAATACTAGGGGTGTAAACGAGCCGAATCGAGTAGTAGGTTAATCGAGTCGGGCTCAAAAAATTAATATTGGGCTCGAGCTCGAGCTCGACTCGAGCTCGATTAACTTTTCAATGTAGGGCTCAAGCTCGAACTCGAATAGTTTTTGAGTTATCGAGCTCGATGCTCGTTTATGGGTTCGAACTCATGATTTATTAACTCGTTTATCGGCTTGATCTCGATAATTTTTATATTTTTATTATATGATTAATAAATATATGAGCATGTTTGGCTCGAAAAATGGTATAGCTCGAATAGCTCGGCTCGACTCTACTCGGAAAATTGAATCGGGTTTTCGAACGAGCTGAGTCGAACATTGGTATTATAAAGCTCGACTCGATAAGTTAAACGAGTTCTATTTTGTGTTCGAGATCGACTCGAGCTCGAGAATAATTAAGCTCGAGCTCGAGATAAACGAGCTCGAGTAGCTCGTTAATTGCTCGACTCGTTTACACCCCTACATAATACTGTGTGCCCCATGTAGGTCCACTCCATGATAAATTAACCATGTATCTCTCTCTCTCTCTCTCACACACTCTCACACACAAATTTTATTAAGAAAGAAAGAAACAACAAAACAGAGGCATCACGACGGAATATGCGAAAAACAGAGAAAACATCTAAAGCCCCATGAGAAAAAACGAAAGGAAAGAGGATTAAGGAAAGACAAAAACCAACAACTGACAAAAACCAAAACGAAAACTCAAGCCGAAAGAAGAAAGCTCAAACTACTGCCACGTACGGAGTACATAATCAAGAAACCCGAAAGATTGGTAAAGAATTACATCTCGAAGAAATTCAATTTGAAAGACTGGAATTGGATGTCAACCAATAGATCAATGTTTGAATCGACCCCTTTAAAGACCCAAGAGTTTCTAAATATGAACCACCATTCAATTACATGAATAAACCAAAAGCTCCAAAGACACTACTAACATTCCATACATTGAGTCACCACTTTCATTCTTCAAGGGAAAACCTCAAGAAAATGAAAAATTGAGGAACACCCTGGTAGCCTTTAATCTGGACGGTATAAACTTGTGCATACAAGTAAATTAAGTTGTTTTTTGGTTTTTATACACGTGTGCATGTTACAAATTACTTGTATGCACAAGTGCATACTATTCATGAATAGCTTGTTGTACTCCTTCACTGACAAATTCCCTTTCTTCAACCCCCGGAACTCATCGATGATCCGATCCATAGCTCGTTCATTATAGAATTCTTCCATAACCTTTTTCTTGAAAGTCTCTCAACTCAGTTTGGCCAATACAGTGGCCTCAATGGAAGTGGAATATACATTCCACCATGTGAGGGTGGCCCCTCTCAGCATTTGGGATCCGAATACAACTTTCTGACCTTCCCCACACTCGCTCGATCGGAAGGCCTGCTCCATCTCTCTGATCCAGTTCATGCATGCCACCGGGTCGTCTGTGCCCTTGAATTCCGGTGGTCGGCATCCGAGGAATGCATTAAAGGTACAAGCCTTAGACACTTGCCTCACTTCGGGGGTTGGGGTTTCATTAGAAGGAACTACGGGTCCCGTACCCCCGGATCCCGCCACTACAACGTTCTCCGCCACCGTCTCATGCCTACGGTGGTTAGCATCTCGGTCATCCAACAGCTTCAGAAATACCTCTTGTTGCTGAGCCATTGCTGCATTCATTGCCTGCATCATTCGCTCCATCATTCTTGTTTCCGGAGTCACCTCCTCCATAATCGGATGGGCTGCAGCTAAAACACATTGGGGTATGTGTTCCGGTCCTCCACCCAAAACGTTTATAAAGGGTGGGGGCAAGTCAACATTTGTCACTCTAGGTTGATCGGCCGTAGATGCCGCCGTATCCTGACCTTCAGGCCGGTTACAAGTATTTACCATAGTCTGCCACACACGCGAGAATATAGGTGAGATAAAGTTATACAGATTATAAACAAGGAAACGTACTACCACATTCATTAATTATCATAACAATGGAAAACAAGCATAATCACGTAAGACCATCCTATCTTAGGAGTTCTACCCAATCTCACACAATCATAGCCTAACTTCACAGCTTAAGTCTAGGTATCTTACATCCATACCTAGTTCACTTAAACTAATGCTCTGATACCAACTTGTAACATCCTAAATTTTAGAGAAATAGAAATCGAAAATTTCTGTATATGACGGCTATAAATTGGATAAACCTGGGTATCCAAAACCTGTCATAAACAATCCCAAAGTATCATCCTGAGAAACGGGAAACAAAGTTGTAGCCTTTACAATTAATCAATTGAAGAATATACTTAACAACCTAATAATCTAACTTAAATAAGAAAGATTAGTATCGGGTGTTGCTATTCTTCCAAAAATGTGTCCGCTATCAAAATCACCGGTCTAGACATCTCCCAAAAAGACCTCTCTTGGCCCCAAGGCCATCCACTCAATCCCGACGAATCCCACTGGAAACCTGACCTGTTATACATGTCATTTTAAGAAAAAGTGTTAGGCTAAAGCCTAGTGAGATCAAACATTTGTAGTTAAAATAATTGGACGTAAGAGTAAGTAAAAGAAATTCATTTGTGACAATGATACTAACAATAATGCTCTTGAAATGTAGCAAGTACCTCTTGGGTTAACGGGGGAGACCCGCTTACTAACACAAATGACGGAACACAAAAGTAAGCCATTTGATAAGTCAGTAAAGCCAATACACAAATAAAGTATACGCAAGGGATGTCAGGCTCAGTGGCTTTAAACTTACACCCACGGAAACTCAAGTTCAACCCCGAAGGGTCCTTATGTCGAGATCCTCATCCAATATCGTAATACTTGGGCACGTAGGACTTATAACCCAATCTGACGCATAACCGTGCCTCGACGTGGAAAACTAGTCGTCCCAACGACGGACCAAATAATATAACAAATACGGGGTCATGACTCCCAAATGCAAGCAATTAATCCACATAACGCCCACAGGCCAAATGAATGCTCCAATATGTGATAATATGCATTAGACAATATAAGAGGTGATTTTCACAAAGGCAATCCCCATTACTTACCAAGAGATCATTAGTTGAAAACATCAATGACTATTATAAGTCTCATTTCCAAAACATGATAAATCTTAAAATACCAAACTTATCAGCAGTTAACCATAAGGTTATTATTTCCAAATCCATAAGTTGTACATGATTGAAACCATCCTTTGAAATACATTTCCCAAGTGAAAGTGAGCTAATAACAACATTATCAAGGCTCATTAAAACCTATTCCATAAAATCATCATAAACCCTAAAATCTCCAAAAGTTAGATTTAGTATAAAGCTCCATAAATCAAATATATGAAAAGGAGATGTTTAGGTATTCAAAATCAACATTTGACATGTATAAAGTTTTGTAAAGAGTGTATGAACTCACCTTGGTAGTTTTCCCAAAAGAAAACTAAACCCTAGAAATGGTAGATGGAGAGTTGAAGACTTGAGATGATGACACAAGCTAGGTTCACCTAAAATTCACCCTAACCAAGCATTAAACCTCCATAAATGCTTGTGATAGAACAATAAATGGAAATAGATGAGAGAAGACTTACCTAGGGTTTCAAAATCGCCCTCCTTAGTTCCACACTTGCAATAAATGAGAAAAAGGGGAAGAAACCCGTATTTGGGCGTCCAGGGGAGTTCCGCGGGTTATGCCGCGACCTCAAGTTGCGGCATAAGTCGCATGTGTCTCTGAGAAGTTAGACAAACAGTGGGCTACGCGGCTAATGCCGCGACTTCAAGTCGCAAGGTAAGTCGCGTGATCCACTGTCCCTTTCATCCAAAATCAAGACTTGACACACGAACTAGGCTAGGAACGCGCGATACCCACGAATAGGATAACGTGCGATAACTAAGATTAAAATACGGAAGACTAGGAGTCTGAACGATAGAATTATTACAACGTAAACTCGGGGTGTTACAGTCTCGTGCTGCTTTTGTTCAATTATGTGATCACTTTAAAGCAAAAGGTTGGCTAATGGGTAGCAGATACGTATTGGTTGAAGAAAAGATGGCTATATTCCTGATGATTATAGGTCACAATCAACGTTATAGAGTGCTTAAAAACAGGTTCCAACACTCAACACAAACTATCCATAAAATTTTTCATGAAGTGTTGGATAAAATGATCGTGTTTGCTAAAGAGATCATAGTTCCTACATCATTCAATCCTAATCCAGACATCCCAGGGAACAATAGAAGATTACGACGTATATTTAAGGTAATTACTTACGAAATATTTGTATACATTTTCTTACTAAAGTTATTTTGACTACTAACTCTAATGTAGGGAGCAATTGGCGCCCTTGATGGAACTTTAATACACGCTATTGTCCCTATTCAAGAACAACATTTATATAGAGGACGAGGAAAGGGTGAATGTTATCAAAATGTTTTGGCGATTTGTGACTTCAACATGGTGTTCACATTTGTTGTTGCCGGCTGGGAAGGTGTTGCACATGATTCTAGAGTTTTGTCCGAAGCTTTAACATATGGTGCTATTGGATTTTCATTTCCTCCTCCAGGTATAGTAACGCTTTAAAAGTAATATATTTACAATATTCATACTAGTACTTATTTTATTTATTGTTTCAGATAAATATTATCAATGTGATGTTGCATATACAAATACTCGAGGGTTTATGGCACCGTATCGTAATGTTAGATATTGGCTTGGAGATTTCCGTCGTCGTCGTGCAATGAACAAGTATGAAAAGTTTAACCATTCTCATGCAAAACTTAGAAATGTTATTGAACGTTCTTATGGCGTCCTGAAAGCACATTTTCCGATATTAAAAATAATGACACTGTTTTCACTTGAGGTTCAAAGAGATGTTGTTATTACATGTTTTGCGGTTCACAACTTCATATGAAAGGGAGGTTTAAGCGATGAGTTATTTTTCTGAATATGATCAAACCAATGAGCAAGGGGACAGTGGCAATGATGAGGCTGAAGAAGTTCAATCGCATGGGAGTACCGCTGATCAAACATATATGTCTACTTTAAGAGAAGAAATTGCGACACAATTAATGCAAAATGGAGATTGATTTTAGTTGTTATGAGACTTTGTTCATGTTTTGTATTGTATTTGAATCAATTGAAGTATTTAAGTTGAATAAATGAATAATGTTTTTTTGTTTATAAATTCAACAATAATAACATTCTGAGAGATAAAATATGTAATTATACATATTCAGACGTTTGTCAGTTTACAAAAACAAACAGTCTAACTGATTCAGATTTCAGACTTCAGCACCACCTTTTAAAAATCAGAAGTGAAATCAGACTTTAGACTTCAGCACCTCTTAAAAAACAAACGTCACCATACATTAAGAACATATTTTTGTTTATTTTGTCAAAAATTTAGTTGGGTTGACAATTTTCGTCAAAATTGGTACATTTTTCATCAAAATTGGTACATTTTTCATATATAATCGAGTTTCTAATCTTTGTTTAAAAATAATCATCACTAATTTTTTTCAACTTATATTAAAATAATGATATTTAATTAATCTTTAGGGGATTTTTAATTGGTTTTTGAACTGAATTTCTTGTAACCGTTGGATCAGAAAACAGTGGCAATTAAAGGTGTAGATTTACGCTGAACACATTAACAATGATGAGACGCGATATACAAAATAATACGGCAAAAAGCAGAGCGTTGGTGAGTAGATCTTCTGGTGAGTCGTCAGAGTGCGTTCCCAAAACAAGCCCTAAAAATGGAAGAGAAGCACAATTCACCGGCGACCGCCACCGATGTGGCAACACCGTCGTCGGCGGAGCTGCCGTCTTCACGGAGAAGAGGCGGAGGACTGAAGAGGAAAGCCTCGATTCTTAGCAACAACAACACATCGACTCCGCCACCGTCGTTTTCTTCGAAGCGTCAAGCTCGTGAGAAACCATCGCCAGTGCTGTTCCCTCCGATCCACAATGGACCGTGCACCAGAGCGCGTCAACAACCAAATTACGCTGACTCTACGATGTTTTGGGAAGCGGTGACTGTAAATGGCGAAGGGGAAGGTTCGATTTTGGGGACGCCGGTGGCGGCGAAGGTGGAGGAGGAATTGAATGCTAGGAAAGAAGCTTGGGAGGCGTTGGAAGCGAAGATAGAAGCTGAATATGATCACGTAAAGTCGCGTGATGCTAATTCCCATGTTGTACCGATTTCTTGTGGTAAGTAAATGTAGCTTGTTTAAATCACTTATAATTATAATTCTTAGTCTGCTTGCTTCGCTTGGTTGCAGTAAAATTTTATTGCTTTTTGTTTTGTTGAGTTCTTAGCGTGCATACAGTGCCTAGGTTTTAGTAGAAGTTGCAGGAAAAATTGGGATTTGATGCGTCAAGAAAATACAGAATTATGATCAAGATTATCTCATTTAGAACCTTAATTTAGAGAAAAATTACCGAGATATTTCAGGATGTAGGACTATCACAGTATAGAAAGCTTTAATCTTATTTAGGCCATCTGACAGAATCATGAATATAATAATTTCTTTGCATACATATCACAATTCTGAAAGATGGTCATACGTCAATTGTAAAAGAAAAGTATTTGTTGCTACTGCCTACTTGCATACTTATTGTGGTGGTAGAATTAATTTTCTGACGGGCAACAGGCTATGTTCACTTTAGATCATTAATTTGGGTGAATTCTATCCATACCCCCACCTATAGGGGGTATGTTAGTGAGGTAGGAGGGGGTATATGAGTGAGATATGGGGGGTATGGGGGAGGTTTGTTAGTGACGAGGGGGTAGGGATAGCAACACCCTTAATTTGCTAGATAGCAAATACGATTTGCAAACTCGACATGTTCCATTATTAGTGCATAGTAAAATGTAATTTTGCAGACATCCCATACCTGAAATGATGGATGAGCAAATGTGCTGGGAGCTGGGATTCTTTAAGTTGTTGCATACTATATCCTTTTAGATATTTTGATTTGCATTATTGTTATTGAATATGGTGGTGTGGCATGGGAATTTACTACTAAGACTATGAATAGAATGTTTTAGCTTTCTTGTGACTCACATCGAAATGATCTACTGCCAACTGATTTATGGGGGTTTTGTAGGTTGGTTCTCATGGACAAAAGTTCATTCTTTGGAGGAGAAAGCATTACCTTCTTTCTTTAATGGAAAAGTGGAGAATCGGACTCCTGAAATTTACATGGAGATAAGAAACTCCATTGTGAAAAGATTTCATGCAAATCCCAATACCCAAATAGAGGCAAAGGATCTTTCTGAGATATCAATTGGAGAACTGGATGCTAAGAAAGAGGTGATGGAGTTTTTAGACTATTGGGGGTTGATTAATTATCATCCATTCCCTGAGGCAGATATCACTACCTCAACGGGTGATGCTGAAGAAGCTGCAAAAGTAAATTCATTGATACAGAATTTGTATGAGTTTGAGGTGGAACAATTGTGCGCACCAGCAGCTCCCAGGACTAGTCTTGCAACCCATGCTGTTCCATCCCGGTTGCCGGAGTCCATGATAACTGATGAATCAGTGCAGCCCGAGGGACCGTCTGTTGAGTATCACTGCAATTCATGTGCAGCTGATTGCTCTCGTAAACGTTACCACTGTCAGAAGCAGGTCTGTTGTTTCTTAGAATTCTCTATTTCCAAGTTAATGATAATTTTATAGAAAATTTGATACGTTCTCGTCAATTTCTGTGCTACTAACGCCATTCTACTAAAAGGTGTCTACTCATATGCGGATATGCCTTTCGATTGCAATATGATTTGTCAAATAAAAGTAGATAGGTAAACACACAAAGGGGAAAGATATCTCTGTCTATTTTTATTCATGCATTTTGGAACAAGCTAAACACATTAAGAGATGCACTACTTTGAAGTTTGAACTTAGTTTCTCTTGTCTCTTAATGATGCTATGTTTGGTTTGAAATTTAAAGGGCAAGAAAAGGGAAGTGGTTTCTTCTCGTCCATCATTAACAAACTAACGACAAACATAACAAGGGATGCTAGATATCTTTTGAACTTCCATTTCATTTACCAAAGGAGTTTGTGATGTTAAGGGTTTGGTAAGGAATGCATCTACTTGTCCTTCGCTAAACCTCATTAACGTGAGAAATCTGACTGTTTCAACCTTTCAGGTTTAAGCAGAAAATTAATATGAAAACTAGTTTCCAACATGCTTCTTACATGCACATATTTGAAGGTGCTTATATATGTATATACAGATATGCTCAACAATATCACACACCTATTAGCAACCTGTGACGTCTGTGCTTTTCTAAAGCTTGGGTGGTGACGTTTTCTACTAGGCCGGTATTCCTTGCATAAGTATTACCTCCTTTATGTTTACTGTGATTACGAGATGGTAGATTCAATCCTTAGATTAGGCAAACAGTTCTGGTCAACATCATTCAAATATAAATGAAAACTGAAAAAAATCACCACATCTTTAATTCATTGATATCCTAAAACCCAAAATCAATTACAAAGACTCCATCTCATACGACCAAGGAATCCTAGGTAGAAACCATGAGCTTTAATGTCTTGAATTCTGGATCTTTTAGGAAGAACAAAAGATTTGAAAATAAGATTAGGTAAATAGTAGATAGGCTTTAGAAGATAAGGAGAAGTCTGTCATGCTATAAGTAGGTTGGATGGAAGATAATCTTTTATGCTTGTTGGGTGAAAAGATTGAAGATGTTAATGCTAACATGAACAGAGCAGAAACTAAAAGCATGGTCACTTGTAGAACTTGTTGCTGTTTTGTATCACCTGTGGAACTGACTGTCCAAGTCAATGTAGCGAATTTCTGAACTGCTAACTGAGTGAAACCATGGTAGTTTTCTCAGGTGGTTTGGGCCTAAGAGATGGAATGCGTTAGGTTTTTTTTTATCTTTCTAACCTTCAAATAATATTAACATAGTCCAAGAATTCAACCAAGACTAATTCAAATACCAAATCATAAGAAAGCCCATGAAATGTAATATAAAGATCATTCAATAAATAAATTCAAGTTCCAACCATTGTAAAGCCAATTCAATACACACACATGGTTCTGTTTGGTTAAAAGACTTTGGAAAGACAAAACCGAACAGAACGGTCCAAAAGTATTTGCATAAATAACTTAACCACCATGTAATTCAATCCAATTTTTTGGTTCATTTCAGTGGGATTCAACACTTTACTTGAATTTATTTGTTATTCCGCAAGCAAATGTAGGCATATGAGAACTGGTACTTGGTGTTAATATGAACACGGGAAGTGGCTATTCACTATTGTTAAGATTATGGTGTCAAAATGAGGTCTGTTCGGGGCTCAGTAACATTATTAGCTCTTCTGATCGAACAGTACTCTTGCTGCACATGATATATATCCACCACTTCTCGTGGCCTACTATCCACTCATTTGTACTTGGTATCCCCAACTAAGTACAGTTCGTAAAACACTAGGCTTGTATAGTTCCAAAGATGGCCTTTTTTCCCCTTCATTTGATAAATGCAAGAGGGGATGTAAACCATGCTATGTAATCACATAGTAAATTAGCTAGAAAGATAAATTGTACAAATAAAGACACAAAATAAAAGAACTAAGCTTAAGCCCTTTGGAAAAGGACTTTAAGTGCACTTCCCTCATCCAATATTAGTGCTCCATCATCTATACCATATCTGTTTATGTTGTTATCACACTTGTGTTGTTCTATGTTGATTCAATTTCTGTTAGGCAGGCAGATTTTGACTTATGTACTGAATGCTTCAACGACGGCAAGTTTGATTCCGATATGTCCCCATCTGATTTCATTATTATGGAGCCTGCTGATGCTGCTGGGGCAAGTAGTGGGAAGTGGACAGACCAAGAGACACTGCTCCTCCTTGAAGCCCTGGAACTATTCAGTGAGAACTGGAATGAGATCGCTGAACATGTTGCCACAAAAACAAAAGCTCAGTGTATATTGCACTTTGTTCAAATGCCAATTGAAGATACTTTCCGGGACTGTGATGATGAAGATGATGCAAGTCACAAGGAAAAAGCTGAGAAGAAAGATGCAAGACAGGATGAGAATGACGAGGAAAAAGAAGTTGATCCAAGTCCAGGGGAAAATGCGGACAAAGTAGAAGTTGATGTAAATTTGAAGGAAAAAACAGATGCAGTTGCAATCAAGAATGATACACCTCCCAGTGATTCCCCAGATATGAAAGAATCTGATGATCCTAAGGCCCTCCTCGATACTGATGCTTTGCCCACAGATGATGCTCCATCCAATAATGATGAACCTGATCCCTCTCCAATGGACATTTCAGAATCAGCGGATCCTGGTAAATTAAAAGATAATCAGGAGAATGGTGTGAACATTGCAGTGAAAGCACTCAGAGAAGCATTTGATGCTGTTGGCTCTCTTCCTTCCCATGATGGGAAACTTTCTTTTGCTGATGCTGGTAATCCTGTCATGGCAATGGTAAGTTAAATGCTTATTAGAACTGGTAACTGAAACCAAACAAGAGATATTAGTTCCAGAAACTTCTGAATTGCAATTTGTGTTTTATGTATAATATAATATATAGGGAATGCATGAATATCCAACGTGGACAGCAAATCATGATATTATTTTGGTTCTCTCAAGATGATAAATGTATTGAATTGGTGCCATATTGGCTTTTCTTGGAACTGGTGGCTTGTTGGCTTTTAAAAAGTTTAATGATTAAGTACAATAAGTAATGAACTTGTGGATAAAACATTGGAACTGCTACAGATATCTACTAGAGACTAGGAAAGAAATAGGCATTGCTCAACTTTTTCTTTTTTACTTTTCACTATGTGGGCTCAAGGCCCAAAACTAAGGATACATTCGGGAGTTCCAGAAATAAGTTCCATAATTCTTTACTAGAATGACCAAGTATGATGTGTACACAATATGCTCTAAAAGTACTACTATGAGTTCCTTCAGCTACTTAGGTGATCTCTAAACCCCAGAAGGGAAGTAAAATTGAAGGCTTGAATAAAAGCTCTCTTATCTATTTGCTTGAGTTTGGTACCTCTGCTTAGTTAGTATGTTGGTTTTCCATTTTCCAGGCAGCATTCCTGAGTCGGTTGGTTGACCCCAATATTGTCACTGCTTCAGCCCGTACTTCTCTGAAATCTGTTTCTAGTGGTGGCACAGGCTTGCAGCTCTCTGCAAGGCATTCCTTTGTTATTGAACATCCAACTGATGAGAAGAAGAAACCAGATGACACAGAGAGGTCAATAAACCTGTAGATCATATTTAAACAATCTGTTAGAAATATAACTGACATTACATGGGTATGCAGAGATGTCCAAGAGACGGTGGAGCAAGAGGGCATGAAAGACAAGACAGATTTTGGCAGGAAGCAGGAAGAAGAAAAGTCTAGCTTAATTCGTAGCAACAGTTCAGTAAATGTTGATAATGACCAGGAAGGTAATAATTTAACAGGAAAAGAGAAAGAATCGTCGGTTTCTCATGAAGTAAAGAAAAATCCAATTCCTGCAGAAGTGGTGCTTCCCAAGAAGGGAAAGAATGCCGGTAGAAAGGGCATTTCTGCTTCTTCAAAGAAAAACAAGGATCCAATTACAGAGAAACCAATTATTGCTGAAGAAACTAATGAGCAAACAGGCCAAGTTGAGAATCCTTCAAGTTCTAAAAAGGAGTCTGAAGATTTTGCTGATGGTGTTCCGCCGTTAGGGGTCTCTCAGTCTACAGAGGCTCCGAAGGACGAGGAGATGGTATCTAAATCCCTTCCGGCAGAGACAGCAGAACCTAACCGACCTAATAATTCACTGGCTGAAAACACTGCAAATTCAGGTTTCATCTTGTTTCCTATTGCACTTGAACAGTTACAATGATAATTCTCATAAACAATGATTAACAAAAAAAATGTAGGCGGTGTTTAACACTCTACTTCTCTGATGCTTGGGAAGTTGGTGTCGGATTTACCGTCTATTTTGTCTTCCCATCGCATGTCCATTTCAATTATCATGCTCTTGTCTTCCAAATTTGTAAACACCTTTGCACCTTTTATTCATTATTATTTAAAGTTGAAGTGACTAGAGTCATCCTAATGTTAGACTCTGTCTGAAATTGTCTTCTATATTGTAATTCAATTGATTGATTATGTTCAATGATGTAGGGGAGGCAGGAGCAAAAGACTGTGAGAATGTGAACAAACATACACTAGACACTAAAGATGACCCAGATATGCATAAATTAACACGTGCAGCTGTCACTGCTATCTCTGCTGCAGCAGTTAAGGCAAAATTCTTGGCAGACCAGGAAGAGGACCAGATTCGACAGCTTGCCACATCGTTAATAGAGAAGCAGGTAAATTAGTTACTGACCATTTTTTTTCTGAATATTTAAAGGGCAAAATGCATCAATATGCAACTGCGTTTGCTGTAACAAAGTTCTTTTTCTCAATTAGTGTGACTAAGTTTCAAGATTTTCTATTTTATGTAATAAAGTTTTAAAATTTTCTAATTTTTAATCATTTTCACTGGTAACTTGCTGATCTTGTAACATTTGATGTCGTGGATGTCAAGTTTATTGTCCATGTTGCTGTAACCCTTTCGTAAACCTTTTGTAAACGAGTACCCATGACATCAAATGTTACAAGATCGGCAGTTACCGTCAAAATAGGAAAATTTGAAACTTTGTTTGAGAATTATTTTTTTCGTTACATCCAATACAAATAGGGGGCTAAACCAAACTTTGTTGCATTTTGATGCAGTTTGCCGAATATTTAACAATAACAAGGCTCTCTTGCTTAGACTCTAACGTGATAACTATTGTGCAACTTCATTCTGCAGCTGCACAAGTTGGAGACTAAGTTGGCTTTCTTTACTGAGATGGATGGTGTTGTAGCAAGGGTTAGGGAACAGTTAGAAAGGTCAAAGCAGCGACTTTACCATGAACGTGCCCAAATAATCGCCGCGAGGCTGGGCATGTCATCTGCCGCTTCTACCAGGCCTATGCCGCATCCATTACCCAACAGGGGTGGAATGCCGTTTCCAAATGCGGTACCAAGGCCACCAAATCCAATGAGCATGACTCCTCAAAGGCCGCCACTGTCAAGACCTATGATGCCACCAACACCTTTTTCTAACCCAATTATACCTGGCACAGTTGCAGGAAACTCTGCTCAGATTTCAAACAACCAGGATAAACTCTCATCAGTTGGGATGAAGTAAAATTTGGCATCAACCATGTATTATTGTTATACCACAAGTAGTCCTAACAACTATTACCAAGTGAGTTATCTATCTACTTGATCTCATAATCTTAATCTTCACTAGGATAATATGCTTAAAGTCTTGGATTTCTGATTGGCAGGTAATATTGCATATTGGTAAGGTTTGAAATTGATGATCTGGATTGATTTGAAGATTGGTACAATCATGGACTAAAGAGGAAGGGGTTATTTTAACATATCATGTAGCTTTGTGCCTAATTGGGGATTTAATGTTTGTTAGGGGTAAGTTAGTAGTATCAGGGGAAGTTAACTAGGTAGATTTCATGTTTATGTTATGTTGTGTAGATATACTTTGGGGTTTATGGTCAGAAATTAGATTGTCTTTTGGAGTACAAGGATACCCTTGTGTTTGTTTATTATCTTGTTAAGGTATTGTATGTTTTATGGCTACAGACACTTAGTTAAAAGCCAAGATCTTTTGCCAAGTGAGAAAGGGTATGTAGTTTGACGATGATCTTTCTTTTACAAATAGAAAGCAGTGTTGTTCAAGAATCAATTTGATACAAATTGATGTTAAGATTCAGTTGATATATAAACCATATTATCATTTAGTAAAATCAAACCAAATACGTTCTCCATCTTAGGGTAGAATGGCTTCTTCCCTGTTTGCCATTTGGCATGTCATGAGACAAAATGAGGACAACAAAGTTGGGGCAAACCCATTTTCATGGAACAAAACAAGATTCTTTTCGGTTTGGTAACAACATTACACAAAAACACAATTATTATGAAAATCTTCATTTTATGAAAATGCGAGACCATTCTTTTAACATAGTTAATCACATGTGATACTATAGTCTATCATATATGGTCCACATGTGATACTAAATTGGAGACGCAAGCGGCTTTTGGGTGCGACCTAGGTTGTGCAAGTCAAGAGCACACCACTAAGAATACCCACGTTCACAATCCAATTCAATCCAATTTTTATTAAAAAATTAATTTATCTATCTTCCACCTACCCAATCTCTAATTCAATCTAATCTCCTATTTTTTTAACCTTTATCAGTGATCCAATCCAATCTCAAATATTTTTTAAAAAATATTAATTTTTAATATTTTATCATATTTATCATTTTTGTTCTTTTTGTTTTTGCATATAAAAAATAGATTTTTTTAAACTATTTGATACTTTAAATCATAATCTTAATTAAAAAAAACTTATAATTGAAAATAGAGAGAAAGATTGGTGTGATAAAAATATGTCAATATTGGTCTCTATTTGTAGGGAATTGAAAAATATGAATGTTAGTATATTTTTTTATTTTTTTGTTAAACTCATATTTTTAATATGATAAGGTTTATTCATAAAAAATAAAAAGTTAACCAATGATATATTGACATGTGACAAGATAATTTAATTAAAAAACAAAAAAATATCACAATCTAAGATTGGATTGTGATTTGGAATGGATTGACAACTATTCACTTAATCCATTTCTTTGTTCTTTTCTTTTTTTTATTTTACTTTGTCTTTTACCTATTCTAGATTAGATTGGATTGGTTAAGTTTGGTGATGTGGGTAGTCTAAGCCCTTAACGTGTATTATCAAATGTGACAAGGGTGTTATCGATGTCATACTACAATCCATCACATGAAATACTAAATCAGTGGGTCAAGCCGTCTGCACATAACTGGTTCCCTCACATGTATTATCACATATGATAAGGGTGTTCTTTCATTCTTGTAAAATAGAGGTGTTATCATTTGAACCTCCACATATATATATATATATATATATATAGAGAGAGAGAGAGAGAGAGAGAGAGAGGTTCATTTAGGAACCTTAAATATTTAAAGAACCCGGGAAGTATCGGTTTTGTGAATATTCTTGACAAATAATTGTCACGACATTCATCATGAATCATCACGCTAATCATGATGAATAGTGTATATATCCTTGTCATCCAATCTGTGTGTTTTCCCATAAATGGGTATCAACTTACAAGATCACAACAGCCTTAAAAGGAACTATGGCAGTAAATTTTACATTTTTAACACAAGTGAACACAAAAGAATCTCTCTCATATTTGGTTTTAACACTCGCATCCGGATGCCCTCTGTTGACTGTTGTTGCTTCCTACATCAATGGTGTCCGGCAGGTATCTTCACAAACAAACACATATCATGTTAATTCACATTTCTAGCACCAAAAATCAGTAGTCTCCTACAAGAGTTAGGGATCCAAAGTGTGTAATTTGAACCCCATGTTTTGGTTTGGGGTAGCATAGTCCAAAAACATTACCCCAAGTGGTTATTTAAGTTGGTTTTAGACTGATGAAGAAAAATCTGTGATGCAAGCATCCTAAACGCGTCTTAAAACACAAACTGTACGGATCACCAGGTCTTAAACACGACTTGGGTAGTCACCGACCGAATTTTGTGCAGTGTTTGATAGTTTACGTCCTTTAATTGATTCATCTTGTATCAAAATAATCCAATTTATTAAGCTAATATTCCATAAGGAGAGCATTTTTTTAATGCAACGTTCCTCCTTTCCACAAGAAGTTGCATTTAATTACTCCCCAGAGAGCTCTTCAATGAAGAAAACGGAGGTTCTAACATATATGGAGAAGAAATGGTTAATAGTCTAACCAATGTGGGACTCTAATACGCCCCATTCAATGGAGGCTAGAAGGGTACGGATGCCCCAGAGTGTCAAAGTCCCTGGAAGTGGTAGACTATGACTCTGATACCATGTAAGATATTTGGGAACCCCATCAGATTACTCTTAAAAAGAGCCCTTAGGAGAAAAGGGAGGTTCCAACATACATTGAGAAGAAAGGGCTCAAGTTTGGCAGACGTGTGACTCCAACACACCTCCACGCCCCTTGGGTAAAGATGCCACAAAGCGTCGAGTCCCTTAGAGTGGTAGACTTTGGCTCTATGTGAGATTTGGAGAACTAGAAACCCATCTAATTACTCTAAAAAAAGCATTTGAAGAGAAAAGTGAGGTTCCAACTTATATTGAGAAGAAATTGTCCAAATCTAAGCCCGATGTGGGACTCCAACAAAGATGATCACTTCAACTTTTGAAGTGCATGAGAAAGAATCCTTACCCTTTAGGAATGAAGGGGGTATTGATCATGCGACATGTGATCATAGATTTGTTGCTTCCAAAAACACGAGTTTCACTCTCACAAAAACAGGTAAAGAGAGTTGGTTTCAAACTTACATTTCTTCCTCATCTCCAATAGTCAAGGCATTCTTTGCAATGACCTGAAAAGCTTCTTCAACATTGATTCCCTCCTTCGCAGAGGTCTCAAAATATGGTATGTTTCCTTTTGAGGCACACCAAGCCCTCGCTTTTTTCTCAGATACCTGTTAGCAAGCCATCGACATTTGGGGCAAAATGAGAAAAAAGAAGATGAAAGATCACCCGGTCATTGGCCTAGTAGTACCCAGGTTACCGGTAGAGCTTAGCCTGTCAGGAGGTCAAGGGTTGAAACCTCACCAAGGTGAGTATTTGCCGTATATAAATATTATATAAATCAAAAAATAAATCTTGTATTGCCATAAAATCCCAAGTGAAAACTCAAGGCAGGCATACCACTCTGCTGTTGCCACCGTCTACATCAACCTTGTTACCCAGAACCACAAACGGAAAATTTTCTGGATCTGAAGGACTTGCCTGCAAGGTATTTCTTAGTCATCAATTCTTAACACAACTTGCTGAAAATAACATTCATCGACAACACAAAACAAATGCAAAATTCAAAGGAATGTGCTTCTTTGGGTGGGATTAGGATTTGGTTTATAAAGAAACACCTGGATGAGGAATTCCTCCCTCCAATTGTTGAGACTATCAAAGGATTTCTGAACATTCACATCGTACACTAGGACACAACAATCTGCACCACGGTAGAAAGCAACACCAAGGCTCTGAAATCTTTCCTGTCCTGCTGTATCCCAGATCTGCAAAAACAGAAGTCGGTTTACAAAAGATGCCTTGCTGGTGAAATGGTGGACAAGCAAAAATCAAAATCTCGTGCTAAAGATCGTATTATGGGTGTAAAAGCAGATGAGTGAGGTCATGGGGAGCATTGACTTGCAGTCTTACTGACAATTTGAGCGCATTACCAAATATTTCAAGAACGTTTAGAAAATTCTGATGCATGGAATATATGAGAAAAGAATTTGGGATCGACCGGTATGCAACATTTTGATTGGTTAGTAGAATATTTCAAGAATGTTCGACTAACCAATCAAAATGTTTCAAACTCATCAACCCAAATTCAATCCAAATTCTTCTCAAAGATGTAATTTCTCACAGATGAGTTTTCAAGGAGGTTTTTATTCACCAAGATGTAATTTCTTGAGCTGAAAACTCATCTGCAATTGAGAATGAAAACCTCCTTACAAGATGGATCAAGATGAAGCTAACCTACCAAAATAACATAAGAACATAAACATTAGAGAGTTATGTCTCATCATGACTCTTTTCATACTCCTCAAATTGGAGCACAGATGTCGATCAAGCTCAACTTGCTGCAAATGAAGTCTATCCAAAACTTCCACAAGGGTTTTGCTAGTCTGCAAGTTGATCTCAGTATGAATATGAATCTGTTGAATAAAATTGAGATGCAGTAGAAGTACACATGATCTAGTTCCTCACAAGATGACAGTGTTCTTCAATGTGTTTGCTCATCTCATGAAAAACTTGATTCTTTGCCATATCAATGCACATTGATTATCAAAATATAGCCTCTCACTATTTATTTGTAGGAGTCCCTAATTCATGTGATTTTGGTCCATATCATAGCATGGTGCTTGGTTTCAGCACTAAAACCATGATACAGTTTGTTGTTTCTTGCTTATCGACGAGATGAAATTTCCACCTACCACAATAGGTTGTGATAGATTGACTAGTGTTATAATGTAAAATTATGTATTTATTTAGTTAGGCCCATTAACCCGTGAGCCCTTAGGGTTTCTCTTCTTTAGGGTTTCCCTTTCTTCTAGGTTTCTTGCATATATATATATATATATATATATATATATATATATATATATATATATATATATATATATATATATATATATATATATATATATCTGTGTACCCTTTCATTGTAAATATAAGAAAATCAATAATATAATCTTTGATTACATGGTATCAGAGCCGCCGCTCCTAAAACCCTAATAGCCGTCGTCCCACTTTTTGCCATCACAAGGCAACCTTACAGACTCCGGCGTGAACTGTAACTCCGACGTGAACAGTAACTCCCGAAGATTTTGGTACGTTTTTTTTTTGGATCGAAGTTCGCTTGGTACGTTTTGTCTGGATCGAAGATTTTTCCCGTTTTTTTTCATCTCTGTTCGTCTTCTGGCACCCAGTGAGTGTGCTGTTCATTTTCGTTTTTGTTCGTCGGTTTTCTGACACCCTGTGAGTGCATTCTTTGTCCAACTTCGACTTTCTGGTTCGTGATTCATTGGAATGACCGGAGAAGACAAAACCATCTGGTAGTAACAGTGGTTCACGGGCTACAATTCCAGATTCTGATGATGTTGAGTGTTACTACTGTCATGAGTTCGGTCACACCAAACGTACG
The DNA here is from genome assembly GCA_954870635.1 of Arctium minus. Classification (NCBI taxonomy): domain Eukaryota; kingdom Viridiplantae; phylum Streptophyta; class Magnoliopsida; order Asterales; family Asteraceae; genus Arctium; species Arctium minus. The sequence goes on along the minus strand of OX941080.1, from coordinate 24,548,465 downwards.
TGTAAGAAGCTTTTGGCCAGGCATCTGAGGAGCTCACCAGCACATGTTGCTTGTGCCTCGGATAGTACGGTTACTATACCCGCGGAAGAATATGCTCGACTTTTAGGGACTGAGAATTCCACTGCTCCGACTGCTGCATTTGCTGAGACAGGTAACTCTAGTACATGCCTATTATCTTCTGCCTCCAAATGGGTCATTGATTCAGGTGCTTCAGATCACATGACAGGTAATCCCACTCTCTTCTCTAATTTCAATAAACACACGTCTCCATCACATGTCACAATTGTTGATGGGTCTACCCCACCTGTCCTTGGTTCTGGCACCATTGATCTTACCCCATCTGTTTCGTTATCTTCTGTACTGAGCCTACTCAATTTCTCGTTCAATTTGTTATCAGCCAACAAAATTACCCGTGCTTTAAATTGTTGTGTCTCATTCTTTCCTGATTTCTGTGTCTTTCAGGATCTGTCGACGAAGAGGATTATTGGTAAAGGGCGGGAAACTGACGGCCTATACATATTTGAACATCAAATACCTTACTCTTTGGCTTGCTCCAACTTGTAGATCCCAGATTCAACAATTCATGATTCAATTAACAAGAACAAGATGAGATTGGGAGAAAATACTTTTTATTCACCTTGAACTGAAAAACTAAGAACACAAACCTAGAGAGAGAAAGGGTTTCTCTCTCTAGAAGACACGGGCTCTCAATATCGGCTACATTGTAGAATGACCTAATCTTCAACATAACAAATAAGTAAACTATATATACTCTCCCAAACCCGAGTTCTACATTAAGCCCAAGCCCATTTACATTATAAAGCCCAAAGAAATATAAGCCCAATACAAATATTAAAAGGTAAACCCCTTTACAAAACTTTCTAACTTGGACATTTTATGTCCTAACAATCTCCCCCTAAAGTTTTGTAAAGGAATCATCGTCTTTGAAGCGCCAACTCTTCTCCCCCTTGATTTCTTTGAAAAACTTTAGCGTTGCACATCTTCAATACAGCTCAGGCTCCCCCTTGAATGAAACTCTTATCCTTCAAAGTTTCAACTTTAAAACACCAGATTCGATGTGCGCAATAACCTCGACTGAGTGCACTAAAGACAACTTTTATCTCTAGAAACTCAACACATTCATTACGCCCACAAGAAAGAAATGTGTGAGTTTTGCATGACAACCACAGTGCATCTTCAATTTAAAACAACGAATCTGTCCTTGAACCGCGAGTTGAATAGGAGTTCAACTCAAGAACTTGTACTGATCAGCACGTAGGAGAAGCATCTTGTAACAAACACTACTCGACAAGGGTTAGAAGAAGCAATAAACAATTGTTCAACAATTGTCGAGAAAAAAAAACGAACGAGAAAATCCCGAAAAAAATATTCCTTGAAAATTCTGTATCCCGGTTAACTCGATCAAAGCACAAAATTAAATTTCGGATATACGCCGTTTGGATCAAAAATCGGTTCTCGATAATTGCAAGATAAAATCCGGTATCAATCTCCAAAAATTTGAATGCAAAAATAAAATCCGGAAAAAAAAATCATCAAACCCGGTTCCAATTTAATTCCCGGATGGCATAAGCTATACTTTTCTGATTGAAGCAAATCAACAGCCGCCGCCGGTCTCAATTGCGATTCCACCGATTTCAATTTTAAAAAAACATAATAACATCAGCACATTTCATATATCTCTTGACTGTTTCTAGTGCGTCTGTAACTTCCCCAGGTCGAATGGTTCTAGACTAAATAGCTTAGCCTAATTTTATAATTCCTTTATTATTCAAGGGTGCTAAGTGTAATTATGTTTTCTATATATTTGGGTGTATTCCTCCTCTTTTCATCAATCAATAATAAAAACCTATTTCAATTTTGGTATCAGAGCCAAGTCCTAAAACCCTACGGCAGCCAACCTGCGCCGCCAACAGCGCCAATCTGCGCCGCCAACAGCGCCTCACCATCAGCACCGATCATCACCACCACCCTAACTTCCCAAAGCCGCCTAAACCCTAAACCGGCAGCCACACCATCGCCTAAACCCTAAAACCGGCAACCGTCATCCTCTCACCAACAGCGCCGACCATCACCATCCTAATCCCTAATCGCCCTCAACCCAAATCACCCCACACCCTAATCATGGCAGCCATCATCCCCTTCTCTCCTCAAGAGAAAACCATACACAACTCTCACAAATTTTCCTTCTCTCTCAAACCTACCAACTATGGCTATTGGCGATCCATGATAGAAGCCTTTCTTACATCTCACAACCTTTTTGGTTATGTTGATGGAACTATCCCATGCCCTGACCAAAAAGTCACCACTGATACAGCCGTCACCGACAACCCTAGCTACATCCCGTGGATATCCAACGATGCCCATATTCGGATGCTTATCATCGCCACTGTATCCGAAAACTCTTATCAACATATCCAGGGCAAAACATCACGTGACGTGTGGCTATCGCTTGAACGCACCTATGCCCCTGTTACAGCCTCTCATGAATTTACCCTCAAAAACCAACTCCTTCGAATCACCATGAAAGGTGATGAGAAACCAGCCGACTACCTGAGCAAGGTTCACGAATATGCTACTGCCCTTGCTAATATTGGAGAACCGATGAAAGACAAAGACCTAGACTTGGTTATGCTCACTATTGCCGGTCTTCGCGACGAATACAACGTCATCAAGGGCAATCTTCTAACTCGCTTACCGCCTGTTCGCTTCAATGAACTGCATGGTCTTCTGTGTGATCATGATTATGTCTTCACAAAGAATCTACCTCCACAGGCTTTTCTGGCTCCTACTGCTCCAACTTCCCAGCCCCAAACGGCTGCTTCAGCTTCACAACCAACTCTTGACCAACTTCAACAACAACTTCAAAGCATTCAACTTACTGCTTCTCAGCTTGGTTATCAATTGAATCCTCTTCCTGCCCCACGGGCTCAAGCTTACTATGGCTCTCGGTCTTCCAACAACAGCCGCGGTGGACGGGGATCTCGTGGTTCCTCTCGCGGTCCCTCGCGTAATGGTCCCAATAATCGCCCTCGAGACAACCATGGCTCCCGACAGTTCTCTTGGGCTTCAACCCAAAACACCGTTTATGGCCACTGTAACAGGTGTGGGATAGGTCATCTACCCTCCCAATGTCCGAATCAGCCGAACCAGCATGCTTCCGCACCACAAGCCAACTTTACGGCCCACTATGATGCTGCCTCATCTTCCGACTCCACTTGGAAACCAGACACTGGTGCAACCCATCATGCCACACCAGACCTATCTAGCATGGACAACTCGGAAGCTTACTATGGTAACGATTCTTTATTTGTTGGTAACGGTAATTCTATACCCATCGTTCACATTGGTTCATCCAAAATACACTCGCCAAACAAAACCTTTTCCCTAACCAACATTCTTCATGTTCCGCAATTAAAACAAAATCTTTTATCTGTTCAAAAATTTTGCCATGATAACCATGTTTTCTTTGAATTTCACTCTTCTTATTTTGTTGTCAAGGACGAGTCTACACGCACTACCCTCCTTTCGGGTCCCAGTGAACAGGGCTTATACTCCATCCGTCTTCCTCAACTCAAGTCACTACCCAAAGTCGCCTTCACTGCCGTCAAAGCTTCTTCAACCATTTGGCATCAACGTCTAGGACATCCGCATGCTCAAGTTTTCCGTTCAATTGTTTCTTCTTGTTCCTTACCAGTTTTAGATAAACTATCAAATAATTTATGTTCCTCTTGTCAATTAGGGAAGTCATCAAAGTTGTCTTTACCAAACTCCAATTTTCGCAGTAATAAAATATTAGATCTTATTTATTGTGATGTTTGGGGTCCTTCTCCACAACCCTCTCTCGATGGTTATCGTTATTTCCTTTTGTGTGTTGACCACTTTACACGTTATATGTGGATTTATCCTTTAATTCACAAATCCGATGTGCTTCCTGTGCTCACACAATTTATCAACATGGTCGAACGTCAATTCACCACCAAATTAAAAAGCCTTCAATCTGACTGGGGGGGGGGGGGGGGGGGGGCGAATTTCGACCCCTCACCACTCTCTGTCACAACCGTGGCATTATTCATCGACGTTCTTGCCCTCACACCAGTGAGCAAAATGGCTTTGTTGAACGCCGTCATCGTCACGTTGTAGAAACTGGACTAACTCTCCTCGCCCAGTCCAGCCTTCCTCAACGTTTCTGGTTCTCGGCTTTTGACACCGCCGTATATCTCATCAATCGTCTTCCCTCTCGTGTATCCTCAAACAAATCTCCCTATGAACAAGTCTTCAACCGCAAACCCGATTACTCCTTTCTACGAGTCTTTGGTTGTCAGTGCTTCCCTTACCTCCGACCATACAATCATCACAAAATCGAGTTCCGGTCCACTCCGTGTGTTTTCCTTGGTTACAGCCCTGTTACCACGGCTATCGTTGCTTTGACTCGTCCAATGATCGACTTTACATTGCCAGACATGTCCGTTTCAACGAACATGTGTTTCCCTACCAACCCTTACCACCCCCACCACCCCGTCTCACTCCTCCTTACACCTCTATCTTTCCTGACCCACCCCTCTCCTTTCCACCCGAACCTCCCCCTACACCTCCGCCCACACCCCCGTCGCCTCTTCCTCAAAACTCACCCATACCACCTCCCTCTTCCGCTCCACCACCCGCCCCTATACCACCTCCCTCTTCCGCTCCACCACCTGTCCCTCGACCTCGGCCTTCAAACCTACGTCCCAATCCCAAGCAACCTGACCGTTTTAACCCAGCCGCTTATTCCACCACCACCTCCTCATCCTTACCTCTTGAACCCACTAGCTTTACCGTTGCTAACAAATGTTTAGAATGGCGCCAAGCAATGACTGATGAGTTGTCTGCACTTCATAGGAATGGCACGTGGACTCTTGTGCCCCCTGTTCCTAACGCTAATGTTGTTAATTGCAAATGGGTTTACAGGTTAAAAACTGATGAAAATGGACAGGTTACCAGGTACAAAGCTCGCCTTGTGGCCAAAGGCTTTCATCAACAGCATGGTGTCGACTATCATGAGACCTTCAACCCGGTCATCAAGCCCGTCACTATCCGCACTGTTTTGTCTCTTGCTGTCACTAACAAATGGCCTCTCCGACAGTTGGACATTCAGACTGCTTTTCTGCATGGTGACCTCAAGGAAACTGTTTACATGAGACAACCCCCTGGCTTCATTGATCCAACCAAATCTGATCATGTTTGCTTGTTACACAAGTCGTTATACGGGCTCAAACAAGCTCCCCGTGCCTGGTTCATCAAACTGTCCACCGCTCTCCATCAGTTGGGGTTCTCTGGTTCCAAAACCGATCCTTCACTATTCATCCTTAATTCTCCAGGTTCGCTTATCTACCTGCTGGTTTATGTTGACGACATCATCATCACTGGTAACAACCCTGTTGTCATTACCTCGATCGTTAATCAGCTCAACGCTCTCTTTAAACTTAAGGATTTGGGCCAACTGCACTATTTTTTGGGGGTTGAAGTTGTTCACAAGGGTGCTGACTTAATTCTCTCACAACGCAAATACATTCGTGAGATCTTACATCGTGCCGGTCTTGCAGACTGCAAACCGATTGCTACTCCAATGAGCACCTCCATTGTATTGTTACCGGACGATAGCCCATTGCTTGATGACCCTTCTCGATATCGGCAAACCGTTGGGGCTCTTCAATATGCCACTCTTTCTCGTCCTGACATTGCCTTTGCCGTTAATAAAGTTTGCCAGTTTATGCATGCTCCCACTGAGAATCATTGGAGCGCTGTCAAACGGATCTTGCGTTACCTACAGGGCACCGTAAACTTGGGTCTGTGGATCCGTCATGATACGGGATATCAGCTTCATGCCTTCTCCGATTCTCATTGGAGCCCCAATCTTCAGGCTTATTCTGACTCCGATTGGGCTGGTTGTCCAATTGATCGTCGATCCACGGGGGGATTTGCCATATACTTGGGGTCGAATCTCATCTCTTGGTCTGCCCGCAAGTAGAAAACTGTCTCTCGTTCCTCAACGGAGTCCGAGTATAAGGCCATTGCTGACACTGTTGCTGAGTTGATTTGGCTGAAGTCTCTCCTACGAGAACTTGGTTTAAATAGCCAGGCACCCACACTTTGGTGTGATAATCTTGGTGCAACATACCTCACTGCTAACCCTGTTTCCCATGCACGAACCAAGCATGTTGAAGTCGATTATAACTTTGTTCGTGAGCAGGTGACTCAAGGGAGGTTGAATGTCAAGTTCATTTCCACCGATGACCAAATTGCTATATATTCACCAAGCCCTTATCTTGTCAGAAGTTTGAGTTTCTACGGTCCAAGTTACAGATCGCTAACCGCGCTGAACTTGCGGGGGAATATCAGACTAAACAGCTTAGCCTAATTTTATAATTCCTTTATTATTCAAGGGTGCTAAGTGTAATTATGTTTTCTATATATTTGGGTGTATTCCTCCTCTTTTCATCAATCAATAATAAAAACCTATTTCAATTCGGAGCAGGAATAGAAGATCTTGTAACTCGAGGTTTGCAAAGTTAGCTTCAGAAAAATGCCACTGCCTGCCATCTTCTCTGGTCACCACAAAGAAAGAATACTTTATGCTCATGAAACGGCAAGAGTAAATCTGATCGACAGATCTTATTCTGAGCTTTGTCTTGTTAACGCCTTTTCTGAGACTTTTTATGCATAAATACATGCTCGCGCTGTTTCTTCCTGTCTGTCATTGACTGAAGACCAAGTAATACGACCTCATCATACGGGCGGATCCAGTGGGCAAAGAGTAGTTTTTGACTTTCTTCGAGAAAAGGAACATTTATTCTGACTCTTTCCCATTTTAGTGGAGGAACTGGCTGAGTACGTTCTGTTTCTGAAACTGGTGATGCTGGAGATCGTTTGGAGTGATCTGTCTGAGGAAGATCGGGGTGAACTGGTGCGTATGTCAAAAGAGGCACATCGACAGAAGATTGTTTTACTGGATGGTGATCTTGAGCCACAATTTCAAAATTCAATAACTCATCTATCTCGGCTTGGAAGATTATCAACGCTCTTTCTGTATTGACTGGTTCTTCTGTCGGATCTATGTCAGAATATGGATCAACAATAATAGCCCAATTATCAGGATTGAACGATGAACCTCTATCATGTTCCTCAGGCTTTTCAACCGTTGGAGTGACGTCATATGGTACTAAATCCATGACCCGTTCCTGTACTTGTCCCTGTACTTCATCTCGAGTACCAGAACCAATCTCTGTATGTTCCTGTACCATACCCACTGCCTGCGTTGATTCTGGCTCAGAGATGTGCGTTGGCGCTTCTCCCCCTCATGATGATCAGGATCATCCTGGTCATCATGCTTGCGCTTGAGCCCTTCTGCCTGGCTTCGGCAGGTTTCTTCCAAAGAGGATACTCGTTCAGTCAATGCAGATATAGTTTGCTGCATAGACTGAATAACTGCAGATTGGTGCTGGAAGGCTGCAGGAGAGATAGTGGGTGGGGGTGGGGGTGTAGATGCTTGAGATCGTAGTAGTGAAAGTAAGGGCATCTTGAGATGGTTCGGTTTGGGATTGGGCTAGGAGTTTGGCTAAGAGCATGGATTTGAGGTCATCGATGGATAGATCGGTAGGTGTATGGGAGGGTGGTGGTGTTGGAGGTAGTGGTTCAGGCTCAGGCATCGGTGCTTTGCCTTTGATCATTCTCTTTAGGGTGTCTACCTCCTCCCTCATTTCGGAGCGCATAATGGAATGGACAGCCTTTAGGGCGCCGTCCAGAAATTCCTGTGAGACGAACTCGGGGTAACTAACACCTTGGCGTTCTCAAGGAAGAAGTTTATGTATCGCAACCCGAGTCCGTCTATTGAAAGATGTTTTTTGATTGAAAGATGTTTTTTGATGATGAAGCTTGTAAAGTCAGATCTACGTAATCAAATTGACGATGATTTTTTGAACGCTGCCCTCATTTGTGCCATAGAAAAAGAAGCATTAATAATGTTAAGAATGAGGATGTCATGGATCGTTTCCAAAAGATGAAGACACGCCGAGCACTTGTTTCTCAATCCTATAAAAACCGTACTGTGTAATTATTTTTTGGTCTATATTGACAGTTTCCAAAAGATGAAGACACATTGAGCACAAATTTAGTAGTTGTTTCTCAATCTTATAAAAACCGTACTTTTTGTAATTATTTTTGGGTCTATATTATATTATATTAATTATATGGTGTCACCATTTGGAAAAATTCCTTGGTTCCTCTCTGTTGACTATGGTACACTTGACAGTTGCTCATATTTTGCCACATCCAGGAAGGTATGGGTTTATACCTATAAGTAATATAATATAATATAGACCCAAAAATAATTACATGTGTTTAAGAAGTTTCATGCCTCAGTTGAGAGGCAAGGAAAACGCCCAAGTGTATTCGGATATACCGGGCCTTTTGATTCTTATTGTAGAGAACAAGGTATTCAAAACCAAAAGACTCCTCCAAAGACACTGTAGCTGAATGGTTTAGCAGATGAACGGTATATTGGTTGGGTGAGTCAAATGTTTGCTTTAACATGCAAGGTTGTCAAGATCTTTTTGGGCTGAAGCTTTGAATATAGATGTACATGTTATTAATCTCACTTCTTGTGTTCATTTGTATTTTATTGTTCGAGCGACAAATATGTTTCATATGATCACTTACTGGTCTTTAGATGCAAGGCTTTTGTACACATCCCAAAATATGAAAAGTCAAAGCGTGATGTAAGATGAGTTTGGTATAGATTACATAATTCGGTTCAAAAAAATTGTTCAAGCAAAGATGTTTTTGTGGAAGATCAGACTTTGAAAGATGTTGAGAAGACAGAGACGATACCGCAACATAACAATGATCTTACTGATTTGGATCCAATTCCTCCTCAGCATCTTAAGCCACATGAGGGAGATGTCTAAGAATGATGAACATGGCTATGATGAAGTTGGTGCTTTAGGACAAATAGAGATAGATGGAGTTCATTAGAGCTACCGGATATACCACCATTTGTCCCACTTAGGCAGACTATGAAAGATCATCATCCTTCTACAAGATACGCTACCAATGAGTATGTCTTAAAAAGATGTTTACTTTTGGCTTAATGGGCTTATTCGCATAACCATATTAAAGTGTTTACTTGTGGCTAAAAAACAATTGGCTTATTCCGCATTCGGACACAAAATGGTAAAACACACCTAACCCCTCCCTTATTTTCTAGGCCGAGAACAAAACCCTCATCTCTCGACTCCAAGAACAAAACCCTCATCTTCCCCCGTCATTGCTTTTTCCCTCATCGATGTTTTTTTTCCCGGCAACGACTCTTCTTCTCGATCACAAGATAAGTTGATTATCGAGAACAAAACCTAAAATTAAAACCCTAATCTCCAACTCTATCACATAACGGAACCAATATGTGGGCTCTTTTACGGAAGAAAAAATGTTTGATTCTTTAAACAAAGATATAGAAAGTGTGTAGTGATACATGACCTTTTATAAAGTCTTATGTACTCAAACTTCCAAGATAACCCCAATTTCGAGTCGGCGACAGTAATAAAGAAACTGGAATAAACTTGTACTTGGCTGAACAAAGGATAATCTTTGTTTACAGCTTGCGCAACGGATGATGAAGATATGCCTCACACATGCAATTAGGTAGCCTAGGAAAATGGGGATTAATTGAAGAAATTGTATTCAAAACTAAAGCCTAGGAAAATAGGGATTAATTGAAGAAATCACGATTAAAAATGGGGACTAATATTGTTAATTTTTTTCTATGCTTTTGCAAATAATATAGTGTGAATATAATAGTTTGAAATGTTAATTACTCATCTAAATACCAATTAAATTAAGGCAAATTGCATGTTGTAAAACAAAGTTGTCTAAACGCAAGAGAGCTTTGAAGAACAAGTGGGTCTACAAAGTAAAAAGAGAAGCACATACTTCACAACCCAAGTACAAAGCTAGATTGGTTGTCAAAGGCTTTAGTCAAAGAGAATGTAATGAATTTGATCAAAATTTCTATTATTGTGGTTCTTGGTTTCTGGTTTAGCAGTTAGCCTTGATCTGATGATCTTGAAGTTGAACAAATAGATGTCAATACCGTTTTCCGTCATGATGACTTGACAAGAAAATCTATATGAAGCAACCTAAAGGTTTCAGATGAAAGCCAAAAAAAAAATGTGTGAAGACCTTAAAAGTCTATGGTTTGAATCAAGCACCGAAGACAATGATATGAGAAATTTTGAGTCAGTTATAGTTATGGAGGAGCAAGGCTACCAAAAGACGACTTTCGATCACTGCGTTTTCTTTCAGAGATTTGGAGATGACGATTTCATCATCTTATTGCTATATATTGATGACATGTTGATTGTTGCCAGGAATGCAATTTTTTTTTTTTTTTGCCCAATTGTAAAAATTGAGCAACTCTTTTGCCATGAAAGACTTGGGCCAGAAAAGCAGACCCTTGGCGTACGGATCAATTGGGATAGAGTTCCAAAAATTTACACGTCACAAGAGCAATACATTAAGAAGGTGCTTTGCAGATTCAACATGGATAAAGCTAAAGTTGTTAATTCAGCCCTTATGAATTTTAAGCTAACACATAAAGATTTCCCTTCTTCAAAGAAGAAGATTGACATTCCATATGCCTTAGTCGTTAGGGGCTTGATGTATGCAATGCTATATACAAGGACTGATATAGCCATGCAATAAGTGTTGTTAGTTAGTTTATGTCAAATCTGGGTAAGAAACATTCAGAAGCAATTAAATATATTTTCAGATTTTTGCAAGGAAATAAGGACTACATGAAATCCATTTTTGGATATGTGATGACCTTTGCAAGAGAAACAACATCATGGCGATGAAGATTACAAAAGTGTAGTGAGATTTAGTATATCTTGACAACGAAAGCGTGTAAAGAATTATTGTGGTTGAAAGGATTTTTGCAGGAGCTTGGCTTCAAACAACAACATTACATAGTTCTTTATGATAATCGAAGTGCAATTCATTTTGCTAAGAATTTTTTTTTCCGAAAAAAAACAAAATATATTTATGTCAAGTATCTTTGGATTAGAGATGCTCTTGAAGATGGGTTGCTTGAACATGATAAAGTTCATATAGATGATAATGGTTCGGATATGCTGACAAAGCTTAGCAAGGAAAAAGCTCCGGTATGTTGCGCGGTATGTTGCGCGGTCGCCAAGATGGCAAACTTTTCTTCATAGTAAAAGAAGGGATATTTGTTGGGTTTATTTATTTTTGCGCATGAGGATGATAAATCAGCCCAACATATTGGCCAAATACTTATTATCTTGTATTTTAGGGATTTTATTAAGGGCTTCTTTGACAGAGCTTCAAGCAAGCTCACTGAACTCCGATTGCCTAAAAGAGAGTTTAAAATTTTAAGAAAACTTGTGAGAGAAGCAAAGATTTTTTAGATATAGTATTTAGGCTTCGAAAAGGCGCGCCATGACGTGATATGGCGTAAGACGCGTCTTCGCAGTTACGATAAAGCCTATAGCGTTCGTGTAAGGCGTGACTAACGCCATGGCGCCTTGAGGCGAGCCATGGTGTGCCGTGGCGTGCGTTTTTTACAAGGCATGACTTTTTAAATATATATAGATATATATATATATGTAGTTTTATTTTTTATTTTTTAGCTTTTTGTATTTTTACACTTATAACTTTATATATTGATCGAATCACATCACTCGTAGTTTTATGAATTCATACACGTCATGGACTCACGATTAAAACGAAGTTGTAAACTTATCTTTCTAAGTTCTATTTTGAATATTTAATCGAAGACTATTTTTATAATAATAATCTATATGATTTTTCTTCTTCTAATATGTATGTAAATTTTTTAGTATCATTATTTGATTGAATAATGTTTAGAAAACATATATGTATATATATAATTCTATATGACATACAAATTTGTCGCCTTGTGTCACACCTTGAAAAACGTTGTGGCGTGTAAGGCTTGGGCTTGACCTCGCGACCACGCCACACCTCACGCCATTTAGAACCTTAGCAGAATTCGACAAAACCCAACAACACTATTTAGTCGTTTCCCGGAGATTGAACCGTTGAATTGACGGTATTTTTGGGCAGTGGCTTCATAGCATTTGTACCCTATGTGCGGTTGTTGTAGGACATTGGGCAGTTTTTGTTGATATTTCTTCCCTCTTTTCTTTAGTTTGACTCCTTACAATCTTGATGATTTGTTCCAAGAGTATGATGGTTATTGTCTGGTACAGTTTATCTAGAGAAAAGTTGTTGTATCTAGAGAAAAGTTGTTGTAATGGTCTCTTAAAACGGCCTACCAGACATTTCTCATCCAAAGGGTAGGATATGTAAAGGCTCTCTATGGTCTCAAACAAGCACCTCATGCATGGTTTGAGAAATTCAGCAATATAAATTGGGCTTCTCTTCTAGTCATTTGACTCTAGGCTCTTTCTCATACTACTAAGACAAGTATCGTTCTTTTGTTATATGTCGGTGACATAATCACCACCGGAAGTGACATTACATGTATTTTACACTTCTAACAATATGAAGGATCCTGATATTTTCTTGGTCTTGAGGTCCTTTCCGACACTTCGGGTATCTACTTATGTCAAGCAAAGTACATTCCAGACATTTTATCTTATGTTGGTATCTCGCACGACAACATTGCCTTTACACCTCCTGAGCATAATTTTTATATTGTTGTGGGTGTTGGACCTCCCCTTCATGATCCTACATTGTATCGAGAACATATGGGATCGTTAGTCTACCTTCCGGTGACCCGAACAGATCTAGCATATGTTGTCCATATTGTGAATCAGTTCATGGTTGCACAGATCATTATGCAATTGTTCAGTGTATTCTACAGTACCTCAAAGGTACTATGTTCCATGGATTGTTCTACTCTACCAATTCATCCTTGACTCTTAGGGGTTATTCGGATGTTGATTGGGATGGCAATTTGATTGATCATCGTTCTATTATTGGATATTGTTTTATTGTCGGCAACTCACTCATCTCTAGGCGTAGCAAGAAACAGTCCTTGACAGTCAATTTAGCACGAAAGTGCCTTGGTTGATACCACTGGGGAATTAATTTGGCTTCATTGGCTTCTTTCTGATATAGGTGCTAACCAATTTCTATTACTCTTAAATGTGACAATAGTAGTGTTATTCAAATTGCTCACAATGAACATGTTTCATGAACGTACAAAACACATTGAGATCAACTATCACTTTATTCGGCAACATGTAGTGTGTAAGACGAATAGACGATCTGTCTTCTTCACATTTCAACCAATGATCCGTCGGCAAGCGTCATCACTAAAGCTCGTCCCCTGAGTCGTTTTCAAGATCTTGTTTCCAAAATCTCTCTAGCTCATTCTTCTCCATCTTAAGTTTGAGGGGATGTTAGAGTTTATTATCCTCTTTTGTCATTTATCATAGTCCAACAGCTAGTTGTGTCATTTAGTATTTTCTTACTTCATATATAATGTAATCTTATTTGTACGTGATCAACAAAGAAATATTCGCTCCAAGCTTCTTCCTTTCTCAATATACATCAATAGATTGATGTCTAATTTAGGTTCCAATCATGACTTGCAACATGAGGATGGTTTCACGAGTGAAGGTTATGGAGGACAACTACAGAGTATATTGTACCTATGAGAAACTTGGCCCCTTAGCTAAATTGTGCAACCAAAGAAGCTTCATTTGTCCATCCCTAGATCATTTGTCACTTGAATGCCTAGAAAAACATAGCCAAAGGCGGGGCTAGTGATAAAGGCGGGGCTAGTGATAAAGACGCAATCTACCTTACCCCAATCAGAGTGACCAACCTCTAAAGGCCAACATGTGCTCTCCTGTTAATTCAACAGCGGTTCTAGAATCTCCTTTTTTTGTCTATAGAGCATCCATTTTAGAGGGGAGTATAAGCTAACATTAATGCTAAAAATTAGGAAATTATCATCAACATTCATGGTTGCATTCCATGTCTCCCACTTGTGGGGACAACATGTGCTTAAAATGTTACAAAGTGCATAAATAACTTTTGGAGCACAAATAATATTTCCCTAAAATTACTCCTTCTTGATCAAATTTATCATCAATTACCGACATATTATAGGACTAAAATAATATGACAAATAATCAGGTAACAGATTCACTACGAATCCTTCGCTCACCAAATCAACACCCGCTACATAGCATAGAACAATTAACCAAAAACAGGAAATCTCCTCCGAGCATGAGAAAGTATTGTATTTTTCAAATGCAAATATGCATATAAACACAACAAAACAGAACTAAGAAGAAAGAAAAGAAGCAACAACAAAATATTCAATTTGACTACTATCCTATCAACCATAAAAACTAATTATGCATTCAAGAGGGATAAAAATGGGAGCAAAAATAACCTGTAGAGTGAAGAGCCTGTCTTCAAATTGCACTTCCTTTGTCAAGAAATCAGCTCCTATAGTTGCCTTATATTGATTGCTAAACTTCTTGTTCACATATCTAAAGTTAAATGTTAAGGGTAAACAAGTAGTAATGCCATTAACAAGAACTACTGCCAACAATGGCATTACTTCTCACCAATCACAATAGTTCTAAAAAGAGGTGACATTACAAAAGATCATTTTATGCCAAATAAATAAAAGAAATACAAATTTGATAATTGAGTAATGAAGGATACTGATTCATCAAAGATGTCTTACCAACCCTGCATCACCCACAAATAACAGTCTAGTAAGCAAGACAGGTCATAAAATTAAGCAAGATTCACGTTATTAACAAACAAACTGCCTCAATCTTGATAAAACGAAGTTCCACATAGGATACTGAAACCAATTTGTGATCTGTGATTTTTTCAAAATATACGACGTCATATCAAACTGTTTCTCCAAAGGCAAACAATTATTACACACACTCGCATGAAAGAGAATCAAGCATTCGCAGACTCTAAGCAGAAATACAAATTAAAAGTAAGATCGAGTTTATCCTTATGACGAAAAAATGCAAACATTACGAATTTGTAGTACTTGGAAGAGTATAAGATATGCTAGTCAAAGAATTATCAATCAATTACACGCAAGTAAACTTTCTTTCTCCTATTGAATTGAATCATCGAGATAATGAAGCAAATCCAATCAACAACTCATCAAGAAAGATACAGGACTTGGATTAATTTGGGGAAAACTCGATTAAAAAAAAAAGTAGATAGAGAGACCCGCTGTCGCCGAGAATGATGACCTTGAGCAACGTTCTTCTTCTTGAAGGCATGGCAATCGGATGGGATCTAGAGAGGGAAAGTAGATGCAATTTGAATTGGATTGAAGCAAAAAAAGTGACGTGAGGTCTAAAAGTCTAAACCAATTCAAAGAAGCCCGTTGGCAATCAATCAGGTCGCAGAACTGACATCCAGCTTTTATGCTTTTTAATACTATTATTTTAACATTAATCACAAGGGGGTGTTTGCAGGGCCGTCCTAAGGAGGGCGGGCCGGCGTACGCACAGGCCCCAAATAGAATAGGGACCCAATTTTTTTTTTAGTATATACTATATATTAGTAGTTAAAAAAATTATAAATAAAAAAGACAAAAAAATTAGTATATAATAGGACCCAAAAAGAATTTAACATTATATTAAGGGTCCAATTATGTATTAATTAATAACATTGGAGAAGAAAATTTGTAAAAAGTTATTTAGTCTTTCATTTTATAGTATTGCTTATTGATTCTCTAAGTTATTTTTATCTACTATTAATATCTAAAAACTATTTTTGCGTATAATTCTTAATATAAACTCCATTACTCATCTTCTACATACTATTTTTATTATTCCATCTACATGAATTTTATTATTGTGTTATAATATAATAGATTTCTTATTATTAACTAAGAAAACTCCTACATTTTTTAAAATAATTACCAAACTATATGAGACGACCCAACATATATCTATATTTAGGATTTCAAATATACTTCTTTTTCATACATTATTGACTATTTATTATCTAATATTGGGTGCATGAATCTTAAGTACTCTCTTATTTTTAAAACAAGAATAAGATTTCAAACTATAAACAACATGGACTTTTGATTCTAGGGTTGATGGTTTTTAAAAAGTTTGTTTCATCCCCTAAAAGTTTAAAATGATGATGAAATATGTGGAATATCTACTGATTTATATTGATTTACTTAAACTGTTACTCCGAATGGTCAACATAGTGACGTCAAATGATTTCAATCTATATATTTGATGGTGGAACTGATTGACGATGTTATGTAAAAATGATATGGTAGATAATATTTATTTAGAAATAATTATTGATTGATTTTGCGCTAGGAATACGGGAAAAATTGGTTTTATATGAATTATTAGTATTTTTTGAATTCAATGTTATTTTTGATAATATAAACAATATATTGAAAATAATTTCGTAGTTATCGAGGGCCCATTTTTACATCTCGCCCAGGGCCTAAAAACTGTCAGGATCGGGCCTGGGTGTTTGGTTGGAGGTATTGAGGGGTTTGGAATGGGAATGAGAATGAAAAATGTTGTTTGGTTTGACATAATATAATGAGCTCATTACCCCAAACCCATTAATTTTCATTCCTGACCAAATTGGGGGGAATGAAAATTTTATTCCCGCTCAGTCACCTTTTCTCATACGCCCTTCATCTCTCGATGTTTAATGAAACATATTTTTTATTTTCGTGTTGGACGGCACATATTTGTATTAAAAAAATATTATATAAAATAATTTTTTATTGATTATATTGGTTTAAACAAACAGCATCAATGCAATGTTCATTCCTATTCTCATTCTACTTCATTCCATTTTCATTTTCATTCATATTCCTTAAAATGAACCAAACTCCCAGGAGTATCGTTCGGAGGTTTTTGGGAGGTTTTTCAAAAAGTAAAAACCTCCTTTTGAGGTTTTTCACATAGTTGAGAGGTTTTTAATTGAGGTTTTTCGTCATAGGTCGTAATTGCATGACTTGCTTTTTCGTAGGTTTTTCGTATTTAATTAGTTTTAACTTTATAGAATTTTATAAAAGTTTCGTATTTAATCAATTTTATTTATTAACCAGTTTTATTTATTAATATATTTAAAGTAATCCTATTTAAATATAATTATTAAATAAATAATATAAATAAATACATAATCAAAGTAATTATATTTTTATATTTTTAAAATAATATCTCAAATTTGACATATTTATACAATTTTAAGAGATTTGTTAATGACCCAATTTTTATTTTCGGTTATACATATTTTTAAGTTTAACATTTTTTAATTTTTATTTTACATACTTTTTATACAACTTTTATATATTTCTTAATAACCTAATTTTTATTAATTTTATTGTACATACTTTTATGTATTTGTATGAATTTTAATATATTTATTTTTATAAATAAGAATAAAAATGATATAAAGTTAAAATTGTGGGACCTTGAATAGTTTAAAAAAGTAATGAAAAAGCTTGGGTGAGGTTTTTCACATAGTGGAGGTATATAAAGGTTTTTAAGTTGTTGAAGTAGCAATAATGTGTAAGAAAAAAGCTATGAAAAACCTTAGTGAAAAGGTCGTACACTGTGGATGCTCTAATGATCATCAATTTTTTTTTCCACTTATAATTAGTGTTTTGCATGTACAAAATCTTCATTTACATTTTCCTTTGTGCTCTGGAGACCCTTCTTTCTAAAGAGAGACGGAAAGATGGATAAAATTAAAATAACTTGTGTTCTTGAGATTTTATAGAAAAGGAATGAGAGAAAATTAAACTTTCTTACTAAAAAAATTCTCCCAAATGTATGAGAAAATTAAAATTAAAAGAAAAGGAATGAGCAGAACTGACAAAAACTGACACGACACGACACGCTAACTCGACATAAAATAAACGGGTTTGGATAATACATTTCAACCCGTTTAAGTAAACGGGTTGACACGACATGACACGAAAATTAAACGGGTAAGGTCAGAGTCAAAAATTTTAACTCGAAAATGACCCGAATAACCCGTTTATATATATATACATATTATAAGTTTTCTCTTTAATGCATTAGATTTTTAATGTTTTAGATTTGGTTAGAATTTATAAGTTTGAACTATAAAATTTGGATTTATAATGTTTTCATTTGAATTTTGTATTTGTATTTTGTGTGAATTTTCTATTTTTAAATTTTAGTTTTATAAATGTTAAACGGGTCGTGTCGGGTTAGGCAGGTCGGGTTAGGGTTGGGGTTTTCTGACCCGTTTATTAAACGGGTCGGGTTAGGGTTGGGACACTTTCAACATGTTTAACTTTGAACCCGACACGACACGCTTTCCAGTAGGGGTGAGCATCGGAAGCGGGTACCTGCCTTTGGAACCGGAACCACTTCGGAACTGCCGGTTCCGGTTCCTAAAATATGGAACCGATCGGGACCGGTTCCGGTTCTGGTTCTCATTTTTTTGGAACCGTTAACCGTTGGGTACCCGCCGGGACCGGTTCCGGTCCTACTGGGTACCCAGAACCGGACCGGCGGGTACCCGCTATTTTTTTAATAAAATATATTTTGTTTATTTATAAAAATATAATAAACTATCTTTTAGTGAAGCATCGTTTGTCGTATTTATCAACGTCAACTAATTTTAATGACATGAAGTGTTTCGGAAGCACCGTTTGTTTGTAGTACTTATGTGTTTTATAAGCACCGTTTGCAATATTTATTTGTTTTGTAAACATCGTTTGTAGTATTTATTAGTTTTTAGTTTTTATCTTATTAGTTTTCACGTTTGTGATACTTATTTTTTTTACGTTTGGACTTTCTAATATAATTAATATTTACCTTTTTATAATATGAATGATAAAAAAAATTAAAAATTAGACAGTGGGTACCCGGTTCCGGTTCCTTCATTCCAGGAACCGCCGGTTCCGGTTCCGGGAATTTTAGGCGAGTACCCACCTTTGCTCACCCCTACTTGCCAGGTCTAAGAATGAGATAAATAAAAGAGTAAATTACAATTTGAGTCTTTTAGGTTATTGAAAATTTTGGATTAGGTCCCTCAAATAAATAAATTATATGTATGGTCATCATGGTTTCACTTTTGTTAGGGATTGGGTCATTTGCCCTAACTCTACTAACATTTTCTTCGTTAAGTCAAGGACAACTTTGTTATTTTATTTTATTTTTCTTTAAAGACATTATAGTATATATACGTAGGCGTGGGATCGTGTGAGAAGTGTCTTTTTTGGTGATGAGTGTGAGAAGTGGTTTCTCATCGTTGATCTATTTTAATCTCAAACTCTCCATGAATTGCGGCTTAGAAGGGAATTGATCTGGTGCATCTTATCTTGGTGCATCTCATCCTAACGTGCGTCCATTTCTCATCCAATGGTCGATAACCATTTCGCATGCTTCTCAGCATTAACTCAACTTCTCACCTGAATCCAACCCTATATACGTATACACACACTGATTCATCATCCCCCCGCCCCCACCCCGATTGGGGCCATCATCCCCTCCGATGAACAAGGTCTTCACTCCAAAACTAAATCATCCTTGTTTCCTTCACTATCAACACAAAGAGTCTCTATTGCCTGTACCAAATCGTCCCTGTTTCCTTTATCGTTTTTCCTCCCTCTTCTCTCCGATGAAAGGTAACTCCCCAATGTATCCACGTATTCATCTTCCCCATCCTTATTTGGATAGCCCTAACACAAAGAGCCCACGATTTGGCAAGGCCGAAGAGGCCCGGTTTCGATGGTGGTTTGGTCCAAGAAGGGTGCTTTGCAGGTTTTGGAAGGATAGGACATGGTTTTAATGGTTTTTGGTTGCAAGTTTTGTCATTTCAAATCAATTGATAGAGGATATTTTAAATTCATGACACTATGATCCACACAACATAATGCGAAATTTTATTGCAAATTAATAATAGAAACTTAATATAATATTTTATTGAAAAATAAAATTTAAATATATGTACTATAAAATAAAATTTTCAAATTGTGGTTCAATATATCTTATAATTTGAAGACGCAGTAAGTAAATAACCAAAAACTAAATGATATTGGTATCAAATTAGTTAAAGATCATAAACTTCTCTTTTTTCATAATTTATTTAATATAAAATTTTATTATAATGTTTATATATAATCTAAAAACAAAGATGTAATTTATTCTCATTGACGAATGATCATGTAAGAAGAAGAATTAAGGTAAGAAGGTAAGAAGTAGTTCTGATCGGTGATCACTTTTACTTTTAATCTCAAGCAGACTCATGAATCACGCTTGATATGTGTATTGATCTGATGCATCTCATCCTAATGTGCATCCAAAGATGGAGATCTGATCTTATCCTTCTCACCATAACTTTCATTCTCACCGGAACTCAATCCTATTCTCATTTTCATTATCAAGTATTTTTGTGAGTAAAGATAACGATGAAGTATTATACTATATTAATAAGGTTTAACGATTAGCATATATTTGAATGTATTTGAACTAACCATCAGCTACAGGGAGGGGAAAGGTTTAATCGGTGATGGAGGAGGTCGGCGACTTGACGGTAGGGGAGGGGGTGTCTCGGTGGAGAAGAAGAAGAAGAAGAAAAGTTTGTATGTCTTTTTATATACATATAATAATATGAAATACTATGTTTTAATTTTTTTAACAGTAATTTAAGAAAAACGAGAAATGACTAAAATCCTTAACACTTAACGGATGGAAATTAACAATCATTAGTTAGGAGACCAAAATTGAGCAACATAACAAATTATAATGGTAATATTGAAATAAACAAATTATAAGGATGAAAAGCAAAAGAAATATATTCTAACTTACTCTAAGGGGCTGTTTGGCAATTGCTGAATGATTTGGTGCAGAATGATTAAGGTTATGTTTGGTAAAAAAAAACTAACTTATAAGCTAGCTTTTTTTTTCTGGTACTTGGATGACCATAAGCTAGCTTATTGAAAAGCTACTCATAGTAGCGTTTTGAAAAGCTAGCTTATCAGCTACCAGCTAGCTTATAAGCTAGTTTGCCAAACAATGCTTAAGTGGTCAGAATGATTAAGAGACTCTTATGGTATAGTGCAAAATGAAATATGATTGGTTGGTAATTGTTCAGAATGAAATCAGGACGCTTAATGGTTAAGGGAGACAAAGGATACAAAATCATTCAGGGGGTTTTGGAACCATTAAGAGGCGGATTTTTTTCTGCCAAACAAGATTCACCTCTTAGCGATTCAAATGTTGCCTCTTAATGGAACCATTAAGAGGTAAACAAACTGCCCCTAAATATTAAACAAAATATCACCAAAGCGCTATGAAAAACTATTAGACTCAACAAGAAAATTTAAAATAAAGTCTACACCGATAAAAATTTTATTTGGGTGATGCTCCATTTAACAATAATCATCTAATTTAGAGAAACACAATAAACTTTGTCATTTTGAATTGTTTAAAAAAATTCAATAAATTTTCTCATTTTGATGATTAAGAGGTCGTTTACTAAACGTTTATCCGGTAAGTGCTTATCAGGTAATTTTTCTTACCGGATGAACATGGCAAAAGTCAAAAATCTTACCCAGTAAGAGCAATGCTAAAGATGGAGAGTTTTACCCGATAAGTGAGGGTAACGACTCTTACCCGGGTAAGCGCTTACCGGGTAAATTGTTGCATACAATACCGTTTTGATGTACCATAATCTTACCCGATAAAATAAATTATAGTGTTAACTTCTACCAAGGGTGGAACCAGAAATTTTGTCAAGGGTGGTCCTCTTTAATAAAACAAATATATATATATATATATATATATATATATATATATATATATATAGGAGGTTTCAAATAGAAACCATGTAATTCTTACAAACTATACAAACCATAACCAACAATCCACATATTTATATATGGACAATAATCATGATTCATTTATCATGATCAAGAAATTTATAGAAGATGATGAGGTTCATTATTTATGAATTATGATCATGAATTTAGATGAGGAAATAGTCAAGACAAGGAACTAGATATTTATTAGACTCGATGAACGTTTAAGATTGGTTTGTAAGAATTACATGGCTCGTATTTGAAATATTATACATATATAATAAATATATATATATATATATATATATGTGTAAGTGGTCAAATAAAATAAAGACTAAACAATATGGTCAAGGAAACACAAGGCCTTTGGTTGTGTCTTTGATAGCTTCTAAGGGTGGGCCATGAATGAAATTAAAGACTATATAATTTTGGGGCTTATTTAAATAAATAAAATTTTGTAAGTCAGGGTGGGCTAGTGAGGCCTCTGGGCCAAAGCGAGCTCCGCCTCTGACTTCTACTGATATATACTTACCGGGTAAGCATTTGGGTAGACAACCCCTAAATCTCTCAATTTTCTTGAATAACTTCTTTAAATGAATAAAGAATTAAATTCAGATCTCACTTTCAGATTTTAACTAAAACTCAAGGACCAAATTTAAAGTTTACTCTAAAAAGAATTATGTCTTTCTCCATTTCTAACTTCTTTGGAAGATTCAAGGGTATTGTAGCCTTTTTTCTTTAATCTTTTTAATGATATTTTTGTTTTTTATAAAATTCTTATTTTAAATAATTAAATACTTGAATATTTTCTAATAAATAAATCATCGAACTTTTAAAAAGTGATTACTTACGTATTCTTAAACCAAAAAAATTACTTGTGACGGGCTACGAAGGTTTTTAGTAAAAAAATATATAAATCAGTTTTGTTGTTCCAAAACCCTACATCATTTGAATCAATCGCACCCAACGACATTGCTCCCCCTTGTCACCTCTCGCTGAACCCATCGTCGTCCCTTCTCAAGACTACCCATCGCCATCGTTGGCCCCTACCATCGACTTCCCTCTTTTTGATTTGTTTTTCTTTTGTCTTTAGATTCTCCCTCTTTTACAACAATTTAATGTAGTAAGTACAGATAGATAAAAAAGAGGGAGAATAGAAGAAACAAAAAAAAATCGATCAAAAAGAGGGAGATCATGGCAGGACGAACGACATCATGGCAGGACGAACGACTGTGATGGATATTGATCAAAAGGAGATGACGATGGGGTGGTGAGGGGAGCGATCGCGTTGGGTGCAAGCAATTTCAATGACGTAGGGTTTAGGAATGGTAAAACTGATTTAGGTTTTTTTTTCCACTTTAAAACTTTTCTAACCGGTTAATTTGTAACTTTTTGAATTAAAAAAGCGTAAGTAAAGGTAATTCACCGTCAAGATTTCTATATATTGCCTCTATTTATAAATGTACAATGCTAAATATAAGGAAAGTCAATATATAAGATATATACACTCTCCTATAATGTAGGTCTATCTATTAGTCCCCTTAGTCACAACGGTAGAAGTTCGGACGTGAAGACTATCCCGGAAATTGTAAAAAAGTACTTCTGGAAGACCCTTGGTGAATATATCCACATATTGGTATCGTGAGATAAAGGTGATCATTTACGGGCTTGGACGGGCCACGGGTCGGGCCTAACATGTTTTTCTTGTCCAACAGGCCTAGTATAGCAAACCCAAGCCCATTTTTGCGTGTTTGAGAACTTGTCCATACCCGTCCTATAAACGGGCCGGCCTTGCCAACGGGTTAACGGGCCTAAAAATTTACATTTAAAAAACTTATATAAAATGTTAAGTTACATAAAATTATCCAAAACACCCAACTAAAAAACGTAAAATGTACTAATGCATACAACGTAAGAAAAAAGTATTTTTCACAAAAAATGGAGTATAGACTTTTCCTCTCCAAAGATTATCACCCTTCGAAGCTCAAATTCGTCAACAACAAAGTATTTAACCACCTAATATTTCAAGATCGAGATCCTAGACGTACTATATGATATATCACATATACTATATATTTGGAGATGGTTGGTACTTAGTTGAGGGAGTCAAATCTAAAACCACTTCTGAACCTTTTCTTATACGATATTATTATATAAAAATATTAATTGATTATAATTATATAACAGGTCGGGCAGGTCTGTCCAAATTTCTTTTTTCATTGCCCGAGCCCGCCCGTTAACTTGAACGGCCCCGCCCAAGCCCGCCCATATTTTTTTAAATGGTTGTCCAAGCCCGCTTTTCTAACGGGCTGGACGGACCAGGTCTAGCGGGCCCTACCGCCCATGAACAGCTCTATCGTGAGACTTGAGAGTACATGTAAGACTCGAACTAGGCCGCGTGCCACCTTTTTCACGAACAAAGTGGATATCTAACTCAATGTGTTTTGTCTGTTGATGGTAAACTGGATTTTCGGACATATAAATGGCGCTCACATTATCACAATATAACAAAGTTGCTTTCGCAATCGGTAACCAAAGTTCCATCAACACATTTCGTAGCCAACACCTCTCGGAAACCGCGTTGGCTATACCCCGGTATTCGGCCTCGACACTTGATCAGGATAAGGTTGCTTGTCTCTTTGATGACCATGAGATTAAATTGTCTCAAAAAAAACGCAGTAGCCGGAAATGGATCTCTTAGTATCTGGACACCCCCCCCCCCCCAACAACACAATCGGCGTTCGTATATGCGATGAGAGACTTACATTGCGATAGACATAATTGCAACCCGAAACATAAGGTACCTTTGATGTATCTAAGAATGCGTCAAAGAAATGTTCCTCCAGGGGCTCATGCATGAATAAGCACACGTGTTGTATTGCATAAGTTATTTCCGGTCGTGTAAACGTCAAATACTGAAGCGCACCTACAAGGCTCTGATATTGAGTGACATCAAAAAACTTGAGGACCCGAGTAGGCACTAAGTTTGGAGTGGATATCAACCGGTGTGCGATCCGAATTGCAAGACGACATATTAGTTGCACAAGAATGTCCCGAGCATACTTTTCTTGAAAAAGAAAAAGACCCTGGTTGTCTCTAGAGATCGAGAGACCCAAAAAATAATGAAGTTTGCCCAAGTCTTTCATCGCAAATTCGGAGGCCAATTTGGAGGTAATAGCAATGTGCAAAGAGGTTGATGATGCAATCAATATAATATCAACGTATAAGAGCAAATAAGTCGTGTCGGTGCCTTTTTAGAAAATAAAAAGGCTTGTGTCCAATTTGGTTTGAGCAAACCCAATAGAAGCAATAAAGAACGCAAAACGTTGGTACCACTCCCTTGGTGCTTGCTTTAATCCGTAGAGGGATCGTTTGAGGCGACATACATGGTTGGGGTATATATCACTTTTAAACTCGGGCAGTTGATGAATAAAGACGGGAATGCCCATGTAGAAATACGTTCTTGGCATCTAACTGATGAGGATCCCAATTCTTAGATAAGGTGATACTAAGAACGAGACGAATGGTAGCCAATTTAACAACCGAGCTAATGCAATCTATGTCAACGTGTTAGGACCTGTCATTACACACTAAACGAGCTTTGTGTCTCTCAAGAGACCCGTTAGCATGAAACAAGAGTAAAAATCCACATGCAACGTATCACACTAACATCAATAGGCCTCAAAACAAGCTCCTAAATATCATTTTTAATTAACGCACTATACTCATCAGAGATTGCTTTGGTGCAATTTTTGATCACGAAGAGCATCAATATGAGACTTGGGAAGAGGTGAGAAATTTTAAGTGGCTAAACAAGCATATTTTGGGTTAGGCTTGCGAATCTCATGTTGACTATGAGTAGTCATGCAATTTTGAACAGGTGGAGGAGAGGAGGGGAAGGACGACGCATGAGGAGGTGAAGGCGTCGGAGTTGTGGGCCGAGTTTGGGGCTAACTTGGAAGGACAGTGGGCCGATTTTGTGGATGATTTTGGGGTTGTTTAGGAATGGGCGTGATGTTGGAGGGTTGGTGGCAGGTAGGAGATAACATTCGGAAACAAGTGAAACGATGAAGGGGGTTATGTGGGCTGTTTGCAGCAATTTGGTGAGGTGGGGGAGGGGTTGGCGGTTTGTGGGAAGCAAAAGGGGAAAACATTTCAAAAACAACATGGCGTGAGATAATGAAACGATTTTGGTGAGGTCGTAGCACAAATAGCCACAATGATTTGAGGGATATCTAAGAAAGACACACATAATGACTTTGGAAGAAGTTTGTGTTGAGGGGAAGAAGTATGTGGAAAACAAAGACAACCGAAATTTTTTAGATGTTCATAGGATGAGATTTTTTTGATAAAGTCAGTGGTCGGGGAAGAATAATTTATGATCTTGGAAGGGAGAATATTATGTAGGTACATAGCCATATGAAGAGAGTATGGCCAAAAATATGTTGGAATATTGGCATGAAAGAGAAGTGTTCGGGAGATCTTGTTTAGTGTAGGGAATTTGCGTTCGGCCTTCCCATTTTGGGAGGACGTATACGGACAAGAGAAACATAATCGCTTTGTTGACACAATCAATGAAATGAGTGATTATTAAATTCTTTTCCATTATCACATTTGAAAGACTTTATATCCCGACCAAATTGATTGATGATATATTTGTGCAAAAGAATAAAATAAGAGAAGGTTTGAGATTTATGTGTCATAGGAAATGTCCAAACATAATTAGTGAAATCATCGACAAACAAGAGATATTATTTATGACCACTTATACTCATAACCAGATAAGTCCAAACATCACTATGAATTATATCAAAAGGTGCAATAGAATTTGACATAGAATTGAAAAACGGTAATTTGTCTTGTTTGCCAAGTGGGCAAGACTATGCACGAACTAGAACAACTCGAACAAGTAATTAAACTATCACTACGTAATTTATTTAAGATATTGTCGCCCGGATGACCAAGGCATGCATGCCAAACTGAACTAGTAACGTAAAGAAACGAAGACTAGGAAGGTACTTTGGACTTGACTTAAATTGGAAGTCGTACAAGTCGCCATCATTATTGCATCGCATTAGATCAATCCATGTCCGTAAATCCTACATAAGGATCAAATTCTATGGAAACCGAGTTGTCTTCGGTAAAACAGCGAACCGAAATAAGGTTTTTTTACAATGTTAGGAATGAAACAAACATTTTTTAGCGAAAAAGGAGGTGAAGGCGGGGAAAGTTTTGTTTGACCATAAGCTTTGATAAGAATGGAAGATGTGTTACCAACAATAATTTGATGAGGAGTGCGTAAATTAAAAAGATTTGAAAGTGTACCTTGGTTTGATGTCATGTGTGATGTTGCCCCGGTATCCATATACCCCTAATCCTCCAGAGTATGAAGAGACATAACTTCAGTCGGAGCATATGAAGATGAACCTGAGAATAGTAAGCCTGTTGTGGTCTCGGGCCCAAAATTCCTTATGAGTTAGGCATAGGAGGAGATGGACCACGAGGTGCCCAACCGGTCGTTGGGTAGGGGCACGGTGGCAGGACCCACTGCCACTATGGTGGCTATTGATACGGGTTGTGTTGCTGCAAGGAATAGTGGCCCCGATTAGAGCGACCACCCCGGCCTCGTTCGTCGAGTTGCTGTCGGCAACGGCGGCCTCGACTAGACCCGCGACAGGAGCCGCTGGTGTGGCGGCGTGGCAGTGGCATCAAAGGTGGGTGGTTGTTGTGGCGATGTGGTGGAGGTAAGGAGGGTGGTGAGACTTAAGGCATTGGCTTCCACTTGTTTGTTTTCCGGGCTTCTTCCAATGATAGAATGCTCCGGGCTTGATAGAATGGAGGTAATAGATTTGTTTGTTGAATGGAGGTAATAAATTTGTTTGTTGAATTATGGTGGCAACGCCATCATAGGCGGAGGTGAGGCTTGCGAACAAGCTTACTTTCGGACATCGGTACGCTGACATTCGCCAATTGGTCAGCGATCATTTTAAGGGCTTGACAATAGGCCGAGACAGATGAGAAGTCTTCTTGGCGGGTCTTGGAGAACTGTTGCTCGAGATAGACAACTCAAGAGGATTTGTTGTAGCGAAAAATCTATTGTAGACTGTTCCATGCAAGTTGCGCGGTTGGATTTGGTTCAATGATGGTGTGAGAAGGTCATTTGATATCGTGCCATAGATCCATTGGAAGACAATGGCATCGAGACGAGACCAAAGAGAAGCCTCGACGGAAGTATCCCTAGGTGGGACGACATGATCGATAACAAAGTAAGCACACGCATTGATCTTAATAGTTCGGACCACGACGTATATTGATCCTTCTTGATTTCCAAGACAATAGGGATAAGGGATTTGATATGCAAGACTATTAAAGCAGGATGATACGGAGAAGGTCGGATCTCAGTGGTGGTGTTGGTGCCGTTGGATTCCGAGTTCACCGACAACATGATGACCGTGAGTCAGAGGGACAGGAAGAAGGGAGAGCGGCTGGCAGTGGCGGGTAGACGGTTTAATTATGGTTTAGGTAACGCTCTGATACCATAAAGGTAATTCACCGTAAAAATTTCTGTATATTGCCTCTCATATTTATAAATGTAAAATGCTAAATATAAGGAAAGTCATCGTACAAGATATATACAATCTCCTATAATGTAGGTTTATCTATTGGTAAGGAACCAATTTTTAAAAGTTCGCTGACTTATAATCATTTAAAATGAAAAAAGTTCAATAGTTTAATCTTGTTGAATTAAGCAAACTCAAAGACTCACAATTGATCAAAATACTATGATACTATATTTTAATGAGAGCACAACTCTTTAAATAGCAAGAAAAACAGAAAAAGACTCACAATGGTTCTATTCGATCTACGGCTTTCTTTTATGTTAGTTCTTGATTTGTTTTCTTCTTCCCAGCTTAGAGAAACCATTGTGGGTGCCAAAATAGTTTAGTTTTACCTTGTGGATCATTATTAAGGTAAGTATTCATTGTAATCGTCCCTCCATAAGGTAAGTCTAACCGATGTGGGACTCCAACACACCTCCTCCAACATAGGCTAGACGGGCACAGATTGTCCCACAATGTCGAGAGGGGCTAGACAGGCGAGGGGGTTGGACAAGTACAGGTTGCCCCAAAGTGTCAAGTCCCTAGAGTGGTAGACCTTGGCTCTAATACCATTATAAAAGGGTAAAAAAAATTCCCTTGCCTTCAATCCATCGGAAGCACCCTATCTATATATACATGTACATTGAGGAACCGAATTAAACGAAGATTCTAATTATTAACAGCAAATGGAAGGTTTACACAAATATAATATATACGGAATATTCTTACTCACATACATCTCCCCCCCCCCCCCCCCATATCGCACTTTCAGGTGGATATACCGGGATCATTTGGTTTCGTTTGGTTTTGGGACTTGTGGAAATTATCCCCAACATCCGTGGCCAGGTCCACATCGCATGCCGCAACGGGCACGCCCGATGTTTTGGAGTCGATTAGACAATATTTATCGTGAGAAGATGCATGTTAAGAAATGGCTTAAGTTTTGAAAGGCGGCAGCTACGTACCTTTTATACCGGCAACACGGGTAGGAGATGGCACCCAATTAGGAGTGTTGTCCTGCAGTTGCAAAATCTAGTAAGAAAGACCATAGAAGCACCATAATTTTAGGAGGCTTAATTCTAGGAGCATGCATATATAAAGATCACTAGTTTCCTTGTTCAACTATTACCATGCATTTTTATATCTTCACCCCTACTTTCTTTCACATTTCACCCTGCCCTTCTCTTTTCAGGTGCTTCCCTCCCTCTCTCTCCCCCTCCCCCCCCCCCCCTCCCTCCCCCCCTCCCTCTCCCCCCCCCCCCCCCCTCCCTCCCTCCCTCCCTCCCTATCAAAATCAAAAATATTGCATGCATGCAGCTAAAACTTATCAACATTTGAGCAGGTTGATGAAACTTATGGTATGTTTTTGCATACTTATGAGGAAGATTGAATTTTGGTGTATGATTATCATTTTCTTGATTTTCTTTGAACATATATTTTAGGGTCAATTTGCGGAGGAGAGGCATGGGTTAGCGACCCAATTCAGAGTAAATTAATTAAGAGATCTATAAACTCTCATCTTAAAATGCCTTCCTCTCATTCCCAGGATTCCTCCAAATCTTTACCATCATTCAAAAATTATGTTTCTTCATCTGCAAACAAAAACAACAAAAATGGCTCACTATCGTCCTCCGCCAACAAATATAAATTGACATCTGCTGACAAATCAAATAATGATAACAAGAAGCCACAGAACAAGAACAAATCTAACAAGAAGAAGAATAATGACGATAAATCTTTGGCACCAGCGCTACCACGTTCGCTCTCATCATCACGTTTTGCGCTATACCCTCCACGCAATTCATCATCTTCAAGTGAAAAATACGGTAGTAATGGCTACATCAATAGTGTCATCATAACAGGAGCAGCTATAGGATCAGTATTATTGTTGATAGCATGCATGGTGCGTTGTTGCCATATGAGGAAGAGAAGACAAAGAAATAATGACAATCGCAACAATCCTAGCGAAATTAAGGGTATTGATCAATTTATGTCATCTCTCTATAGACTAATGTTAAACGTGTTTTAGCTTTTTGTTTGTATTCTAACTTTATAGAACACGAACAGTCGAACATCAAATGTTGGCATATCATAATTTTTTTTGGGGGGAAGGGTGTCCTAGGCTATACCTAGACTAATCCCTTGGCAAATTATGACTGTAAGACATCAGCCCTGATTAAACCTCAGTGGCCACAATTGTTGTGTACGCCTGGATTCGAATCCTAGGCAGATGGGATATTCCACCACATCCCCAGGCCTTAACCAGTACGCCACAACCCTTGTGGTTGGCATATCATAGTTATGGTTTCTTCAAATGTTAACAAATAAGGTTTTGCATTTTCACCATGTAATTATATTCAATTTTTATAGTTGATATAGATAATGGCTATTATAGCACACAACATGCTGGGAACCAGCATCAACAACGCGGTGATCTTCATCTAAAGATGCCTCCACAACCTCATAGCGTTCCAGAAAGGTTTGATCAGCAAGGTTGGGCGGCTGCACCACCACCGCCACCACTAGCAATGATGGGTAGCAGTGAGAAGAATGTTTTTACCTATGATGACCTAGCAGCGGCCACAAAAGAATTTGATAGCTCTCTGCTTTTAGGGCAAGGTGGATTTGGGTATGTCCACAAAGGAGTGTTACCTAATGGAAAAGAAGTAGTTGTGAAGAGCCTTAAACTCGGTAGCGGCCAAGGGGAGCATGAATTCAAGGCTGAGGTTGAAACCATTAGTCACATTCATCATCGACACCTCGTATCTCTTGTTGGATATTGTATCGCAGGACAACGAAGAATGTTGATCTATGAATTTATTCCCAATAAAACCCTTGAATATCACCTTCATGGTAGGTCTTGAAACCAAAACTAGTTTATTTTTTCTTTTATATATATAGGGATAATCATGTGAGTACCACAAAAAGTTACAAACCATGAGAACCAACGCATCATGTGTTATTTCACATGATTTTTTTCATCTAAGCCTAGTATTTAAGGTATTGCTTAACATATATTTGTTTCAGAATGTGAAACTTTTTTACATGTTTCACGTTGTGAAACAAATATATATTAATCTATAACTTAAATCCTAGCCTTAAATGAAAAAAATCATGTAAAAAAATACCTTAATGTAAAAGTTCTCACAATATATGGGGTTCTCATTTGATTATTCCCCTAAATTTATCTATATAATTATATATAAATCCCCTAGTGATTCCAGTTAACATCTTTAGTTAGCTGGTTGTCATGATTCAATCTATAGGGGAAGGCTGCCCTGTTATGGACTGGACAACAAGGTTTCAACTTGCTCTCGGAGCAGCCAAAGGTTTAGCTTACCTTCATGAAGACTGTAAGTATACCCTCTCTTCTTTCTTTCATATATATATATATGTGTGTGTGTACGTATATCAATAATTCAACTATCAAGATATTCAGGTGATCCTCCCATTGTCCACAGAAACATTAAAGCGGCAAATATACTGCTTGACGACCATTATGAGGCCAAGGTATTCATCATTTTACCTAATTAATTTCCATCTTTTACGGTTTCATTTCCAAGTCAAAACGGTAAGGATTTGATACAACCCTAGACAATCTATAAGTGAACAAGCATGGCAGAATATTATAATAAAATCCACACCAAGGAATGTTGCTAAAATAATACTTTACCGATCAGGTGGTGGATTTTGGATTGGCGAAGCTCTCATCGGAAACCATCACTCATGTGTCAACACGTATTATGGGAACATTTGGGTGCGTACTAAGAATATTAAGTCAAAAAATAAAAACTTTAGTAATAACCATCAGACTCTTGTAATCCATATTCTCTTGTTGGAGTCTCAAATCGGCTAAAATTGGACCATTTCTCCTCAATATATGTAGAACGTCCCTTCTCTCCCAAGGGCTTCTTTGGAGAGTATTCTAATGGGGTTCCACATATTCTCACATGGCATTAGAGCCAAGATCTACCACTCTAGGAACTCGATACTCTGGGGACAATCTGTACCCATCTAACCATCCTCTCAACACTCTTGGACAATTTGTAGCCGTCTAGCCTCCGTTGGAGGGGGCATGTTGGGGTCCTACATTGGCTAGACTTGACCCATTTCTCCACAATCAATGTTAGAACGTCCCTTATCTCCTCAAGGGCTCTTTTGGAGCATTATCTGATGGGTTCCATATATTTTCACACTCTTAGACTTGTATATTCATATTATTTGTCTTTTAATAATAATTCTATGACTTGTATAACAATGGGTATGTAAATATAGGTATTTGGCACCTGAGTATGCATCAATGGGTAAACTTACAGAGAAGTCTGATGTCTATTCCTATGGAGTTGTGCTCTTGGAACTGATTACTGGAAGACGACCTATAACCAGACATAGTGACGAAGACACCTTAATTGATTGGGTAAAAGTTCAAATCTCCCATAAAATTTTCATAGCTTCTATGAATCCACATGTTTGCTTATCCCAACCCACAAAACAAAAATGAAGAATGGGAGAAAATGGTTAATTAAAACGCATGCTCCAAATTGAAAACTCATTTAACGTCGTTTATCTAAAGGACCCCCTTTTTTTCTTCCCTGTTACATGAGAAAGGTTTACTAAAATCCTTTTTGTGCGGAGGATTGTGTATTTCAGTGGGAAGTTCTTTATCAAAGCAAACCAATATATACCACTCGGAGGTGGGGAATGGAGGGTGGGATGTACGCAGACATGTGCTTCAGGGATAGATTCTTATATGTACATGTTCTTGTTCCTTTGGTGTCTATGCAGGTTAGGCCTATACTGATGCATGCATCAGATGAAGGAAGTTTTGAAAAGATTGTGGATCCACGTATTAAAGAGAATTACGATCGAGACAAGATGCATCGCATGATAGCATGTGCCGCTGCTTGCATTAGGCATTCTCCAAGGATACGACCCAAAATGAGCCAGGTATAACATGCATGCCATCATTAATTTACACACTTACAAGAAAGGAATTTTTTGAAAGCGAACAATCAAACAGCTACATGAGGACAATCAAGGTTGTAACTCTAAATTGCTAGAAGCCAAACCAAACGTACTTGTATATCCCACATTGTATCCGACGGTAGGATTTACACAGACTTTGCCTCTAACCAACTGTTTCCGTGATGACTGTAAACTGTTAGAAGCCCTTGCCCCCAAAAAAAGACCCATCAAACTATAACTTCTTATATGTTTCAGTGGCAGATTTTCTTATAATATGGTTGTGAAACAGATTGTTCACATACTAGAAGGTAAAGAATCCTCGGATGATTTAAAGAAATGAAGGAAATTAACTTAAGAGTACGATTCACATTGGTACAATGGAGACATTAAAAGACACAAGTTGGGAAGTATGTCGAGCTGTGAGTGAGCACAGATGCACCCAAGGACCCGCAGCCATTGAAGAACCAAAATAGGAAAGCAAAAGAAGCATAAAGATTATTCAAAGTTAAGGGCCATACGACATACGAGCAAGAGCTAGCCAGATCAACAAGATAGACTTATATTCAACATATATATATACTATGTGCTCGTATAGCAATGCTTGTTGGAATTAGCATAAATTTCTTGTGGGCATTACATCAAACAGATGGTGGTGAAGGAATATGGTTTTGCAAGGTTTCAGATCCTGGGATACTTTTATTGAATTCTATAGTCAACAATATTCTAATTTCCGAATTCTTGATTCTTGTTTCTTAAATTTACAATATAAAATGGGCAACCCGTGCCTCATATTTACTTGTACATCCATTGTTCACGACCATGCGATTGATGTAGAGAACTAACCATAGCACCAAGGTGAAAGTTAGTCCAGTACTTGCCATTGCTGAATCATCCTCCATTGGCGTCGAGTATGACTGAAGACCATTAGACCACCTCGTATGATTAGTTGATTACGGTTCTCTTTACACTGTAGTGGCGTTTTTGCCGTTACTATCGAATGATTGCATCAAGACCACCCCCATTTGCCACGCCATTTGTCAAATGGTGAGTTGCATCAAGCCCCTGCACCCCGCGATGACAAAAAAAATATGTAAGCTAAATGTAATTGAATAAAATGATTGTATTGGACGTTTTTTAGGTGTTAATGATAACTACTTAAATGTAATTAAATAAAATGATTTGTATTGAACGTTTTTTTAGATGTACATTATTTTAAGTGATTAACCCAAAGAAGAAACTAATTTTAGGATGACACAAAACAACCACTTGTAAATTGATACCAAAGATTTAAGACTGCCTAAGGTGACAATATATATTATCAACATCATAAGCAACACTGCAAATGAAACTCAAAATGTGTATTATATATACATCATTTGTTGGAATAAAAAAACTACAATCAATTGATCAATAAAATATTGTCTTTTATAATGACATGAGTCCCTCCCAAATGTCAATTTGAGAGTTGAGAATAATGTGTTGCTCAAGGCATTATGTTGTTTGAACCCCTGACCTCCTAGGAGGCTAGAGGCTCAGATACCGCTAGGCCAAAGGCCCTTTGGTATTATAAATTATTCTTACATTTAACTTTAGTATCAAAAGTATAAAATAAGATTGATTATACATGTTCATTAATTTAACACCAAGACATGTCAAAAAGAAAAAAAATAACACCACTGGTTGATGATTTCAATCACTTTAACCAAGATTGTCAATAGTAAAAAAAAACAAATTTCATGGCCTGAATTTTTATCATTTCAACTCAATTCGAATTTATTTTTTTTGTCGAGAGAAATATTTGGCATTTATGCGATTATCACGTTGAAGCCATTAACTTTCACATAGATCGAATAGTTTCATAAAACAATTAATTAACCTAAAGAGATGGATCATAAAGAGTATTCGGTTTGAGGTAAGCTTAGGAATTGGGGGAAATATTCAAGAAGAGTTGATAGATGTAAAAACATTAATTGATATTCCAATGGGGGAACTCTGTACTGTTTCGAAATTGGTTGTTTATAGTCCAACAGCCGTTTGTAAAGAAATTTCTCATTTAGGGTACCTTGAATGAATTTCCATTAATCATCATTCTGTAACACCCTTAATTCTGTAAATAGCAACTTATTTAAAATTTTCTAAATACATCAATAAACGATTCGTCTATAATCACAAGTTAAGGTTTAACCTCAATACACACACATTCATTCTATACAACAATCTATGATAAGGACGGGTGCTACTAAACCCAAAATCAGTTACTATCTCCAATCTACGGAAGACTTCAACAAATGCTTATGCTTGCACAAAGCTAAGGCTCAACTCTTCATAGCTGCTAGAACCACACCCCAACGGGAACCTGATGCACATGCCGACAAATAAAAATGTTAGGCTTAACGCGTAGTGAGCTCAAGAGTTTTCAACATATATAAATTAATCGTTTAAAAAGAGAAAATGCAGTTAAAATCATAATCTTTCAAAACGATATACTTCACTTATGAAAACGACTCGTTTACCAATAAATATGTATTTTGTACGAAAGAGACACCGAGTTAATTGTTAACCAAACCAAGTTGTTTTAAAGACGATGATCTCAATATGATACGCACTTATGTAATGTAAACCGGAACTTGCTAAAAGTAAAATAGAGAGCGGACTCCCAATTTTATAAAACACAATTAACACATTATAAATTGAAATACCCAACACGGGTGAAACGTGACACACAACCCGTAAATCATAGATGAAAATCTATATAACTAAATATCGCCATGAACACGACATTAGACAACCACAAGGGTTGTGGCGTGGTGGTAAAGGCATGGGGAGTTCATAGCGCTCAACCCGGGTTCGATCCCCACTAGCAGCACTTGTGGCCACTGAGGATAATCTCAGGGTTGCACGCTTTAGCAGCTGGGCCAAAGGCCCTAATTGCCAGGGATTAGTCTGGGCCATAGGCCCAGGATACCCTTTCCAAAAAAAACACGACATTAGACCCAAAACTTACACGACCATAAAATGGACGAAAATAAATACCGACACGTGGAAACGACACATTTCATTCAAACTTTAATATTCGTAGGAAGAACCCCATATTAAAGTTATCATTTACCGTCGACCACTTAAAAACCCAATTTGGTAAAATACAACATTACCATTTAAAATACCACGAATCAACGATGGGGAGATCCGTATATACTGAGAATAGAGTAACACGCAAGTAGGCCGTTCACGCGACTTCCTTGTATGCCATCTAAACGTTTCCATCTTGGGTGGCGAGAACACGTGAATGGGGCCACCCGCGATGTTATTGGATTTCAACACAGATCCCGACATCCTGGTTCCCATGCCTCCACGAACATCATACCACGGACCGTTTATGCCTCTGGCCTTACTCCGTCGAGTTCCACTTTCAAGGACTTACGGACGTGAGTGCCTATCCAATCTAGACGAGTGCCAACTCAGCGGCTCGTGCCACTTATTGTCCACCCGCTAGCAACCCGAGCGGTCACTACATGTAACCCAAAACCTCAGGCCTTACAATACCGACAGACTTACTTACGTGCCTATGGATCCATTACAACACAGTCTAACATTACATGACTCCAATTGAATGACCAACGCACTCAAGACATATAACTCCCCAACGATACGAAATTAATCGTCATCTTATTCAAAACCCCCGCTGGTTACAAATCCGGACAGATGTCCACACGACTCATTTTAAGCCCGCACCGAGCTAAGATGCTCAAAATCCATTTGACCAATAATTATTGGTCCTCCAAATAATGAAATGTCTTTAAAAATAACGTTTATGAAGACACACACTACAAAGACGTATTTAACCCAAAACTCAACACGTATTGGGACCAAAGATTTATCAAAGGGTTTATGAATGCAAATGTACCCGAAATGCATATAACATGTAGTGGACTTTATTTGTACAAAAATCATCAAAGATGCATAAACCATGAAATGGACTCTATTTATACAAAATTGCTAAGGACTCAAATATGAATATTTTATGAGGTCAATACAACCCAAGTTTACCAAATATGATAACTTATCAAAACACACACAATTTGACAAATACCAAGTAAAACACACTTTTACTTCAAAATACCCATTTTTGGCATGTACACCGTTTTAACAAATCAACTTGAACTAACCTTGCTAGATTTAGGCTAAATCTAGATTTCACCCAACAAGCTCCTTTGAAGGCCGCTTGAATCCTCAAGCCGAGAACTTCCAAAACCTAGATCCAAACATTCCAAACCATTCATATCCATAATCAACCACATAGAAACATTCCCCAACATTATATACCAAAATCCCTAAATGAGATCAAAGCCCTAGTTTCTCCAAAACTAACAAATCCGAGATCTGACAATCCAAACACTAGGAAACATCCAAAGAACATATATAATCTTAAGTCCAAGAAGCTTACCATAAAAGATGACGAGGCTTTCCGAGGACACCCAATCCAACTCTTCAACCCGAGCTCCCATACTTTGAACTTGATGAGGAAGATGAAGATGGAGGTTTTGTGGTTCAAGATCACACTAGCTAGATGATGAAGAATCATGGGGTTTAAGGAGGGAAAACCCTCAAAATGGTTTAAGGTTCGACATTGGGGTTTGGGGGCTGGTTTGGGAGAGAAAGGGAAGAAGATTTAGGGTTTGGGATTGGGATTGAGAGAAATGAGGCTAAAGGCTGAAAATCGGCTTTTAGCTCAACAGTGCCTTACGCGGGTTACGCGGGTTAAGTCGCGGCATAAGCCGCCCGTTTCCCCGAATACTCACATCCAGTGAGTTACGCGACTTGTGCCGCAAGCTAAAGTCGCGTGTCAAGTCGCGGTAGCCCAAAACTTCGGTTTTCTCACGTCACTCGTACCAGATTTGATTCCCGATGATTCCAAAGTAAAGCTTGTCTGAATCTCGATACCTTTACATCCCACGAGTCAACCGACTCCCGAAATAACACCTAAGGAAATCTCCAAATTTACGGGTGTTACAATCCTCCCAACCTTGGAATGATTTCGTCCTCGAAATCCACATTCCCAAAAGACCTCACCCGCAGAAAGATTTATCTTAACCCATTGTCCAACACCACTAACACAACTCTTGCACCGGTACTCCCAACAACTGCCCCTCTTGGGCACGTTATACCAATAATCGAGCGAACACTTAACTCCCCAAACTAACCTTTTACTCACAAGGTTACGGTCGTCTCCCAACCTTGGATGACAATTACCACCCTAAGGTAATTTATGACACCAACTTCTCACCGATCAATCTCCTTCGGGTCTACACGATTTCGAATTTAACATCAGAGGTCATAATCACACTTCCAAAAATCCTCAGGTTCTTGTCGATCCATTCCTAATATCTATAAAGACATCCTTCCAAGGCGCACCAATACGTCCTACATGTAACCGATGAACACAGATTCGGCTGTCACTCAACTCCGATCCAACCCCAATCTCACAACATTCCTAGAGTAACATCCTTAACACCGTAGGAATGCTCGGGCACATCGATACTCAATCCTCAATACCCGAACTCCTTTCAGAATCCATCATCGAAAGGTCACAATTTTCCATAACCCTACCGGTTTACATCAATCCATTCCAAGATCCAATGACCTCATGAAAACAAGTCGACGCCTAGGACTACACGGTGACCTCGAAAGCGTGAACATCTCGCTCGAAATTCCATTTCATACGAATTGTCGCACCAAGTTTGACACCTAATAGAGAGCTAAAATTCCAAATCTTACATCTCTAGCAGGCAGATCACCAAAATCTCCTTTGATCGCGAACCCGCTAAGACGGTACACCAACCACATAAGCTATGGTGTCACACCGCCGAGCAAACCACCAAAACGAAACCCTATCTAAACGCCAATAATTACCTAAAACTTTAACTCGTCTGGTAATCGAAACATAAAATCACCCCTTAATCAACTGGGAAGACTTAAATCTACTACCTCCATGGTACAAGCGCGCACGGATTTCAAAACAGAAACCCAAAAATCCAAGACTGACCACAAGTCGGAACATCCGACACTTCAAACCCCAGGGACGCCCTCAGTCCTTACTTACAACTCTCTTTACAACATGGTTTAAATCTATAGGCCTAATGAGTTCAAGGTTTTCCAACTAATACACCAAATCAGAATTTATAAACTTTCAAATATAAAAGCTTTTTAACGATTAAATGCACGGTAAAAAAATATGCTACCAATCATTCGATAGGTTTTAAAATTGCCCAGCAACACAACACATATGAAACCATTTCCAAAATTCCTTTGTTCAATACATACATTAATGTGGAAAATAAGATATGCGAAGCAAAATTTTAAATGGACTAACAAGGTCCTAACATACGTTAAATTATACCATATTTGTGAAAGAAATTTTCTGCACCAAAGCATGTGCAGTAAAAGTTTATACAACTCCCAAAGGAAAATTTCACGACCTCAATTTTAAAAATTTTTACCTTAAAGACGCAAAACATCATAAGATAGAATTTCCAACAAGGCTCATATACGTCCGTTTATTTTTCCCCAAACAACACGATGAGAACGTAAATAAATTTTAAATCAAGTTTAAGACTTTGAGTCGTACAGATAAAACATATTGGACGAAGGCAGTACTACAACGACATGCAAACCGAAAATTCATTTCATGCAATGCGGAAACTTATGACCACAAAGTTTACAATTTGAAACACGTTTAAATAAACAGTTCTTAAAACGCAACGCAAGATAAGGTGACCCTTTTCAACAAAACCTTCATGAGACATGATGCCCAAAAGTTCGTAAATTTACACGCAATAAAATTGAAACCCACGCAAATCAAAGTACACTCACACTCCCAAAACGCTACAAAACTATACTTCATAGAATTGAACACGACTCATACAGACCAAAATTCTACGAAAATCCCAACTCCAAAACATGGAACAACTCTTCCTTTAAAACCTTAACATACGCGGAGGAGATCCAATGTCAAGGTCAAAAAGTCCACAGTTACTTGCCCAATAACTTAAATAACATTAAAACACGGATATTACAATATCCAAAAAACAACGTTAGACACGGAACGTGGACGAAGAGATTTTTAACAACAATATGCAGTCGCGTGCAACAAAACAATCTTGTGCATGCTTAAACTCGTGGTTTAAAATCCGATAAGTAATAAATGTTTTATCAAGACTTTATAATATAGCTCACTTTATGTTTTGAGAATACGAGAAACAATTTATGCAAACTCATTTTAGAAATAAATTTCGTGCATAGATTTGGTCGGCATTCAGCATCTTAGAACTACACTCCTCTATTTTCCGACATACTATTGTCATCCAGATGCATCAAACATCTTAGAGCCACAAACCCACTAATTCGGTTAACTAACAATTTCTCCTCGAAATAAAATTGGTCTAACGAACTTATAGTTCGAATCCAACCAATAATTCTGACTCAAGATGATCAACTTAATGCATTCATCGCACTTAACAATCACTTCAATGCAACATTGCTATAAACATCAACCTTTCCTTAAATTACTCGCTTAGAAACTTTCTCACTACCCCAACGGTCATCTTACCAAGGTAGTTCAAGTATGCACATGTAATATGTAGGTTCACCATAACACTGGCCAGGTGCCATTATGAACGTACCATACATGATCATCCTTGCGACCCTTGACAAATTTCTCGTTTCTAGCGACTCGATCAACTCCGAAATATCTTATCTTAAGGTGCCTAATGTGCACTTCATTTTCAATCACTTCTAAGAACGCTAGTTTGAGTCTAGGCATCCAACAATCAATACCTAAATCTCTCAAACTTAAGCTCTGATACCAACTTGTAACACCCTTAATTCTAGAAATAGCAACTTATTTAAAATTTTCTAAATACATCAATAAACGATTCGTCTATAATCACAAGTTAAGGTTTAACCTCAATACACACACATTCATTCTATACAACAATCTATGATAAGGACAGGTGCTACTAAACCCAAAATCAGTTACTATCTCCAATCTACGGAAGACTTCAACAAATTCTTATACTTGCACAAAGCTAAGGCTCAACTCTTCATAGCAGCTAGAACCACACTCCAACAGGAACCTGATGCACATGCCGACAAATAAAAATGTTAGGCTTAACGCGTAGTGAGCTCAAGAGTTTTCAACATATATAAATTAATCGTTTAAATAGAGAAAATGCAGTTAAAATCATAATCTTTCAAAACGATATACTTCACTTATGAAAACGACTCGTTTACCAATAAATATGTATTTTGTACGAAAGAGACACCGAGTTAATTGTTAACCAAACCAAGTTGTTTTAAAGACGAGGATCTCAATATGATACGCACTTATGTAATGTAAACCGAAACTTGCTAAAAGTAAAATAGAGAGTGGACTCCCAATTTTATAAAACACGGTTAACACATTATAACTTGAAATACCCAACACTGGTGAAACGTGACACACAACCCGTAAATCATAGATGAAAATCTATAAAATTAAATATCGCCATGAACACGGCATTAGACCCAAAACTCACACGACCATAAAATGGACGAAAATAAATACCGACACGTGGAAACGACACATTCCATTCAAACTTTAATATTCGTGGGAAGAACCCCATATTAAAGTCATCATTTACCGTCGACCACTTAAAAACCCAATTTGGTAAAATACAACATTACCATTTAAAATACCACGAATCAACGATGGGGAGATCCGTATATACTGAGAATAGAGTAACACGCAAGTAGGCCGTTCACGCGACTTCCTTGTATGCCATCTAAACGTTTCCATCTTGGGTGGCGAGAACACGTGAATGGGGCCACCCGCGATGTTATTGGATTTCACCATAGATCCCGACATCCTGGTTCCCATGCCTCCACGGACATCATACCACGGACCGTTTATGCCTCTGGCCTTACTCCGTCGAGTTCCACTTTCAAGGACTTACGGACGTGGGTGCCTATCCAATCTAGACGAGTGCCAACTCAGCGGATCGTGCCACTTATTGTCCACCCGCTAGCAACCCGAGCGGTCACTACATGTAACCAAAAACCTCAGGCCTTACAATACCGACAGACTTACTTACGTGCCTATGGATCCATTACAACACAGTCTAACATTACATGACTCCAATTGAATGACCAACGCACTCAAGACATGTAACTCCCCAACGATACGAAATTAATCGTCATCTTATTCAAAAACCCCGCTCGTTACAAATCCGGACAGATGTCCACACGACTCATTTTAAGCCCGCACCGAGCTAAGATGCTCAAAATCCATTTGACCAATAATTATTGGTCCTCCAAATAATGAAGTGTCTTTAAAAATAACGTTTATGAAGACACACACTACAAAGACGTATTTAACCCAAAACTCAACACGTATTGGGACCAAAGATTTATCAAAGGGTTTATGAATGCAAATGTACCCGAAATGCATATAACATGTAGTGGACTTTGTTTGTACAAAAATCATCAAAGATGCATAAACCATGAAATGGACTCTATTTGTACAAAATTGCTAAGGACTCAAATATGAATATTTTATGAGGTCAATACAACCCAAGTTTACCAAATATGATAACTTATCAAAACACACACAATTTGACAAATACCAAGTAAAACACACTTTTACTTCAAAATACCTATTTTTGGCATGTACACCGTTTTAACAAATCAACTTGAACTCACCTTGCTAGATTTAGGCTAAATCTAGATTTCACCCAACAAGCTCCTTTGAAGGCCGCTTGAATCCTCAAGCCGAGAACTTCCAAAACCTAGATCCAAACATTCCAAACCATTCATATCCATAATCAACCACATAGAAACATTCTCCAACATTATATACCAAAATCCCTAAATGGGATCAAAGCCCTAGTTTCTCCAAAACTAACAAATTCGAGATCTGACAATCCAAACACTAGGAAACATCCAAAGAACATATATAATCTTAAGTCCAGGAAGCTTACCATAAAAGATGACGAGGCTTTCCGAGGACACCCAATCCAACTCTTCAACCCGAGCTCCCATACTTTGAACTTGATGAGGAAGATGAAGATGGAGGTTTTGTGTTTCAAGATCACACTAGCTAGATGATGAAGAATCATGGGGTTTAAGGAGGGAAAACCCTCAAAATGGTTTAAGGTTCGACATTGGGGTTTGGGGGCTGGTTTGGGAGAGAAAGGGAAGAAGATTTAGGGTTTGGGATTGGGATTGAGAGAAATGAGGCTAAAGGCTGAAAATCGGCTTTTAGCTCAACAGTGCCTTACGCGGGTTACGCGGGTTAAGTCGCGGCATAAGCCGCCCGTTTCCCCGAATACTCACATCCAGTAAGTTACGCGACTTGTGCCGCGAGCCAAAGTCGCGTGTCAAGTCGCGGTAGCCCAAAACTTCGGTTTTCTCGCGTCACTCGTACCAGATTTGATTCCTGATGATTCCAGAGTAAAGCTTGCCTGAATCTCGATACCTTTACGTCACACGAGTCAACCGACTCCCGAAATAAAACCTAGGGAAATCTCCAAATTTACGGGTGTTACACATTCCCCGTATTAGGTTACAGTAGAAAATACGAACACAAAAGTAAAGATGAAGAGAAAGTAGACGAATTTGTTGAAGATTAATTAATGAGAGGGAGAGAGGAGGAAATCAAAAGGACTACGGAGCAAATGGATAATCTTATAGCTAGGTTATCTTACGTTTTAAGTGTGTAAAATTACCAAAAACGCCTATGAAATGAAACACACATCTTTTTTGTATAGGGTCGAAAATGTCTTTCACATATTAACTTTTTTTAAATAAAAAAAATTAGAATTTTTTGTTGAGAATCCAACTCTCACAACATGCCACATCATTATTTTCTTTTTACATATGTAAAAGATAGATAGATGATATATATATATATATATATATATATATATATATATATATATATATATTCATATAAATAAAAACTTATGTAGCTTCATATTATCATATATTTGTGGATTATAATTTCATTTATAAAAAAGATAAGTATGATTGAAATCTTGCATTGAACTACCTCTTGGTTCTTATTTTAATATATTTTAAATGTATATTGATATATTGGTTGATTAAGAAAAGTGATATATATTGATGATGATTTATTTCTTTAATTGTCATGTAAATATATATATATATATATATATATATATATATATATATATGCAGATGTAAATAAATAAAAAATTGTATGTCCATTCTAATTTCATTTATATATATAAAATGATAAATATGATTGAAAATTTCGCTTTGAATCATATTTTGGTTCATACTGTGATATGTATTTTATCTATATTGATATATTGATTGATTGAGAAATTTTGAT
This sequence comes from Arctium minus, assembly GCA_954870635.1. Taxonomy (NCBI): domain Eukaryota; kingdom Viridiplantae; phylum Streptophyta; class Magnoliopsida; order Asterales; family Asteraceae; genus Arctium; species Arctium minus. Next base: position 24,503,632 of record OX941080.1, on the reverse strand, counting down.
ATATACTGATTGATTTTGATGATTTATTTTTTGAATTGTCATGTAATTAAAATTATGCATGCATTGATGCAAATAAAAATATATGTAGTTTTATATATTTGTGGATTCAAATTTCTTATATAAAAAAAATAAAAACAAAGATTATAGGAAAATGAAAAAATTAGCAAATAATGTATTGATTGTATATTAAAAATAAATCAAAATAAGAAGAAAATAGATAAATAGGATGAAAAGCTTCTCATCGAAGGACTTTTTGGTTCTTATTTTAATATATATAATAGATAGATAGATTTTATATGTAGTTGACTGGTTGTTCTTTTATGTTTTCTATGTATTTTCATAATTTAAAAATAGCTAATTAATAGATTACCCCCCCCCCCCCCCCAAAAAAAAAAAAAAAAAAAGACAAAACTACTGATCAAGTAAAAAAACCCTGTAATAAGCAGTAAGGGGATTTATCTTATCATGTAACATCCTTGACTATAAAAATGAATTGTTGTTAATCATCTTAAAACCGGTAAACACTTACTGATAAGAATCATTTCTCACACTTATCTATTAAGTGTCATTTCTCAAACTTACCGGATAAGACTTTCGATCCTAACCTTATCTCAATCCGTCATTGAATTCTAGTAATCTATTTGTCACCTCTCTCATCTTCCCCCTTTTCACTCAAACCTCTTTAACCGTTTTTTTTAATCCACCGGCCACATATTATATATTATAACAATTACCAGGAACATGAACAGTGCCTCACATTTTTATTTTTTATATAATTTTTATTTATTTTTTTCCTGTCTTCCTCAAAAGCTTACACGTGTTATCAGGAACATGAACAGTGCCTCACATTTTTATTTTTTATATAATTTTTATTTATTTTTTTGCTGTCTTCCTCAAAAGTCTACTACTCTAGTCATGTATGTTAAAGAACTCCTATAAAAAATCAAATCCACTACAAATTAGTTTCATTTTAATTAATTTCATTTTAATACAATTACCCCCATCTAAAATCATTTAATTTTATACAATATAAGTTTTTTTGGATTTTTTGTGAAAACAATTATTAATATGTGTTTTACATATTTCGTCCATGTGGTTAGGTGTTTTTAACTAGTCTTGTCCCTTTTATGAAAATCAACGGATCATGTACTTGTGATTACGTTTTTTAACGAGTTACATCTTTGTAGTTACATTTTTTTAATAAGTTAGACCGATACAGTTGTAACTTTCTAATAAACCCGATCCCTAAATACAACCATGTATACATGATCCATTAAATTTTCAAAAAAAGGTGGAACAATAAAAACATGCAACCATAAGGACTAAACATGTAATTTACTTTTTCTTTTATCTTCACAACGACCACACACACACACACACCATGTAACCACCACTTTTTACAAGCCATGCATCATCTTCTTCTTCTTCATTCCCCCACACTTTGCTCTTCCTCTCCGCTTCCCCACCGCCACCTTCAGTTCCCCACGCGCCACCGCCAAAACCTCCGCTACCTCAAATCCCTCGGTATCAACCCACCGGATTCCCACTCCCCTCAAACCCTATCTCAAATCCTATCAACCTTAAACTACTTCAAATCCAAAGGCTTTTCCGACTCCGATTTCCCCCGAATTGCCTTCCTCTCCCCGCATCTCTTCGCCCCGACCTTCGATCCCATCGCCATCGAACCCGTTTTCGATTTCTTAACCCTCGATTTAGCCGCATCGCCGGAGGAGGTACGTGGCTTGATCCTCAAATGCCCTCACATCCTCGAATCCGACCCGGAGTTGTGCTTGAAACCGACGCTCGATTACCTCAAAAAGTTGGGGATTAAGCGGTTGAAGTCACCAACAACCTTGAATGCTCATCTACTGGATACAAGAGTGGGTAAATTGGAAGAGAAAATGAGGTTTTTACGAGGCGTTGGGTTTTCGGACGAGGAATCGAGGAGGATATGCGGGCGGTTTCCCGCGATATTCGGGTACGGTGTCGAGCATAATTTACGACCGAAGTTTGAGTATTTGAGGAGGGAGATGAAGAGGAATGGTAGGGAGGAAGTGAACAAGTTTCCACAGTATTTTGGGTTCAGTTTGGAGAAGAGGATAAAGCCCAGATATGTGCATTTGAAACAGAGGAATGTTGATGGTGAGGTACCATTGAATAGGATGTTGCTGTGGAGTGATGAAAGATTTTTCAAGAAATGGAAATAAAAATCAAAGATACAAATATGTCATATATAAAGGTGTTATTTTTTAGGCATCTTTAACAAGTTTTAGAACATTTTTGAAATAGTGTTTCCTGATCTAATAAGTTTTTAGAATACTTTTAAAATAATGTGATCTAGACTCATAATCATATTCACAAACCCAATAAATAATACAAATTTACAAACCTGTTTTCTTGTATTGTTTTACAAATACGAGTATTTCACATATGAAAACAATATTATAGAAACACTATATTTTTACACTTGTTTCATATATAAAACCTTATTTATAAGTTTGTAAGAATTATTGGATTCGTAAAAGTAGGAACACTATGTTTCCTATTAGTCTTTTTAGATGATATTATATTAAAAAAATATCTTATATAAACAAATGTTCATTTTATTTTAAAAATGTCCTAAAAAACTTCTTATGATACTCAAAAACATCATATCAACTTATTGCAAATCTTTATATATGACATAATCCTATAAATTTAAGTCTCCCAAAGTCTTATAAAGCAATATGTACTCTGTAGACATATTTAACGTCCTATAAACACCGTAGTTGCTATTCCAAATGCACTTTTTATATATCGATTTTGATCCAAAAGAATTGTGCAAGGAATGCGTTGATAAGAAATAAACTTGAAGCAAATAAAGCATCTGTTATTGTTTAATACCACTAGACAAAAAGGAAAATATCTCAAGGGCCAATTCTTAGCACGAAAACCGGCCTCAAAAAATGTCTAATTGACTAAGGCACAAAAACAAGTATAATATCTATGTTGGATATTGTTGGGGTAATTGAAATCGGCAAAAAAGTGAAACTGAAAAATGGAAGTAGTCTGTAAGTAAGAAGGTAAATAAAGAAGATGTTGGACTAGTTGGCTACTATTTCATGAATTGCATCGCTCACGGATTCATCCTCAGATCTAACAGCCAGTTTCATTGCCACCTCTTTGGCACTATCGACTCCAAAAGACAGACGAACCAGTACCTTCACGTTGCCTATGTATACTCCCGATAACAAGCATGCGTGTGATCTTGAGTTGGCCGCAACCACCTCTGTCCCCTGAAAAAGAAGTAACATATTTTGAAACCAAACCAAACTAACACAGGAAATCCCACCCCGGAGGTAGGGTCTGAGGAGGTTGGATGTGCGCATAGCTTGTGGGGGTAGAGAAACTGTTTCGGAGAAAACCCCAGGCTTGCATATCAAAAACTAAATGGAACTATCAAGCAAGCTAAAGGCGAGATATGTGTGCAAAAATACATTTTAGTTCTTTCAAAACGGGAAGACAAGAACAAGAACCAAGACTCAAGACTGCTTATTTGAAAGCACCCATGTATTTGGTAGTCAGGCAGACGGGACTTAGTGAGGTACGCCGGTGAAAGAATTGTGGTTTTAGGGTTTTAAACTGCATGGGCAGTTTGGTAATTTACCAATCTTGTTCCGTCTCCCTAATTTTTTTCCACATTTTTTGGTGAACAAAAAATGCAGGCCTTTCCTGTCAGTCTAATGTAGAAACCAAACGTGGGACAAGAAGTTTTTGTTTTGCACTGTCTCACATCATGTCCCATGGGGACAACAATTGGTGCATCTTCTTCTTGTAAGCACAAGGGGAGAGTAGTTTTGAGTTGCTTATTAAATGTGTTTCAAAAGGACAGATGGTTCTTGGTATTACATATGAGCATTTTACTAAATGCGACAAATTGCTTGAACATGCTAGATGGGTAGTTGGATATAAACCGAGGTAATACGTACCTCGCAAGGCTGCATGCCAAGAAGATTGATAACTGCATTAACAGCTTCACTCAAACTTTCCCTTGGACCCAGACCATACTCGTCAACTCGTTCAAAATCCGGACCCAAGCTTTCCCATGCGTTTCTGAAATTGGAAACCCCAACCTTAAGCATGTAGTCGGCTGCAACAATCTCAGAGTCCTCCAGTTGGTATTCATCTTCGACGCCATCATCCTCAGCCTCACCAGTTGAGGGATCAACCTGCAAATTTCAGTGAGTGGAAATCAAACAAGAAAACATCATGAAACTTTTTTAGTAACAATAAACATCATGAAATTTTTTTTAGTAACAATAGATGAGAAATTATTACCTCTTTGACGATGAACTTCAACACGTTAGAAAATCTGCCAACAGCTGGGACCCCTTCTGGTTTCTCGAATGCCACAAATGTTTGACCGGGTGTATCATATGGCAGTGCTTTCAATGGTATGGTTGCCAATTCGGCAAATTCTTCTGCTTCTGAAGCATCCACGACAACGATGACCTAAAACCAGGCCATTAGAATAATAAGATGAGAAACTTCTTTTATTTAATCAACTTGCAAAGCAGCTTTCTGTAATTGAAGGCTTACATTTTCCAGTAACTGCTCGGGAATCGTATTGGTACAGTTGTATTGGAACACAACATGTCTGTCGAATATGTGCTTGACAACATTAACTGCATATTCTGTTTCAGCTTCAGTAAGCTCCACTGGTGCAGAGGACTGGTTACAGAATCGAACCATAAACAAGAATGTCATAATCAGCCAAGATGGAAGAAAAACACGTAACAGTATCTCCAACGGTTTCTCCATAATTTTCTCCAAAATGGAGAAGCAAAAGTCAATCTCCAAAAAATAAATATATTCAACTCCAACAGTTTCTCCATTTTGGAGATTCCAATATTGATTAGATTATTAACATATTCAATAATATGCAAAAGGATCCTTCTCTCTTCCACCATTTAATTTTATTGGCATGTTGGGGAGTTTTTTCTTGGGAAAAAATAAAAAAAAGTAATTCTTTCTTCCTCCATTTAATTTTAGAGGATTCTTCAAATTTGTAGAATTTTCCCTCTATTCTTAAAAGGAGCCTAAAAACTTCAAAATCTCATTTTTCTCTATTTTTCAGGAGCTGTTGGGGATGTTCTCACAAGCTTTAAATAAATGATCCTATAAAACCAGAAACCAAACCAATATATCCCACCCGGAGGTGGGGTAGGGATGGGATGTACCCAGACCTGGCCTCCACCCTCAGAGAGTAGAGCGGATGTTCCCGTGAAGACTATGATCCTATAAAAGAACCTTGAAAAGCTGTCCAAAGGTAGAGAACTCTGGAATAGATGACAGTAGCTTCTCATATGTATCAACTGCGGAAGTGAGGCTGGCTGGAGGAGCACCAAGAGCAGTGGCCTTTTTACCAGCAGCCTTTTTCTCTGCAAGTGGCTGAGACTTGACTTCCCTGGGTACAGAACTGATATCAAAGGGTTCTTCGGTAGGTTCCTGTATTGGCAACAAAAGATGTAAAAATAAAAATAAAAAAGAATATCTGTGGCAGTCGTAACAAATCACAAATTCCGTGCAGCCACTTACGTAGTTCTGCAAACTAGTCTCCAGGTTCACCAGTGGGATATCCAGAGACCCAAAGAGAAATTCCTTTACATCTTTGTCAGTTTCAACGACTGAACCATCACCTCCAAGAGTATTCAAATATAGGGTAGCCCTATCACGAACCTACGCAGAGATTGGTGAAAAGATTTGTCAGCAGGCATAATAAGAAGGTTCCTGCGAACGGAGTTTAGTGTGTGATATCCAAAACTGGTTGCAGAAGAAGATATTAAGGCCTCAAGGCTTAAAAATTCTATGATTTGAGAAACATGTTTACCGACTATAAACAGCAAAACCTACTGTTACAAATGCAACTGACCTCATCATCGTTATCGTATAGGCAGCGTCTCAAAAGAACAAATATACGGGGCTGCAGTACAATATATTGATTCATGTCTACGTTAGAATCAAATAGTCCACCTTAGATTAATGTAAATAGAAGATATGAAAGCTAAGCTACCTTCAAAGAATCAACCATAGCACCAAACTTTGCCAATGTGCTTACTGCACTGGCTCGGACAGTTGCATTCTCAAGTATGACACGGTTATATATATACCTTATGTATTTGCTGGGATCGGAGGTCTTTGGTCCCTCAACACCAAGAAAATGGAGAATCTGATCATGCGAATAATAAAAGAAGTTTTAGTAATGTAGCTCAAGGAAACACAAGCAACACTAAAATGCAAGAGAAAATCAACAAGATGATGGAAAACAAATCCATGGTAAGAAATAGTAAGCTCACCTGTGTTGAAAGATATGTAAATTCACAGTCCTCAATAAATTCACACAAGTGAAGAAGCCCACTTTCTTTTGCATCTGGAATATCCCTTATGAGGATCACGATTGAATCAACAATTGCTTTTTTGTACTCAAATCCACCTTCTTCCCTCAGGATATTGCTTAAGAAATTCATCCTAAGTAAAAGAATAGACAATAAAGGTACACCATGAGAGGCACGGTCATACTAAATATTCATCCTGAATTTCAAAAAGAAAGTTGAACATACTTACAATGTTCTGTACTTGAGGGGGAACTTCAAACACAAGGATCTAATGGCATCAACCACAACAATTTTGAACTCATCAGCAATATCAGACATGAAGTTGGTAATTTGCTTCATTAAACGATCAACACCTGATTCATTGCCTGTTTTCAGCAGTGTGGTAATGGCAAGGGTAGCTATACTTCTATTTTGGTCTGATATCAAGCTCTCCATATCTATGTTACAGTTAGTTACGGCCATTGGATGGGTCATTGCCACCTGTGAAAATGTAGACATCAAAGGAATGAGGATAGATTCTAATAAAGTTTTTATTTAAAGAAAAAAAAGAACAAGGTTTTAATAACACATGCTTTAGTAAGAATAGGACTAAAAAGTGGAGTGAACAAAAGAACTTGCGTTTACCAATTCACACGAGCACACACACACAGAGGTAGAGATAAACTATTGTAGGATGATTAATATCAGAATGGCTATCAATTCAATCACATGCACCAAAACAGTCAACCAATTCATAGTTACATATTTACACAACGTTATACTAAAATAAGAATAATTAAAGTGCCATCTGCCATATTATTGTAAGCTTCTTCAATATGGCCTTGAGACACAAGTGTTGTCCTACTTGGAATTTTTTAGTGAAATAAATGCACAAATTGAAATGATGTTGTAAGTTTTCCAAAAACCATCAGGAAACAAAAAATCATGAATCCTTCCCTACTCAATGATGTTCTCAGCATACAACTTCAGCTGATCTTTGATCTGGTACCTCAATAATGACATATACTGTTACAAAGTTGCTTAATATTATATCTTCGTAGTTGTAAACACCCTTAATACAGAAATTGAGTTGCATTCTTATATCCAACTTCATTGATCATCACTACATATGGTTTTTGCTACCTATTACAGGAATGATAAAATAAAGGAGATGAAGAAAAATAAGGCCAACAATCTACGTTTTTCATGTTCATCACAAGGGCAAACTCAAGCAGGTGAGAGGATATGAAGCCACATAAAACTAACAATGAAAGATTTTCTTGAAAAAGTTGAGAATAATTACCTTGTTTAATGTGCGGACAGCAGCAAACCGAAGTACTGGCTTAGAAGAACTTAGGAAGAGCTGTAGGACGGTAATTGCTGGAGTCAGTTCTCGACTAGTAACACCATTCAATTCTGTTATTGCCCTGGCTGCTTCAAAAATAACCATTTCTGCTTTGTGGCGGAGGCAACCTTCCAAAAAGTCATAAAATGGACGTTCCCCACTTTGATTGTTCATGCTTGACTCTCTAATCACCTAAGGACAATAGTATCGCACAGGTAATTATTCAGAACTTAGCCAACCAGCAACCAAACCTACTTAAGGAAGAGAAGTATCTGACTGTATAAAAATAACGAGTACCTGACTGGTATAACGAATCAATAGGCATTGGGCCAAAGGTGAACGGACGGTACCCCTTGTCAAGCTGGTAACTAATTTGCTCACAGCTAATCTGTCGTTTTGTCTTATCTGCAAATGCATCAAATTTATTTAATTAATGGAATAGATGTTGAAAGTTCTCACACTCCTATTTACTCATATGAACCCAAACCACGACCAAAGATATGAAGAGAAATCCATAAGGGAGATCAAACCAATACTTAGTTGTTGCTCCTTGTAATAGACTACATGGTAGTTGATGCAAAACATTCAGAACCATCTATACATAAAAACATGCATTAATATAGAGACGCCCATACAAATGCATAAATATAGACAGGCACGCAGATGCATAAACATATATAAAGTGTGTTTTATGCAATTAGTTTGTATTGCTATAACCATATACATAGTTCGCAAAATATCAAAAAATAAACTATAATCACACTAAGTGAGTCCTTAACAGCACCTCACAGCTACAACTTAAAGTCTCCTGATATGATGTAATAACAGACAATCTCAGTCTTCTAGAATCCCAAGGCAGTTATCGATATATACCTACTGCAGGAGGTCACAGCCTCTTGAATTCACATTTTAAATTTTGACAGTGCAGTGACTTCATATTCAAAAAAATGAGTTGGCTACTTGTAATTTGTAATTACTTGTAGAAGACTGGCTATAATAATTGGGGTTTTGTTATTACAGATTGCAGAGGAATGACAAGAGTATCAGATGAACATGAAACAAATTTGCATCATACCTGGTGGAGAAGAGCAAGTGCATGAAACTGTACAAGTGCAGCCCTTGATTGAACAGCTTCTTGTACCTCATTGCTCCATCTTTTCACAATCTCTGGGTTTGTCTAAGATGCAACAATATAAGATAATTAGAGACTGTGTTAAGAAAATATCACCAAAGATCAGTAAACACTAATGCAACATATTGCAATTTCACAAACAATTGGTTGTACCTGGAGCAAGTGGATACCACTGACTAGGGCTGCACTGGCAACTACAGGATTTTTGTCAACAATAGCTTGTTTCAAGTACCTCTCAATTTGAGTAAGAAGTGTTCCATCGGTGATGCGGCAGAGAACACGGATAGCATTTGCTCGATACACATCAGTCTTGCTATTCATGTCCTTCATAAGGGAGCTTGTGACAATAATAACCTTTTTTGTGAACAGGAAGATGTACCATGTCATTCAAACTTGAACAAAATAAAAATTCCATGAGCAGACAAAAGAGTAAATCATGTTACACTACCTCATCTGAAGAGGGAGAGAGCTCCTTTATCATCAAATACACCATTCTTCTTAAACCGATATCTTTAGACTGGAAAAGTTTTGTCACGGCAAAGAAAACTTCTGTGGCTTCAACCTACAAATCAAGAACAACAATAAAGAGTTCAAGTATCAAATCAACGCTAAGGAAAAGATCAATCTAGGGAAAATGTACAAGACAAATGGACTAGCATGGTCAACAATAAACAAATGATCTCGTTTGTAATAGGCACGTGAGTGATAAACAAAAGCACAGTCAAGAAATATCATTTGGCAAGGCTACCTAATGTAAGGAGGAACATGATTCATTGAGCCAACCCACCTGAAAAAACATTATATCCTTCATATCTGTCTACTCATCCTCAACGTTTCGCAAAAAATTTGATACAGGGTTTTGCTATCTATTTACAAGTACATATTAACTAATAACTAAGATACTTCTCATGAGGATACTAGTTTAGATTGTGTACTAGCAATGGCTCTGTCAGTTTATTTAGGTTGCAATAAAGATATGATCTAAGCAAGTGATTTCAGGGTCTGGATACACTTTGAGCTGAGAATCATTTTACAAGAACATAAAAGATAAGGCCTCTACATGTAGAGGAACGTATATGTGTGTGTGGCGACGTGAATAGCATATATAAAGTTACATGTGGAAGGTCTAAAGGGATTTTTAACATAGAATGTGGATGCAAGCCAGTCCATTACCGTTCCTTCTATGCCAAGATCTAAAGCTTATACCTAGCCATATGTTTGTATGCAAGTTGATGTGGTCTGTTTAAATTTTAAACAGTCTTCAGAGTAGAATCTGACCTTTGTGAAGGTTTCTCCTTGATTTAGAAGGTAAAGCAGCTTTGTAATAACCTGGCAACAGGAAGACAAATCATGATTTGCAAGAATTGAATAATTATAATAGCAAGAATTGCTTTACACGGACAAAATAAGCACCTGGGAACACCTCCTTGAATCTAACTGAGGATCATTGAAGACCCTAGCTTCTTGAAGAACTGCTCCCTTCTCGATTCCAAGAAAGGGAGAGTACTCTGCTGCACAAATTAAAGAAATCCTATATCAGATACACCAAATGTAGTTTAAGAGTCCCATAACTCAATTACTTGCAAAAAATTGAGATACACAGATCTATATCATCTTCCACTTATCTGAAGTGTGCAAATTTATGGATGTCAATAACCAAAGGGTCAGTAGTTGGATGCTGAAATTGGTAACCAGTAGGAGCTACTTGTGTATTTTAATGAATTTGGTAAGATAACTGAAAAATATAATGTCGTTGCGTGGAGAGTACCCATATCATTTCTCTAATAATCTTGTACTATATCACAATGATCTAAAAGTTCAATCATCGTTTCATCCCCACTCCCTAATTAATCAGTCGTACGAGAAGAGCGAGACGTAATTCACAACCGTTAACATCGTCACAGCCACGAAGATCAACTGATTTAATAATTCTAAGAGCTTGTGAGCCATCTCAACTATTGCGGCATAGTGGAACCTAATGTAAATCTAAAACTGAAAAGTAAAATCATCCGATTCTCACAATAACAACGAACAAACGAACAATTTCAGGAACTGAACGAATTATTCAGATAACTGAACCAAAAATTCAAGGAGGTATAGAAATTGAGAGGCTTGTACCTTCCTCGTCACGATCATCGTCTTTCTTCACGAACTGCGCCATCGAAGATATGTAGGTTTAGAAATAACCTAGAAGATGAATTACTCGGAAAGATCTTGTAGATCCGAGTCTCTGTGTATGTGTTTGAAGGTTGTATCAATGGAGGAATGATGTTGCAGATCTCTTCACCGTCGCTTTACAAGTGAAGTTTGATCTTGTTTCAAGGGTTTGAGCTTTGAAACCTTAAAATTACGTAACACTATTTTCGTTGTAAACATTACATACTTCCAATTTTAGATTTAAAAAAGGGATGCAACTTCTCTTCATTTTATTTTTTATTTTTTTCTCCTAAACAATACTCCATGGATTTTTCGATTTTAAAAGATTATGGGGTTGTTTGTTTACCTCTTAATGGTTTCATTAAGAGGCAACCTCTTAATCGTTAAGAGGTAAATCTTGTTTGGCAAAAAAAAGGTCTGCCTCTTAATGGTTCCAAAATTCTCTGAATGATTTAGTGTTTTGACCCTGTCTTAACCATTCAGAGTCCTGATTTCATCATGAACAATTAACAAACAACCATATTTCATTTCGCATTATATCATAAGAGCCTCTTGAGAGACTATATGGCTTATATCGTTACCAAAGAAAATAAATATCTTCATGTGGAGGGCTTTTCTTGAGAGACTTCCATGTAGGACGGTTCTTGATAGGATGGAAATGGACATTCCATCAATCCTTTGTCCAAGGTGCGGGAAAGAGTTCGAATCGGTTACACATGCGTTTGTGAGTTGTGAAGAGGTTAGCAAAGTTTGGGAAGGTGTCTGTCGATGGTGGAAGGTAGATAAGGATCGAATTGGAACAGTTGAGGATTTAATCGGGGGGACCGTAAGCCGGCAATGTGGGAAGAAATGGTGTGGAGTTTTATGTATCTAATCTGGAACCATCGTAATCGGGTGGTGTTCAAGGACGAAAAGAGGAGAATAACTGATCTTCTATTCGAATTTCAAAGGAGAAGTTTTGAGTGGATCGGCAGAAGGTTACAGGGCAAGAATTTAGAGTGGTCTAGGTGGCTGATGGATCCTGCTGCGGAAGCATAATTAGGAGACAGTTGCGGGGTGGTATAATATGATTTCGGCAATAAACGATCATCGACGACTTTGACAAGGGACAATTTTAGGGCTGTTTTTTCGAGCCAGAATTCAATAATTGACCGCTGGCTTGTTCGAGGTAGACTTAGAGGTGGTTCGGTTTGGTTTCGACATGGCGTGAGATCTGTTTTGTTGCTGTTTGTTTGGCTTTTCGAGCTGTTTTGTTCATTGGTTATTGTTGTTTTATTTTTTGTGGTGTAGCATGCTGGATTTGGCTTTGGCTGTGGGTTGGATTGCCTCTTGCAATCCTCCCATTGCTTCCTTGTAACTGTTGGGTGGTTATAATAAATTGGCTCTTCAAAAAAAAATAAGAGTCTCTTAATCATTCTGCACCTAACCATTCAGCAACTGCCAAACAACCCCTAAGACTTAAGGGGGTGTTTGAGATTACTTATTTAAAGGGTTTATTAAATTATTTTATTTTGTCATCGTTGATAAGTAGTTTTTAGTCTTTAGATGGGAGAAAAATAAAATTGCTTATACCGTATTGTCTTCGTTGATGAGTAGTTTTTAGTTTTTAGATGGGAGAAAAAAAAACTGCTTATATTGTATTGTCATCGTTGATAAGTAGTTTTTATTCTTTGGATGGGAGAAAAATAAAATTGTTTATACCGTATTGTCATCGCTGATAAAGAGTTTTTAATAAGTCATTTCATTCTAACCTATTAACTTATTTGAAACAACGTATGAACTTTTTGGTTATTTTACAATATCATAATGTTTGGAAGAAAAAAAAACTAATAGATACATTTTTAGGTTTTTTAAAACCAAATAAGTAGATGATTTTAATTCATAAAATCAGGCTCTAAAATCAGTTAATGTGATAAATTCATAAGGAAAATAAATGTGACTTTCATATTAATTAAACAGATTTTTAAATACAACCAATAACATAAAAAATATATCACTTTTATTAGTTATTGTAAAGCATACAAAATTTATGTCCAAAGCATAAATAAATGCATACAAAATTAGAATTGGTGTTTTGATGGGGGTTACGATAGAGAAACAAGTTGAAAATTAGGTTTGAGGTTTTGACGCTTTTTTTTTATCAAATTTAGAATAATTTTTACCATGCAAACCAGTTATAAGTAATATTTAGGTCAAAATGATCTACTTAATTAATTTTAAAAAGTTCAATGATGTATTTATTCAAAAAGAAATGTGTGTGGATGTAATCGTTCAAAATCAGAAAGTGTGTCGGGTTTTTTACCATCTAAACCGAGGTACATGTCATTTTTAAGTCAAAAACTATCTATTTAATTGGTTATAGAAACTCTAAAAAATTATATGTTAAAAAAGTTGTCCAAAAACTTATTCATTCAGAATTGGATCGGAAAAGTTCGTTAGTTTTTTTTTTTTGGACTTTTCCTTTTTTATTATTTGTTTAAATTCTTTATGTAAAAAAGTTGTAATATAGCATTATGAAGGGGTCGTTTACCAAACGCTTACCCGGGTAAGTGCTTACCAAGTCATATTACCTTATGGATGAAGATGACAATGACCAAAAATCTTACCGGGTAAGAGCTAAGGCAAGACCAAGAGTCTTACCTTGGTAAGTGATGGCGAAAACTCTTACCACGGTAGCACTTACCGGGAAAATTGTTGGATACGATACCGTTTTGGTGGACTAAAATCTTACCCGGTAAGTAAGTGATAGTGTTAAATTTTACCCGTAAGCGCTTATCGGGAAAATTGTTGCATACGATACCGTTTTTGTGGACTAAAATCTTACCCGCTAAGTAAATGATTGTGTTAAATTTTATCGGTAAGCGCTTATCCGGGTAAACGTTTGGTAAATGGCCCCTAAATTTGTAAGATCCCACATTGGTTGGGGAGGGGAACAAAAGTTATGTTAAAGCACAGTTTTATTGGATTCAAGATCATCATTATCTGAAGATGGAAATCTGAAGTCAAAACTGGAAAAGTCGTCTCAACAAATAGTCTAGGGTCCTTTGTAATAAATAGTCAAAGTTTGTTTATGTATTTTCCTTTTTAGTCCTTTTCCTTAAAATAGGTTTTAGGTATAAATTAGTTTGTTTGTGTTAATTAGGTTTTGGAGTTATTGTTGGGTTTTGGTGCGTCGTACATTAGAGAGACATTGAGAGAGAGAGCAGAGGCGATAGAAAGAATACAGAGAGGAAGCTTCATCGATTTCTTCATTCAACACTTGTAACCATTTGATTCGATTGATAAATCAATATCAGGTTTGCATAATTGTGTTGCTTATTAGTTTACTTGATTGAATCGTTAATCACAGGGACACTCAATTGGTATCAAAGCCTAACAGATTGAATTCAAAAGGTTTTTTTTTCTGTTCATACCTGTCAAAGATTCAATTTTTATTATTGTGTGATTGTTAATCGAGTAAATTTTGTTTGGATTGTGATCGTTTTGCCCATTATCTTGACTGGGTATTTATTGTTTTGAGTATTACATCGATTTAGATTGCTTACTTGATGATTTTGGTTCTGTTCGGTCGTTCATGAGCACAACACTGTCTTATTGATTGATTTTCAATAAAAGTGCTGGTTTTTGAAATTAATTGTTTGTTATCAGTTCTAGTTGATTAGGAGATCGAATTGGCAAAGTTTTGTAGTGTAATTTTGAGTTATCGTTTGGTTTCTGGGTTGAATTTTGTTTTCTGGGTCGTAAGTCTCAAGAACATACCGGTCGATTTTCATTCGGCTCCATACCGATCGATCGCATAATACCGGTCATCTCTATATACCGGTCGCCCGGATAACTCACAGTTCATATCGGTCGAGTAAACCCCGGTAAATTCTCAATACCGGTCGCCCGGATAACTCACAGTTCATACCGGTTGTTACCTTGGTCCGGTCGTGACATACCAGTCACGGACTTCGGTCGAAATACCAGTCGATTCAATATCGGTCGTTACATTACCGGTCGACTCATTACCGGTCCAAGCAGGATACCGGTCGAAGGTCCGATCAAGCAATATACCGGTCGTAGCAAGATATCGGTCGAGAAATCTCCTTTGCGCCAGCCTCGTCTCACGCAAAACCCTCCTTTGCGCCATCAGCTCCTCGCGCAAAACTATCTGTGCGCCACCTTCGGTTCACGCACAGTCTTTCTTCGCGTGACCCATTTCTCGCGCAAAAACATCTTTTGCGCCAAACTGCCCTTAGCGCAAACTTTTCCATACTTGGACAAATTTTTGCAAACTGTAATATGGCCTCTAATTGTCAAAAAAAATTTCTCTAGGGGCGCTGCCCCCATACCCCCGCAAGGGCGTTGCCCCTTGACCCCACCAGCTAACCAGGTAGCAGGACCCCCGTGCTAAGTCTGCGGAGGGGGACAAAGTTCTGTTCATGATCAAAATTTTCTGAATTTCATTCTAAGATTTTCAGTATTGTTTGATTTTATCTGGACTAACGATCAATTTCGAGTTTCTTATTTCATATCTATATCAGAAACAGGATGACTTTCAGAGAAGCTCTCACCATCGGAACTGACACAAAGCCACCAGTACTCTTCAAAGGAGAGTATGAAAAATGGAAAAATCAGTTCCTGGATTTCATTGACAGACATGAATTAAGGAATCTTATTAGACTATCTATGAGGGAATGAAGTATGAAAACTCCAAGGAAAGTTTTTACTGTCATAAAGAAGAATGGAGATACAGAAAAACAAGAGCTTCCTTTACCACTTGATATGTACTCAGACGAGCAAAGAAAAAGACATCAAGCTGACTGTTTAGCCAGATCTTTTATATTGCAAGGAATTTCCGGGGAGATTTTAAAGGAGATTTCTATCAAGATAGAATGCAAAAAGGCTACAGGAAAGCTGTTATGGGAACATATTGAGAATTTTGTTAAGGAAGAAGAGAAGGAAGAGACAGCTCATATCTGCCTAATGGGAAGGATTAAGGATGAAGCTGAAAATAAAGTTGAGTTAGCTGAAGAAGAAACTAATGAGGTATGTGATTTAACCGAATCAGATTTCCTGAAACAAATGCATGCCATGATGACTAAACTCCAAGAATTAGAGTCTAAACTTAAGCGTGAAAAAGGTGTCATTATTGAGAAAAATCAATCTATACAGAAACTTAGCAATGATATTGCTGAGAAAAATGTATTAATTGAAACTTTGCACAAAAACATAGACACCAGCGCGAAAGAGAAGACTATAATTCATAAAGAGTTATCTGAAATTGTCTCAAAGTATAGAGAGTGTGAGTTTAAGTCTAAAGAGCTTTCTAAAATGTACTCTTCGACTTCAAAAGAAAAGAAATCTTTAATTGAAAAGGTGAATGCTTTGGAAGAGAAATTATATACTATGGGTCAGTCTGAACAAACCATTCATCTAATCAAACCCAAAGAGGATAAAGAGAATTGGGGACTCGATTACGAGAACCCACAATGTCTCAAAAAGGGTATATCTGAAGTGTCTGCTCTTTATGATTTTGGTTTTATGAAACTGGCACCTGAATACCCTGAACTTCAAGTCTTCTGGACTAAACTGTCTGAAGAGGATAAAGCCAAGGAATATGCTAAACGAAAGAACACAACTAAAGTCCAACTTCCGTTTCGTTATGAGAGGTTGAATAATAGTTATAGTTCTGATAAATCAAAATTTCTTTCAAATGACTATTTTGATATCTATTCTGTAAAAGAAATGGAGGCTAAGCCCATCGAAGGTAAGCTTTACGTCCCTCCTCTAGTTTTAGAAAGTAAAATTTCTGAACTCGAGAATACTCTTACAGAAGAAAGAATTTTGATGGACTTAGAACAAACTTTATTTTCTACAGTGTTCAAAAATACTGAGTTTTCTAAACTATCAAAGGCTTTAAAATCTGATGATAGATTTGGTTCTCTTGAAAATGAGCTTAATTTCTTAAACTCGAATGGTGTTTTAAATGATTGTGTTGCTCAATTTGACTTTACTACCAAACTTCCTGATCATTCATCTTGTGTTGTTAATTCTTTCGGTTTACCCAGTGTGTTTGAAAAGGGTGAAACATCAACGAAAGTTGATAAACCAGTTTCTGTGAAATCGAAGAATTCAAAAGGTAAGAAAAGAAAATCTCAGCATTCACAAAAATCGATCACCACTGGTAAGCTAAAGAAAAGGCATTCTTCTGATCCTCACCATTCTGACACTAAAGTTTCAAATGTTTCAGATGTGAGAAAACAAAGGCTTGGAGTTAAGTCAGCATGGATACCGAAACAGAAGATAGACGAGAAAGCTAA
The DNA here is from genome assembly GCA_954870635.1 of Arctium minus. Taxonomy (NCBI): domain Eukaryota; kingdom Viridiplantae; phylum Streptophyta; class Magnoliopsida; order Asterales; family Asteraceae; genus Arctium; species Arctium minus. The sequence continues at coordinate 24,486,340 of OX941080.1, read as the reverse complement.
ATCTAGTTCTAGTTTTAATTTGAATAAAAAGACTTATAGTAAAGATGAATTGATTGTGAATGTTGCTACTTTTAAATCTAATCTTGTTGATTCTCGCAAGAAATATTCCATAAAGCAATTATTCCAGTTAGCTCCTTCTAACAAAAAGTTTTCAAATTTTGGTGGATATGATTATGCTTCTCGTAAATATTCTGATGTTTGGTATGGTTCATATAATGTTTCATCTTATCGTTATCTGTTAGGTCTGATTTTATAGTAATCATTGTATTTATAGGGCTTGGTCATATATTGTGTTTAGAGTCTATCTGTGTTGTATCTGACCAAGGGTATTTAAGTCCCTTTGGTCTTTGTTCTGTGTAAGACTTTCACGCACACATCAATACATTCTCTGTTTTGCGCATCCTTGCTCTCTCTCTACTTTCTCTCTCTACAGATTCATTGATCTTGGACTATCAATTGGTATCAGAGTTATCTGAATCTTGAGAGGACTGAGAGAATTCATTTTCTGTATTCTGAATTTGTAGATTAATCGAAAACTTGATCGAATTTTTTGAATTTTTCAAGAAAATCTCGTTTTCTTGATTTTTCATCAAATTTGGATTGTTGTGTGATCGGTTTTGTGTTGAATTTGATTTCATTAGATTCGTTTTTGTTAATCGATCATTCTAGTTTCATATAATTTTGCATAAAAACAAGTTTTGATCCTCGATTTTGAAATTTAAAAGGTTTCTGGAAAACTCGTAAAACTTACTGTTTCATTCGTTGAAATTGTGATTTAGTTGTTTTTAATCGAAATTGTTGGTTGAAAAGTGTTAAAAAATGTTTTCGATAATCAGTGTGTGATTTTCTTGTTATAATTTCAAAGTTTAAATCGATCTTGCGAAATTTTTTTGATTTCTTCCTTTTGCGCAAGTTCATGTTGGTTTGCGCAAGATTCATATCATTTTGCACAAGATCATTGTGTTCTAATCCGTGTGTTAGTACATTTCAGGTTCTCGCATTGAACTGACTACGCGAAGTATAGTTTGCGTATCAATTGCTATCCGAGAAACAAAGTTTTCGCATCAAGTGTAATCCGAAAAGCTTAGTTCACGTATCATCAAGGGTTCGCAAAGTACAGTTTTCGCCTCTCTCAGTATACGAAAAGTTCATTTTGCGCTTCACTTTAGTTACGCAAAGCTCAACTTTGTGTTTCCTTCTGCTTCCGAGAAACTTCAGTTTGTGTATTCTGCTACTCACGCAAAGGTGGTTTGCATATCCCTCAGCATACGCAAAGCCTACTTTGCGCATCAGCCTTCACACGCAAAACCTACTTTGCGCATCAGCCTTCACACGCAAAACCTAGTTTGTGCATCAGCCTTCGTACGCAAAGTCTCGTTTGCTTCTTCTACCTGTCAAACAAAGCTCATCTTTGCGCAAGCTTGTCACTTAGCAAATTTTCTGAATATCTGAAATGGATTCTGACAAGTTTTCTTATCAAGCTCAGTTCTACAAAAGTGATCATATGATGACTTTGGGTACAGACAGTCATCCACCAGTACTGATAGATGAAAATGAATTTACTCAGTGGCAAGATCGGTTCCTAAACTTCATTGAACGACAAAAGAATGGAAATGACATGATGATCATTTTATCTGAAGGACCGTTCGAAAGACCCAAATTGGCTTCTGGATTATACAAGCCTACTAAAGAATATTCACAGAATGAGTTGTCGGCATATCAAGCTGATCGGGATATTAAAGCAAATCTAATGCTAGCCTTGCCAAACTCTGTATATAACAGGATTGATTGTTTCAAAACTCATCCTAATCTGATGTGGCAACAGTTGGAAAAGATTATGCTTGGTTCTTCAGTAGCAACTCAACTCAGGCATACACGCTACATGAATAATTTTGAGGAATTCAAAGCCAAGGACGGGGAGCCACTAAAGACTGTGTTTGATCGTTTATGTGCCGTGATCAATGATCTTCGGAAGATAAAGGTTGAAAAGACTGAGCTTGAATTAAATCTGAAATTTCTCAACACATTGCAACCTGAATGGAATAAATCATGACACAGATTGAGGAATAATGTCAGAATCTCTACAATGCAGATCCAAGAGATGTTCGAGATCTTGCTAACTGATGAGAGTTTGGTGATAGAGAAAAAGGCAAAACTTGAGAAAAAGAAGAAATCAGTGGACCCGGTTGCTCTCCTCACAAAGCAATTAATTGAACAAGCGTTGTCTGATAACGCTTACAACGGGTCAACTGATGACGATGGTGAGGCATTGCAGAAAGCTATGATCCTTCTTTCTCAGCTTTACCAGAAAAAGTTTCAACCAAGAACGGGTTCCAACTCTTCTCGCTTCACTACTGGTTCAACACTCAAAGTGCCCGAGCCAAAATCTACTGCCTGTTATAACTGCGGAAAGCCGGGTCATATTTCAAAAGAGTGTCGAGTGAAGAAGGTTAGGGACTCCGCTTATTACAGAAAGAAAATGGAGCTAGCTGAAAAGAGAGAGAACGGAACTGCTCTTCTAGTAGAAGAAAAATTCTGGCTAGATTACTCTGACGACGAAGCTGCAAACGTAGAGATCGCTCATATGTGCTTGGTTGGAGTTGATCAGTCAGACGATTCTGAAACTAATGAAGATGAGGTATATTCTGAATTTGATTACAATTTTTTTACCTCTCGGTTGAATATCATGATAACTGCTTTATCTGATTTACGTTTAAAGTTATTATTTGAAAAGAATTTAAATTCAGAAAAGTCAGATTTGATTGACAAACTGAAAATTTATTTGAAAGATGAAAAATCAATTTTAGAAAATACTAAAGACATCTTTCAAAAGAAATTGGATGATTTGGAAAATTCAAATAAGACTTATCTTGAGTCTTTGACTAAAATGACTTCTTTAAAAGATGAATTTTCAGATAAAATAAATAAGTTAGAAGAAAAGCTTTATCGAAGAAACCAATCTGAACAAACAATTTTTATGAATAAACCGCGGAGTGAAAAAGCTTTAAAACAAAGGTGGGGACTTGGTTTTGACAATCCTCATTGTTTAAACAAAGTGATAAATGAAGTTCCTACTTTATATAAATACGATTATCTAACTCTTGCACACTATGCTCCTCAGTTTAAATTCTTTTGGACTAGTGAAAAGCAAATTTTAGAAGTCGAAAATGAGAAAAGGATAAATAACAAGAAAAATGAAATTCCTTTTGTTTATACTTATGAAAATGCCAAATATTTTCCTGATAAATCAAGAAGAGGTCGAAAAGGTTTAATTGATATATCTCCCGTCAAATCTTCAGTGTTTGATGATTTTGTTCCTTCTTATGCTCCTGATTCTGATAGGGAAAATATTTCTCCAATCTTTTATGATTCGAAGAAATATACTCCTCCGTTAGTTTTAGAAGGCAAAATCATCGATCTTGAAGATAAGATAGAAGATCAAAATATTTTGTAGAAAATTGAATCTGATATTATTATTTCTTTCATGACGTCTAGTCTTGAAGAAAAATTATTTTCTCAAAAATCAGATTCTATTTCTAGCCTTTCTTCTAATTCTAAGGAAAATGAAAAGGAAGTTTCAAATTTTAAAATCTTTTCTCCAAATAATTCAGACTCCAAGGCAAATTCAGATTTATTAGTTGATCAGATTGGTTGCTTAGATAAATTTATTTCTTCTGATTTAAATATTAAGTCTAAAATTCTTGATGATTATTTTACGCTCAATGATCAGTATTATAAACCTAAGCGTAAAAGAAGACGGTCAAAGAAGTCGAAGAAACAAGATAAAGTTATTTCTGACTGTTCTAATTCTTCCGATTCAATTCTTATAGATAGGACTTTGAGCCGGTCAAAGAAGCAGATCTGGAGAATGAAGCGGACATCTACTGATTCCATGATTGATGAGGATTTATATGTAGACAAATATTATAAAAGTGATTCATTTGCTTCTTGTAATAAGATTTCTAAATACTCTATTAAGCAAATGATTCAGATTTCCAAAAATGTCTCATATTCGTCTTCTGATTCTAGTTCAGATGATTATGCTTTATCTTCTGATGATTGTGCATATTATTCTGATTATCTTTCTCATGCTTCTAGTTTCAATTCTTTCAATTATTTCCCCATAAGAACTGCAACTAACAAACATGGGCCCAAATTTAAGTGGGTACCCAAAACTTTATCTGATTTAAAGTTGCAGGCGTCACATGTTAAGGGGGAGTAAGGGAAATTGGTTTCTACGTACTTCAGCTCAGGACCCGTACTTCATAGACTACGACTTCTAAACAAATCAGTTTAGAACTCGTTCTTCAATGGTTTAAGCTTCTGACTAAATGAGATACTGTGAGTACATCATTTTTATTTCCGCTGCATTTTATCTCTGATTATGATGTGTTCCAGTTTTTCTCATTATTTTTCAAAGAATCTGAGCTTGTTCAACTATTTCTTAATTTTGTATAACCCAATTTTTTAATTTGAGACACAAATTATTTTTATAATGTGAAAGATGAAATAACTGAATTTCATTTTGTTCCAACTAAATATCAATTTGCCGAATTCTTTACGTTTTGTCTTTAATGAAATTTTTTAACATCGGCATATTGAGTTTAAAAGTCTAAATCTTTATAAATTTTATTCTATAAAGTAAAGTTTTACATTTTTTATTTCTTTTGAATAAAATATGTGTCTAGGAAAAATTTTCAAGTTCTTTTGTTTATATTAAAGTTTTTATATGATCAAATTTCTAGTTTTACAAAAGTCGAAAAGTCAGCAACTTGTTTGAAACTTTTATTACTGCTTTAAAGTTGTGTGATTCGGAATATTTATAGTTTACAATGCTTGGAAAATTCCAAAAAGTCAAAATTTTGATTGTAATGAAAATATGGGCTAAGTACTTTTATGTAAAACTGAGTGATTGAGATGAATATTAAATTCTTAAAATTCAGAAATCTCTAAGTTTAAAAGTTTGTACCTGTGGCCTTTCTGGTTTGGGAAAGTAAGTTCTTCGGGATGCTTGTCATCTGGTCCCCTAAGGTCATTTGGTCTGGGAGTGATCGAACCCAAATCCTTCAATAGAACCAGATCGAAAGTCATGTTCTACTGATATGAATGGGTTTAGGATATGTCGATGTAGCCTTTCTGATCTGGGAGAATAAGTTCCAAGGGGTGCTTGACACCTAGTCCCCTAAGGCCAACTGGTCTGGGAGCGGCTGACCCAAATCCTGCAATAGGGTCAGATAGAAAGTTACGTTTACGACATGTTCTTTACTTAATAAACTTCTTGATTAAAAAGATGCCAAAGTACACGAACTTAAAAGATGCCAAAGAACACACTCATGTTAAGATGCCAATGAGCACATTGCTAAAAGATACCAATGAGCACACATCTCGTGATACTTGGTGATATGTTTCAGTTGCGATAAACCTATAATTTGTGAAAATCTTAATTTTTGATGGATTAGTGTGAGTACATGCAAAGTTCTCTATTATATTTTTAGAATTGCATTTTCTTGAAACTAATCAAAGATTCACATGTGAGCACACTGAATAGATTGCTGGAAGTTTTTGAAACTGAACATGTTTTAACTTGATATGCAATAAAACTTGTTTCTTTATCCAACAACATATATTTGATTTCAAATGATTGATAAATTTGTCAAATTTCACTCAGTAGAATTCAATTTGTTTAGTGTTTAAAATTTTATATGTTTAGTTGTTTTAAAATTTATATTTAGTATATTTTTTCTTTGTACATTAATATTTGATCATTATGTTCTCATAAATATATTTTAATGGGTTTATGCATTATTCGGGGAGTGAACAAAGAGAATATTTTTCAAAGTTTATATCTGTTTTTGAGGGGGAGTATCTGATTCTTTATATGAATGCTAACTTGAATTGTCAAATTTAGTGCATTTGTGTAGGGGGAGTCAAAGAGCTAATCAGGTAAAATTTTTCGGACTCCAAGTCAGATTTGCGCAATCAGTTGGTCGCGTAAACCTCACTTTTGCACATCCAGCGTGACGCGCAAACCTCACTTTGCGCATCCAGCGTGACGCGCAAGCCTCACTTTGCGCCACTAGCGTGACGTGCAAACCTTACTTTGCGCAATCAACGTGATGCGCAAACATTCCCTGTTTTCTCTGTTTCTTTGATTTTGCAGATCTTAAGTTGTCTCGTCTCCAACATTTGCATGACCAAGTTGATCCTGATCATCAAGGTCATGAGGGGGAGAATTAAGAGATGTTAAGGAGATGATAAAGAGACAAAGATCACAAACATTTATCTGATGATCAAGATTCGCTCAAAGATTCTATTCTCTCAGCTACAACTAATTCTTTTGCTGTTTCTGCTCCGACCACCACCGTTCATTCAAGATCATTCAAAAAGGTGTGTCGTCTAGAGCTCAAGGCAGCAAAGACAACTTAATCTGAAAGATGCTGAGAAGAAATTTTTTCTTAAAAGTCAGAAAGCTTCACAAAGTCGCTTTAATGGTATGTGCTGTTTTAGAAGATGAATTTTGAAGACCAAAGCGCCAATGATTACTAAGGGGGAGATTGTTAGGTCTGATTTTATAGTAATCATTGTATTTATAGGGCTTGGTCATATACTGTGTTTAGAGTCTATCTGTGTTGTATCTGACCAAGGGTATTTAAGTCCCTTTGGTCTTTGTTCCGTGTAAGACTTTCACGCACACATCAATACATTCTCTGTTTTGCGCATCCTTGCTCTCTCTCTACTTTCTCTCTCTACAGATTCATTGATCTTGGACTATCATTATCATTCTTCTTGTCATGCTTATGGTTTTCAAAGACAAAGCGGACCCAAATTTCAATGGGTACCAAAATCATGTGCTAACACAGTTGGATCCAAATACAAATGGATACCAAAGAAAAGGGATGAATCTGTGTTGCAGGCTCATACTGTCAAGGGGGAGTAAGAGAACAATGGCTTCTAAGTATATCAGCTTAGAACCCGCACTTCAATGATCAAAAGACCTTACTCATGTACTAATATGAGAAGTTGTACTCCGATACTCAAACGAGGATATCAACCTTCAAGGGGGAGTACATGTTTATCTGAAATTTTATGCATCCGACAGATATGTTGATCAACATTTGAGGGGGAGTAAATTACTATATCTTTCCTGACAATTTTTCTGATGCATAATTTCAGGGGGAGTAAAATGGCAATGACTTCTGATTATCTCAGATTAGAACTCGTACTTTAACTGTTTTATTGCTTTCTGTCATTTTATTTTTCGTGAATAAAGTTTCTTTGACTAGACCTTAAGACTTTTGCAGTTTGAGAGGTGCTTACAAGATCATATCTTTATGACTTTAAGCTTGACTTCATGAGATGTAAGACTGCACTCAAAAGGTATAATTCTTTATCTTCATCTAATCTATGGTTGAAAGAAGGACAACTTTCAATCATAAGAAAACATGTTCTTAAATGTTCAAACCACTTCCCGATTCTCAAAAAGATTTCTCGAATTGGAAGTGTGATTTTAAATGTTTTCTAATTCATCTTTGAGCTTTCACTGATCAAGTTAAATCATCTGAGTAACATATGCTTTATAGGAAAACATGGGATCAGTATGCTAGGACTTAACTGAACTTCTATGGATTCACGTTAACCAGTGTCTCCTACCCAAGAAGTAAACCCATAGTGATGGAGTGTGAGGATTCAAATAAATGAGTGAGGGATGTGTGATGAGAGAAAATGTAAAAGTGAGTTTGGTTAGATGTGAGCTTAAAGATTAAAAGAAAGAGGGTGAGAGATCAGAGTAAAAGAATATCAAACTCTGCACCAACTACTTTCTGAGTCGGGCAGTCACATTACTAATGTTTCACAACTTCTTCGTGAACATTATTGAAACAGACAACTAGCCCATGCCAACTCTTGCCATTACTACACCTAATACTCATTTTCTTCTCAACAAGAAAATGTTTCATATTTTTCTGGGGACGCAGCACATATGCTATCTGATTTTCATTTGAAAAATCTGGATATTGAAAAGAAGGAAGTTTGCCCCACCTTCACACTTCACTAATGCACATTGAGTCTGTGTTTAACTATCTGTTGTCTTAGTGGTTTACACATTTTGAGCCTTATAAGCAATCATCATATGCTTAATTCTTTCTATCACTTGCACGAACACACAAAGAATTTGTTTCTTTGTCATAACGTTCATAGAAATTGCCTTTGTGGTGTTTCGATGATTGGATGGAAGCCTTGGGGGAGTGAACATCATAAAAGCTCCTCTATATTGTGTATTTGTTACACACAGTGACTTCGTGTTAATGACAGACAATTTTAACTGGTTCATTTGTTGATTCAGGTGTTACCTTTCTATTTTGTCTGGATTTGCAAAGATCTGGATGCACATCTTTATGAATTTACGGATAATCAGTGGTTCTGTTTGCAAGATCAATGGTGGAAGACATTTCTTGAAGAAAGGTTTTGATGAATTCTTTGCTCTTTTCATCAAAAAGGGGGAGAAGCGTCAACCAAGAAATGGAGAAAACACAAGTTTTTGAAAGAATTTATGAAGATATGCTAAATTGAAGAAATTTTCTTTGAAGATGATTTGCTAAAGCATTTGGAGCTGATACTGAAGATAATTTCTTTCCAAGAGATTTTATTCTCATCGATTGGGGAGATTGCTACATTCTGAAGACAAAAAGGGAGATTGCATCTTTTGAGCTTAAAGAGAAGGATTGAATTGTTAAATCTTTTTAGTAATGATCTTGATCCAAAGGGAGAGATTGTTAAAGCACAGTTTTATTGGATTCAAGATCATCATTATCTGAAGATGGAAATCTGAAGTCAAAGCTGGAAAAGTCGTCTCAACAAATAGTCTAGGGTCCTTTGTAATAAATAGTCAAAGTTTGTTTATGTATTTTCCTTTTTAGTCCTTTTCCTTAAAATATGTTTTAGGTATAAATTAGTTTATTTGTGTTAATTAGGTTTTGGAGTTATTGTTGGGTTTTGGTGCGCCGTACATTAGAGAGACATTGAGAGAGAGAGTAGAGGCGATAGAAAGAATACAGAGAGGAAGCTTCATTGATTTCTTCATTCAACACTTGTAACCATTTGATTCGATTGATAAGTCAATATCAGGTTTGCATATTCATATTGCTTAATTGTTTACTTGATTGAATCGTTAATCACAGGGACACTCAAGTTACCTTATAAGAGACTGAGATACCTCCTCTGCCAGACGCGTTTTAAAACCGTGAGTCTTGGTGTGTGGACAAAGCGGACAATATCTGGTACGGTTGGCCTGGGATGTTACATATGGTATCAGAGCCGGGAGCCGGACTAGTGCGCCAGCGAGGACGCTGGGCTCCCAAGGGGGGTGGATTGTAAGATCCCACATTGGTTGGGGAGGGGAACAAAAGTTACCTTATAAGGGACCGAGATACCTCCTCTACCAGACACATTTTAAAACCGTGAGTCTTGGTGTGTGGACAAAACGGACAATATCTGGTACGGTTGGCTTGGGATGTTACAAAATTACATTAAAAAAAGAAGTTTTACTCAAACTCGTATTTTTATAAACACGTTTTCACATAAACATATATAGGTGTCTATAGTTTATTTTAGTATCAAATGCTTAAGTGGTGTTGACGTGTGATAGGTGTTAATAAATTAACCCTATTACTGTGTTTTATTAGTATTTTATCTTTGTTTTATTTGCCCAACGTCCACTTTTAGTGTCATTTAGTCAAATTTACAACTTTTATCATGTTCTTATGTTTTAGTATGCATTTCCATTGTTTTGGTATTAACTTGAGCGTTTTTGCAGATTTATGATTTTTTGGCAGTGCTATAGGACCACTGTAGGAACTGGGATATGATGCTGTAGGAATAGCTGATGATTTCTGCAGCCGAGATTTTTGCTTGGGCCGGGCTTGGAAGCCTCATTTTGAAGACTTTATGGCCAAGAAAATGACTTCCATCATCATTGTACCCCCTTTAGCTTATTAGATACTCTTCTAGTTTCTATATATATGCATCTTTTGTAACCTTAAACATACCACCAACAACCTTTTGGTTAAGAATTCTCTAAGCTTATTTTTGTCATCTTAAGCTTAAATATTTTGGGTTTCCTTTTCCTTCAAGAACTAAAATATTTCAAGCTTAAGAGGTGGTTATTTTGGAAGTATTAATCTAAGTGCTTTGGATTTCAAGTTCATCTTCTTAATCTTGTTCATTGCTTTCTTAAATCTCATTTTTTCGATTTGTGTTATTTAATATATCGAGATTTGGCAAGAGATTTTTACAAGTCTTTTTTGCACCTTGATTCTTGAATTTCACAAGCCAACTTCTAAATTTCTCAACTTTCAAGTTTCCAAAGCGTGTTCTAAGCAAGGTTTTTATAATCATAAAAATCAATCAACGTTTTTTTGGCAAGAAAAATATTTGGAAATAAATATTAGCTTTATCTTAGATTTCTTCTATTATAAGCTAAAGTTCATTTTCAAGTACCAAGTTTCATTTCAAAGTACAAAAAGTTACTTCCAAAGTACCATTTGTTGACCTTTTGTGACATAAATTAAGTGATAAGTTTTATAACTTGTCACTTAAGTTTCTAAGTCCTACATATTATTGCAAGTATTCTCTAGCTTAGTTAATTTAGTTCTTTTATTGTCTGTTATTTTCAATTCTGCAATTTATTTTTCTGTCATTTATTTTTCTGCAATTTAAATTCCTGTAATTTACATTTCTGCAAGTTACTTTTCTGTCATTTACTTTTCAGCAATTTATTTTTCAGTCATTTATTTTCCAGTAATTTTTTAAGTTTAATATTTTTACCTTTATGTTATTTCCAGACCTTACATCATTCGAAAGAAGAAACCAAGCGATGATGGGCTAATAGCCTGAGCTTGGGGTGTAAGGCAATGTTAAGACCAAAATCGGCGTGGAAATAAAAAGGTGTATTTATTATAGCATTGTTTTCTAACTATTTATTTCAGGTGATTATTGTTTCATTGAAGATCATGTTGAATTAATTGACAACTAATTTAATATGTGAAAATGCATTAACTTTCAGAGTTAAGAAAAATAAGAAAACCTGATTTAATATGAGAGGACTATAAACAGTTATAACACCTGACAAGTGACATACTCATACGGTGTAGGGAGGTAACACTGTGCCACGCTAGGATTCACGAGGTCTAAGATAAGTGATATTGTATCGATAGCAGTGGGCCGGTGTGCACTCTTTGGAGGCCGTTTGAACCGATAGTTGGATACTGTGACAATTTGCTATATCATATTTTTGTCAAAACACCTGTTTTAATCTTAACAAAGCTTTGCACCCTTTGCTTCCTCTTTTACGACTGATTTTCTAGTGATAACTCAAACAAACCAACCAAAAGATTTTTCTTCGAATTCGCCATCTGAAATCAATTTTTACTGGACTTTTGAAAGACTTTCACAAGCCTTCTCTGTGGGATCGATATCTGGTACTTTTACCATTATTATTTGTTACGAGACGATAGTAGTTCAAGGTGTATACTTGCGCCAAGTTCTATTTTAAGTGACTCTCATATTGGATTGCATAAATCTGACCAACAACGTGGCATACGAAAAACTTAATGTGTTGTTTGTTTTTTAAGAGGTCTAAAGTCTGGAGTCTTATTTTAGTTATGATTAATAAAAGGTGGCATGTAAAAAGGTCTGAACGATTCAAACTTAAGAGTCATTAAGAGGTTTAAAAAAACCCGCTTAATGTGTTTTAAAAAGTACATTAACTAAAATTAACATTTTTAACATCTAACGATGTTCTATGCCACCATCTCTAGTGACACTTAGATTTGGATCAGCCCTGAAAAACACTATCTCTTTTCTATCTCTCAAATCTCTTGGAGACCACATTACTGCTTGGCTGGAGAACCCACAAGACCCCGTCGCTGCAACTGTACCGAGGTGCATCTCTGATAAAGACCTCCCTCACACCCCACACGTACCATCTTCAATCTCCGCCTATCTCTACAAGGATGTTAGTTGTGTCTTTGTTGGATTTTAGCGTCACATGGAATGTGATCCCGTAAACATGGAGGGGTTTTGTCAACACAACTCAAGAAGCTACAGTTTAGTAGAATGAAATTTCAGCAAGGCTTAAGTTGATACTTTTTCTAAGGGATGCCTTACTAGTTGTTTATATGGTTATAGAAGTATACTTTATGATATTTGTCTCTTGTTTTGTTCATGGGTTAGAGGTTAGAAGGTTCCATTTGGGGGAGAGAGGGGGGGGGGATGGTGTGATGGAATTTGATTGCAAGAATATAGAGTTAGGGGTTATTTGTTTAAAAAAAACTCTTAATGACTCTTAAGTCTGAACCGTTCAGACCTTTTTACATTTAGACTGTTTGTTTTTTTCCCAATTTTCAGAACCTCTTAACTTTTAAATACGTCTAAAATAAAAAGTGGTGACCTAACTTCTTAAAACCTCTTATCGCCACCTCAGTTCATATGCTCTTCCTTCTTTCAAGACGTCTCCAAACGTTGCAGAAACATACAGTCTTGTTGATTCAGCTTTCAGACTTCAACACCACCTCTTAGTAATCAGAAGTAAAATAAGACTTCAGACTTTAGACCTCTTAAAAAACAAACGAATAAAGACCGAGGGAGTTGGGTTTTGGGATTTTATTTGTTTATTTTTTAAATTACTATTTTGCCTTTGTACTTAACAGAAAAACACAATAGAACTTAGGGTGAGGGAGCAAATCTAAGACAAATTGCATAGGTGGATGTTTATCTTGTCAAAAAACGATAAAGTTAAAGGACCAAACTTGCAACAAATCACAAATCATAGGGACCAATCTTGTAATAGATCACAAACTGCAGGGACCAATTCCATAATTTACTCTTCAATTAATGGTTTTATAACAAAAGTAGGGTTGCACAAAAACCCGATTAACCAAGTCAACCTACTCCAAACTTAGGCCAATTTGAACCTAATCCAACCAGATAAACTTAATACCCCTCTTATACGTTAGTTATTTCACAAGTGTGTCACAATTTCAACCTTAATTTATTTACTATTTGCAAGAATTTTCAACACCCTTCTTATTGTTAGTTTGGTTTTTTTCTTTATTCCTCGTGTAACATAAGAGGCTAGTTCACTAGTTTTGTTTTACTAATACCTGATAATTATGCTATTGCAGTGCTACAATTATGTCACAATCCGACCAAGTACCATCCAAAAGTTATTGGGAAATCTGAGCTTGCAAATAAAAATTTTAGAGCATCTACAACATATTCCCTAAAACATATATTTTAAAGTTTTTTGCTCCAAAAGATTCTCCAAATTTGAGAAAGTAGAAGAGAGATAATGAAAATCTACAAATTTGGAGAACTCTTCAAAAATAGTTTACTTAGAAGAGAGATGATTATTTATTTTCACTACCAATGAGAATCCTTGAAGTTAAATGTTTGAGAGAAAGAAATAATATTTTATGAATCGTATTGAATATTTTAATAATATAAATAACATTTTAATCTTTAAAAACATCACAGACCAACCGTACTATATATTGTCCGCTTTGTCTACACACCCGGACCCACGGTTTTAAAACTCGTTTGATAGAGGAGGTATCAAGTTCCTTTATAAGGCAACCTTTGTTTCCCTCCCCAACCAATGTGGGATCTTACATTTTTCTTTGAGATTTTAACTTTTGATTCTCCATTTGAAGAATCTGTTAGAGATGCACTTATAGATTTTGTAAGATATTTGACGCGTTTATATGCAGCGTGAGTATGTATGTATGTGACGAAATATGTTGCTCTTAAGATGTGCAAAACATGAAGTTATCGAGATGATGTTAGATTTTTAGTTAGAAAAAGGAACCAAAAAAGTGAAGTTTTTTTTTTTTAATTATGGGTTTGTAGGATAGATAAATTGTAATGTTGAAAACTTTGTGGGGGCAAAATGAGAATATGTAAAAAGTATTGGTGGTTTTTTGTAATTTTGAAAGCGGTTAAAATCAAAAAATTCCATTGCCGGGAATCGAACCCGGGTCCCCTGGGTGAAAGCCAGATATCCTAACCGCTGGACGACAATGGAAGGTTGTATACGTTGATCAAAATAATAATATAAAACCAATTATAGTCTTATTTTATTTTATAAAAGTCAGTGAAGTGTTAACTTTTATTTATGTAAGATCCATTTTTCTTAATTGTAACCATGTTCTTTTATTATAAAGTTTGTCTTCTTTTGCAAATCTACACCCTTCCATGTTCATAGATGTATGTTATTCGATTTATGAGAAGATGATAATGTCTTGTTAATTTTGGGACAATGTAGAAACGACTGTTACTAAATTCGATATGTATTTCAATAATACATATATTATTACGACGGATGTAATAAACTACATAATCAACAAATGATTAGTAATAACCCGAATATAAAAGAAATAGACGGAATCAACGGATGAAATATAAACAAATAACCGTATAAGATTCAAACGACGCTGAGGCTCTTGTATAACACGATTCCCTTAAACAGATTCACCGTCCGTTTTGGACACATAATATATCGTTTCGAAGCTCTCATATAGGAGAACACAAACCCACGAAGAGTTAGATATATATATCATATATTCAATACATATACATGTATTTAATTGTGTCCAAAGTTAGTAAAAACCCATATTTTTACTAAAATTTTCCAACAACGACAACTCTAACAAAATTGGACTCATTGGATATCATGACTTCGATCGTCAAAAAGAGTGACTTGTATATAATGGGTCTGGTATTTTTTGATTGCTTTATGTTTTATGACTTGATTGTTTCTTGCCTGGTTTTAATTTAATGGTGTTTTTCTAGAAATAAGTAATGTATAGAAATCGCCCCTTGCTTGTTCTTTATTTTGTTTTGGACGTCTTCACAAAAAAAAAATTATTTATTTATTGGGATATAGATAATACCTACATACATCCTACCTCTCAGGCCTTATTGTTGCGTTTAATTTGTTAGATTGGTTTGTATTGGTTTCATCGGTGTCAACAAATTGCCTTATTTTGCATTTACATTTTCTTAAGGGTAAAATTTTTAGTATCGAATCCGGATCATACTCACAAAGAGGGGCGGAACCATAAATTTATACAAGGGGTGAAGGGGGAGCACAAATTAAAATATAAATAAATATTAATTATCTGAAAATGGCAAAAACAATGATATTATATTATTGATCTTCTGATCATTACAGATTCAACAGTGGCCTCGACGATTTTTCATTTTCTAAAACCTATCTATAATAACTTCATTATCAACCTTAGTAAAAATGTATTTTTCAGTATAAGTAACCAAGTAGAAAATTCACCAAACGAAACATCTTTATTTACATTGTATTCTAGCCAAGTAGAAAATTTATCAAATCAAGCAAGATTGAATCTTCGTGGTTTTTCCCAAATGCGGTGTAAGGAAAATCATGGCTTCGAGGTTGGCAAGGCCCTTCTAAAAAATATGCTATACGAACTTCATCTCAAATATTAGAATTGTAATCTAAAATCCTTTTGGGTAACCTGGGTCGGTGGGAAGATCAACTAAATTGGTTTCAACACGACTTTGCTCACAACTATCAACATCATTCTTTTTCTGGCATAGATGATGGATCACCCGATCATTAGTTACTTATCCATTACTGTTATTATGTTAAAAGTTAACTAAAATTAGCATAAAACAATTTCATCGACGTTTTGAAGCATCAAATAATTAAGTCTAAAATTATCATGACCTTCAAGAGCCATCATTCACAAAGTCTTAATTCTTTCTGCCTTTGAATAGCACATGACAAAAATAGGATTATTCTTTACAGTTTCTCAAACCATACAGTGATACAGATCAAATTATCAAAACAAAAACACATCATAGACATAAATTATACATTAATAAAGGTAATTCCAAATTTCCAATTTACAAGTCACAACACAAAAATCAAATGAACTATGTGCCTCTGTAAGAAATTTAACAATTTCAAAAGTTTCATACTATATTATAAAGCACGGATAAAAAACTCTTAAATACAATTTGTTAGGCACAAGATACCATCATTTTATGCAAGATTTTAAAAATCTCTTAATTTACAAGTATCAAAGCACAAGATATATATTACTAATGCATGCTTCTAACATCCACCAATTTGGTATGTGCAAGGTCTTCCTTTTATGCAGATCTTTCCATGTATCACTATTAATTAATATATTAGATTACTATAATTTTGTTTTAATTATATTATTAAATATGTAATTAGTTATTTTTTCTAGATGTTATTAAAATATATAAGACAATCATTGAATTCTAACAAAATACTTAATTTTTTTATACAAAAACATTATATTATTAAGCCTAAATTAAACAAATTTATAAAAAAAATATTATCACTTTCTCAAAACCATTCAAAATTGTACTGTAAATCGACAAAAAAATAAAATGAAACATTAAAATCGTGATGTATCTCGCTGCATTGCGCGAGTACGATTCTAGTTTAATATAAAATTAAACATTATAAAATTGATATTAAATGTTTAGTCATTTACAATAACACAGTCCATCGTGTCATTAAATTCTAGATAATCAACAAAGAATATCAATAGCAATAATCATAGGAAAGTAATCTAAATAAAAATAAATACATTATTATAAATAAAGACATTAAAGGTAAATTATTAAAAAAATAAGAACTATTTATTGATTAGGAATAAAATACATAGATGCTACAACCTAACGGAATTAATCACTGGAATAAAAATGAAATAAACCAACATTAATTTTAATTATTGTAAGGAATTAAAATTAGAAAGTTAAAAACACAATTATTATAATCAAGTGTAGTTGTGCATTTAATAACGTATAGTGTGTATTTACCTTTCCCCTTAGATTTAAGTCAAACAATAAGGTGCGGTTTGTTTTTTAATATGTCTAAAGTCTGAAATCTTATTTTAGTTATGATTAATAAGAGGTGGTGTGTAAAAAGTTTTGAACGATTCGGACTTAAGAGCCATTAAGGGGGTTTTTAAAAAAACAAACAACCCCTAAATATACGGGGTTTATAAAAATAATAGGCAGATGTGTATTAACACCGAAAAAAAATTAAAAACTCAAGGGGGACATAGCCATATAGGTCCCTTTTGGTGCTGGAGTGGCTTTGCCGTTGCTCCCAAATCACGATCATTCCATTAGAAGACGTGGGTAAATTTTTTTATTGTCTTTTGAGAAAATTGATTAAAATAGCCAATCAAATCCCCCATATTCACTTTATAGACACTTTTTAAACCCATTCATGGATTTAACCGGAAATTACACAAGTATATTATGCAACTTGCGTAATCCACTTTTCGGATTAAGAAAATGTGGAAAATGGGCATTACGCAAGTTGTGTAAGTGAATATGGAAATTACACTTACGTAGTTTTCGGCTAAATCTGTCAACGAGTTCAAAATATGGTTATAAAGTGAATTGGAGTATGCAAAATGACTATTTTAGTCAATATTTCTATCTTTTTTATAGTCAAAGATGGCTGAAAACTATTACTAGTGTGGATGTAATATAAATAGTTATTTATTTGTTTATTATTTTTGAAACGTAAAACAAAAAATGGAAGGAAAGTACTCTTTGAGATGCAAAACCTTATTTCAGCAAAAATAATGAACCACAACATCTGACCCAACGGTCAAGAAAGAGTACAATACCCAAAACATATAGTACAACCATATCATAAAGCAATGTCTCACAAAGACCATAATTCCAAATACAAATGACAGATAAACCGAACCAAAACACGAAAACTTCAAAAAACAAGCCGAAAAGCAACAAAATTTCAAAGAACGAATGTCAAAAAAATTAAAAAATGGGAAGCAATTTCGGGATTTTGAAGAGGAACACAACGGGGAAAACACGAATAGAAAACTGTTGAAACTCGCATGCATATACTTTCGACCGATTAGCCTCCAGAGTGGGAGACTGGGATGGTAACGAAGTGACCATCTTGGTAAGTGTTTATGTATTGTTGTGGCAAAGCATGTTCCACCTGCGACAAAAACAAAGCATAATTTATGTGAACACTAGATGCGAGTTTAGATGCCGAAAGTACGACTGTAGAAGGAAGAGCAATCACGTACCAGATCAGCATCAGGATCGTCGCCAGGTACCATCACGTTGATTTCACTTGCCTTAGCGGTTGTTATAGAAGACTCGAGAGAATCTTTGCTCAAGTATAATTGGCATCCTGCCGTGTTGTCTATTGAAATAGTAGGGGCCACACCCTATAATCACAACCCTCGAAAAAATGTGAGAATATAAAAGAGCCATCGACGACAGAAGATAGACAAAATTAAATTGTCACAGAGTGCCGAGATGGGACCAAATGGGTACAAATTGTCCTAGAGGGGTAGACACTGGTTTTGATACCACGTAAGAATATGTGGAACTGATACCACGTAAGAATATGTGGAACTCCATAATGTTACTCTCCAAAGAAGTCCTCGAGGAACAAAGAAAAGTTCCAACATATATTGATGAGGACAGGTCAAGTTAAGCCGATATTGGACTCTTTAACATAAAAGGATAAGAGTAAGGGGCTGTTTGGCAGTTGCTGAATGGTTTAGTGCAGAATGATTAAGTGGTCAGAATGATTTAGAGGCTCTTATGATATAGTGCAAAATGAAATATGATTGTTTGGTAATTGTTCACAATGAAATTAGGGTGCTTAATGGTTAAGGGATGCCCAGGATACTAAATCATTCAGAAGGTTTTGGAACCATTAAGAGGCAGACTTTGTTTTTGCCAAACAAGATTTACCTCTTAGCGGTTCAGAGGTTGCCTCTTAATGGAACCATTAAGAGGTAAACAAACAACCCCTAACTCAAATAACAGTTGTGGTTGACTGACTATTGCTTTATAGGCATTCAATGATACAACATGATAAGATTACTCAAACATAAAAGTTCGACAAGGGCATAAGTACGATGGGATACCTGGCATTGCACCTCAACACTGCTGCAATTAACGATCTCGAAGGCAGCAACAACATCCTATTTTCAGAGTTTTAAGAGTCATCCATCATATATCATTACCACCCATGTTGCAAATTTATAGAAATCACAATTTCTTCACTAACCGTGAATACGACACCCATTTTTGTGCATTTGTCGACGGTTATGTTGTTAACTTTCCCTGCACAAAGTAAATGAATCTCTTAAACTTAAATTGGTCATCTCTGTTATTAGAGAGAGAGAGAGAGAGAGAATTTATTACCTTGGATCTGTAGGACTGAATCTTTGCATCCAAAAATATATACTGTCTGCTTCGGATCACAATCATCAATCACCAAATCCTTCACGCCAATTTGATTCTCAACAACCCATCTGCATATATATCATGTAAAAGGGCTCACAACAACCATTAATAACTTGATCTCAGTTTCTACTACATAGCATACAATATACTTACTTGCGACCCATTACAAGCTCTAGCTTTGGTGGTCCTACTTTAGCAGCAGTCGGCGCACTCTTGCGGACTTGTTTTTCACCAGTACTGACGAACCCAGCTCTATCTGCACGGTTTTTGGTCTTCATATCATCTGTAACTTTTCTTAATCCTGAGACATGAAACCCGGGAGTCAATAACTCTGCAATGCACTTGAGGAAAGTAGAGAACAAACAAAAATGTAAAAGGAAAGCTACCAGCAGTAACTGGCTTTGAACTAATTTCCTGAAAAACAGCGGCCATTCCTTTCTTTGGCCGGGATGAAGATGATGTAGAAGATCCTTGTGACGCTGGTGGAGGCCCTGGAGGAGCAGGAGCACCTGGTTTAGAAGACGTGGCTACCGTTGCCCCTGTCGCACTCCATACAGGGCCCAAAGGATAATGACTCTTAACGTAATCCCTTAACCCTGGTACATAAAGTTCCTTAAGAGCTTTTACCCATTCCACGTGATCCGGATCTTTATTTCTGTATTCTATAAGAACCTACAATCTCCAACGCCAATATACCAACAATGAGAAACTGGGATGACCTTGCAATTTTTAACTAGATAGAATCTACCACTCAAGGCATGATGCAAGTTTGAATTGGCCATGCAGAAAGTGAAGGGATGGGTCATATGGATAAAAATGAAATTTCAAAGGAATGTGTTTCCCTTAAACAAGGATTAAGTTACCTAAAACTTACTCAATTTGCCGAGACATCTCTGGAGATAGCCCACTAAAAGCATAACATGAACAACAATCATAATAATGAAGATGGTCTACTATGCAAACAATATAGCCATCTATAAAGTAATGATAAGCGGGTCGATACGGTCAGGTTAACCACAAACGTTTTGCAAGGAAAGGACATCATTAGTATTTAATTAAGCAAAGTATTTATCTTTATTTAGGAAACATATTTATTTTTATTAGGCAAAGATAATTTAGGAAACATATTTATTTTTATTAGGCAAAGATAATTTCCTTTATTTTAGGACTTGGTTCTTATTGTAGCGGGTCACTATAAATATGGTGCACCATTGTTCCTTTAGGGGCACACAATTAATAAAAAATTAGTCTTTGGCTAATTGGGAGATCTCCTGTTCTCGAATACAGGCAACCATCGATCTTAACCTTAGGGTTTGAATCGGTGTTCTTATCAATTGGTATCAGAGCCTTTCGTTTCTAGTGACAAGATGGTTAGCAACACTGACAGGATCACCACCCTGGAGACCGACGTGGCTAGGATGCGGGAAGCAGCAGAGTCTAACCGTGTTGAAAACGCAATGCAGTTCTAGGAGATGCTGAAGGCGATTTCCGACTTGTCTCTGGCGGTCAGAAAGATGAAGTCAGGTACGGGGGAGAAGAAAAACAGACCTAAGATCGAGTCATCTTCTGATGAGGATGATGATGAGTCGGTGGGTTCGAGGAAAGACGGTTCTAATAACGACCCGTTGCGTGACTGCCGCAAGCTGAAGATGTCAGTCTTCGCTTGTGATGACGCACATGGCTGGATTTACCGTGTTGAACGATATTTCGAAATTCAGGGAATCAAGGGGAAGGATCGTTTGCGAGCGACCTCGATTTGAATGGAGGGGGCGACGTTATCCTATTATCGATGGAATGAAGCTAGGGCCCCGTGTTGTTCGTAAGAAGGGCTTAAAAGGAAGTTGTTGGATCGCTTCCAAGCTTCACATGAAGGAAACGTTTATGAACAATTTCTAAACATTCAGCAAGAACCTAGCTACAGTTCGTGAGTTTGTGGACATATTTGAGAGCTTGGTTGGTCAACTTCTCGATTTACCCGAGAAGGTTTTAGAGAGCACCTTTATTAAGGGTTTGAAACCGGAACTCTGTTCTGCAATACGGGTCATGGACCAGAAACCCTAGGTCGTGCCATGCGGATGGTGGTAAAGATGGATGAAAACAAGAGTGCGGGCGACGTCAAAACTAGTACCAGCGGCTCATAACCACCTCGTAGTGGGGGCGGCGGGCCGGCCAAGCCGAACCACACGACGACCACACCAGTGGCAACAACCATGGGCGACAAGAAAGCCAATTCAGGAGGTACGCGAGGGCAATTTAAACGATTGACTGATGCTGAATTCGCCGAAAAACGAGCCAAAGGTATTTGCTTCCGTTGTGACGGGAAGTTCGCTCCTGGACACCGATGTCCTAGCAAGACCCTGCAAGTTTTGATAGTTGACGAGGACGAAAGCGATAGGGAGGAGGAAGAAAACACGAACCATGTCCACTTCGACATGGTAGAAGTATCCCTGAATTCGGTTAGCGGACTTACACCACCGCAAACCATGAAGGTCACGGGTGAGATCGGGGGGACGCAAGTACTGGTCCTAATCGAAAGAGGAACAACACATAATTTTGTATCTAAACGGGTGGTGGCACGACTGGGGTTAACAATTTCCTACACCGAATCGGTAAAGGTTCGTCTGGGCAATGGCATGTTGGAACAAAGTACAAGAACTTGTAAAGGGATCATGTTGTCGCTACCAGAACTGTAGGTGGTGGAGGATTTCTACCCGCTAGAGTTAGGAGGATCAGATGTTATTCTCGGCATTAAATGGCTGCGCACATTAGGAGATATGACCGTAAATTGGTGCGACTTACGCATGGTCTTTTAGGATGGTGATCGATAGTTCACAATCACGGGCGACCCGAGCCTCTCCAAAACTTTGGTGTCATGTAAGTCCTTGTTCTGAATGCTTAGGTATGAAGCTAACGGTTTTTTGGTGCATATAAATTCAGCCGAGGCAGCCACCCCACCCCCACCAGTAATTTCAGCTGAAGTCCAGGCCGTGATCGACGAGCATCAGGACATTTTCGAGATGCCTTCTAGTCTTCCCCCATCTCGCAGGCACGAGCATGCTATCACCCTGCACGAGGGTACCCCTCCCATGAGCGTGAGACCATACCGTTACCCCTTCGCACAAAAAGACGAAATTGAAAAATTGGTCGGGGAGATGTTACAAGTGGGCGTCATTTAGCCTAGTACTAGCCCTTTTTCTAGTCCAGTACTGTTGGTCAAAAAGAAAGACGGTAGATGGCGATTCTGTGTGGACTATCAGGCCTTGAACAAAGCGACGATTTTGGATAAATTCCTGATACCCGTCATCGATGAACTGCTAGATGAACTTCACGGTTCCACGATATTTTCTAAACTAGATCTTAAATCAGGCTACCATCAGATTCACATGAAACCATAAGACGTGCCAAAAACCGCGTTTCGAACGCACGACGATCACTATGAATTTTTAGTGATGTCGTTCGAGTTAACCAATGCTCTAGCTACATTCCAATCGCTGATGAATAAAGTTTTTCAACCCTTGTTAAGGCGTTTCGTGCTAGTATTTTTCGACGACATGCTCGTTTATAGCAAAACAACGACGGAACACTTGAAGCATTTAG
This sequence comes from Arctium minus, assembly GCA_954870635.1. Lineage (NCBI taxonomy): Eukaryota > Viridiplantae > Streptophyta > Magnoliopsida > Asterales > Asteraceae > Arctium > Arctium minus. Next base: position 24,463,429 of record OX941080.1, on the reverse strand, counting down.
CGACGGTTTTCCAGGTACTACGCAACAACCAACTTTATGCTAATCGAAAGAAATGTTGCCTTGTGCAAAAACAGGTGGAATATTTGGGTCATATAATTTCAGAAAAATGTGTGTCTGCTGATCCAGCCAAGATCAGCGCCATGGTGGAATGGCCAATCCCTAAGACATTGCGAGAACTCTGCGGGTTTTTAGGACTAACTGGGTACTATCGCAAATTCGTCCAAGGGTATGGAAAAATCGCAATTCCTCTAACCGAACAATTAAAGAAAGACAACTTCAAGTGGTCCGACGAAGTGACTAAGGCCTTCCGACAACTACAAATGGTGATGACTCGGGTGCCGGTTTTGGCGCTACCCAATTTTACTATGGAGTTTGTGATTGAGACAGATGCCTCCAGTTACGGTGTTGGGGCGGTATTGATGCAAGAGGGTAGGCCAGTAGCTTTCTATAGTCACATACTGGGAACCCGAGCTCGGCTTAAGTCAGTTTACGAACGCGACCTCATGGCGATAGTTTTAGCAGTACAGAAGTGGCGGCCCTATCTTCTGGGTCAAAAATTTCTAATCCGTACCGACCAACGAAGTTTAAAGTACCTGCTAGAACAACGCACGGTATCGGAGGACCACCAAAAATGGTTGTCAAAATTGCTCGGATATACTTTCGACATTGTTTACAAACCCGGAAAAGAAAACGGGGCCGCTGATGCTCTGTCCCGAAAGAAACCAGATGTGCAACTTCAAGAATTGACAACAACTTGCAAAATCGACTTGGAAGAGCTATGGAAGGATTTGGAATCAGCGACGGAAATTGCTAACATGAAACAGAAACTTATGCACGGGGAAACGGTGCTGCAGGGTTATAAATTAGAATCGAGAAGGGTGTTGTATCACGGGCGGTTGGTTCTTGATCGGGAATCACGTTGGATTCCAAAATTATTCCGCGAGTTTCATGACGGGGTCATCGGAGGGAACTCGGGGGTTCATAAAACGTATCAATGCATGGCTCGCGAAGTTTTTTGGTCCGACATGAAGGGTAATATCGCAAGAATGGTGGCCGAATGTGATGTTTGTCAACGTCAAAAGTATTCAACATTGGCTCCGGGTGGATTATTACAGCCCCTTGAGCTTCCAACACAGGTATGGTCTGAGATCACTATGGATTTCATCGACGGTTTGCCAAAATCTGAAGGGTACACAGTTATTTTTGTGATTATGGACAAGTTGAGTAAATACGCCCATTTTGTGCCTTTAAAACATCCGTATACGGCTATTTCGGTGGCAACGGTTTTCATTAGAGAGGTAGTACGGTTGCATGGGATGTCGGAGTCAATTGTGTCTGACCGGGTTAAAGTTTTCTTAAGTCAGTTCTGGCAGGAATTATTCCGTTTGCATGGGACTACACTGAAATGGAACACTGCTTACCATCCCCAGACAGACGGCTAAACAGAGGTGGTCAATCACTGTGTCGAGACATATCTTCGTTGTTTCGTGACTGACACTCCCACACGGTGGAGTAAGTGGTTGGCTTGAGCCGAATACTGGTATAACACTTCATTTCATACTTCCACAAAAACTACGCCTTTCAAGATTCTTTATGGCAGGGATCCGCCGCATTTGTTGTACTACGACCAAGCAAAGACGGTGGTCGGCTCGGTTGACCAATATCTTCAAGAAAGAGATCGAGTGTTACAAGAATTGAAAGGCTATTTGTTTCGAGCACAACAGTTGATGAAGACTCAAACGGATTTGCACCGACGTGAGGTTCAGTTTGATGTTGGTGATCGGGTATTTTTGAAGCTCAAACCTTATCGCCAACACTCTCGGTAGCGAGACGTCGAAATGAGAAGCTTGCTCCGAGGTATTTCGGGCCTTTTGAAATATTAGAAAAAATTGGCAAGGTGGTGTATATGTTGAGGCTACCAGCAACGGATCGCATACATGATGTTTTTCATGTATCTCAGTTACGTAAAGCTATTGGCAATCGTGAGGCAGCTCCTCAATTACCTGCCACATTAACTGAGGATATGAAAGTTATATTGCAACCTGATCAGGTAGAGGGGGTTCGTGAAGGTTCTGGGGGACATGAGGTGCTAATTCGCTGGTTAGACCTTTCGGAGTACGAGGCTACATGGGAACAATTTGAGATTATTAACCACCAGTTTTCTTATTTCCACCTTGAGGACAAGGTGCGTGTTTAGGCGGGGAGTAATGATAAGCCGGGTCGATACGGTCAGGTTTACAAGAGACGTTTTGCAAGGAAAGGATATCATTAGTATTTAATTAAACAAAGTATTTATCTTTATTTAGGAAACGTATTTATTTTTATTAGGCAAAGATAATTTAGGAAACGTATTTATTTTTATTAGGCAAAGATAATTTCCTTTATTTTAGGACTTGGTTTTATTGTAGCAGGTCACTATAAATATGGTGAACCATTGTTCCTTTAGAGTGCGTTTGGTACGTAGAACTGGGTGGAACAGGACTGAACAGAACAGACTTGTCCCATGTTTGGCGTAACCATATGTGGGACACGCTAGAACTAAGTGGAACAAATATGGGATACACTTATCCCACTCCACCCCTTGGAACTAAGTAGAACAACAATATTTTGACTAATATACCCTTTGTTAAAAACCAAAACCCAATCTGAAACCCGACATTTGGGAGGATATTTGGGTTTAGATTGGGTTTGATCGTTGGCCACCCGACCCGTCCGAAAACCCGAAATAACATATATCTATATTTTAAATATTATATATATATATATATATATTTATCTAATTATCTTTTGAAAATCGTAAATCATAGTCTGTTGGAATATTTTCTAAATTTTAAACTTGCTATCAATTTCATCAATCTTTCAATTGATTGTATTCATCCTAAAAAACGATTGAATTTTTATATAACTTTTGCATTATATAATACCCGAACCCGACCGATATCAATCCGAAACCCGACCAACCCAAACCCGAAACAACATAAAATCTGAAACTTAACTTGGGTTTTGATTTCCATATCCAAAATCCAATAGTGATAAATTAGTTTTATGTTTTTGATAATTCATTGCACTATGTATTAGTGATGTAAATTAGTTTTATGTGATGTAACCTATGATTTTTCATCAGGGTTAAATTCGTCATTTAACTAGTCCTGTTCTGTCCAGTTCTGTTATGTCTTGCCAAACGCTGGACAACTGTCATGTCCATCCTGTTTCATCCTGTCCTGTCCTGTCTGCGTATCAAACGCACCCGCAATTAATAAAAATTTAGTCTTTGGCTAAATGGGAGATCTCATGTTCTCGAATACAAACAACCATCGATCTTAACCTTAGGGTTTGAATCGGTGTTCTTTACATAAAAACCAGTCGTTGATCTTCCCCAAATTGTGTAAAAGAAGGAAAAAATGAATCACTCCTTGCTGATAATATCCATAACAACAAAAAGGGTATAGAATATTCCTCTCCTTTGCTTCTCGTCTCTTACAGATGGTTACATTTGGAGCATGATTATTTGAAAGCTTCATCTCAAACATCAGCCCATAAATTAATGTCCATGGACTCTTAGGTGCCGTTTGTTTTTTAAGAGGTCTGAAGTCTGAAGTCTTAATTTAGTTTTGATTAATAAGAGGTGATGTGTAAAAATGTCTGAATGATTCAGACTTAAGAGCCATTAAGAGATTTTAAAGAAAAAACAAACAACCCCTTAGACATGCCAAATCGAAACTAATATTGATAAGTCGAAAAGGTAGACCCAAAAGCTATACTCCACTTCAATATTAATATCTTTATCTCAACTATATCCAAGAGTGTTACCTTGTTTGAAATAAAGAAATAAATTTTACCTTCTCCTTTGTTCGCTTCAATCAATAATCACATTCAAGTATAATCTTAGTAAACCAGCTAGCTTGACTTGATGATAGTCCTCAATCTTTATGACATTTAAACAGTAGCAATTTATAGGATTTTTTTTCTTCAGATTCTTGTTGTGAGAATACCTGGAACCCCTAAACTAATCTCCAAAAGATCCCTTAAGGAGAGAAGGAATGTTCCAATATATTGAAGAAAAATGGTCCAAGTGGGACTCTAACACTTATATCCATATTCCTGAACTTAGATATATAAATCTGAGTCATCATGGATTGAAAAGAAGAAGAAAATTAAGAAACTACCTTCTTTAACAGATCTTAAGTACCTTGTTGCTGTAAAATTCAGCTGACTGCCAACATTCTTCCACATGTGCAATAGGCATGCTCATTCCTGGAAAGAAAAGAACAAATAAATATCACCTTGATGCTACAGTCATATCATCCATGTCAAAACACAAAACATGAAGAATAGTTTTTCCTCACCGCAATTTTTTCCCGTATATGCAATCCATGCTAAAGCTGTTAGACTCTCAGAAGAAGCTTTCAAATGGTTGAAGAAATCGGAACGCGGTCCTTCTGACATGCTATTTGCTTCAGTTAACTTTTCATATAATGGCTTGAGAAATTCTGCCATTCCTCTCGCATCAGGTTTCTGCACAATTAATACATAAAACTTAAACACCATAACACCACTTATAAAATCTATAAACTAATAACATGAACAATAGAGCTTGAGGGTGTTGCAATGGTCATCATCAGTTCACATTCTCAGTTCTTCCTAAGACTCCTCAAGTTAACACAGGTAATTAATAATAAGATTACTATAGCACTAGTTTTAGTTTTGATGGCGTTCACCGTTCAGCGTAGCAATTGAATGGGAATTGTAAATCAATGAATAAACTTTTAAACGATCTACAATATCAACTCTTTTAGGCATATTGTTAGATTGTCAGTAAGAGCAATGCTCAAAATATTTTGTTACCTATTGCCAAATGATCAACTCAATGACCAAGCAAAACTAGAAAAAAAAATCTATGGCCATATAATAGGCTTTATGCAGCTAAAAACAAAATAGAATACTTCATCTCCTATATCAAACAAGGCTTTTAGCTTTCCTTTCCATCCAAAACTAGAGGCTTATGGCTCTTGTTTTCATCCCTAATTCAGTGTAGCTATTAGCTCTTGTTATTGTCCCAGATCCAATGAGAAATTCTTCCAACTTTTCAAGTAATATCTATATCTATTTTTGTGGTTAGGTTCAAACTCAACTGCAATTTCACATTTTGCTTCTTGATGGTCGTATCCAATGAAAACAACGTTCACACGTTATTTCACCCAATTTGACACACACACACACATACGTGTATATTATACATACATGTATCGTGTATATGCATATTTGTGTGCATGTATGTACATGCATGTACATTTTAGATGCTTGATAACAAAATGAATTTCAGTTTTTTTACAACTAAATTATTAATGGTGATCGTACGATGATTTACGTATGTAGAATCTCCTTATTTCAAGACGAGCGAGTACCATATAGAATTCGAGCACAAACACAAGGATACAAAAATTAAAAAGAAAAAACAAAGCAATGTTATACCGAAGGTACCTCAAACGTCATTCATCATGATCAACATAATTCCATAGATGCACAATATGCGTAATGTTATCACAATTGCAAATGAAGAATCTATCAAAATTAACCTGTGTTTGTTTGATCCTCATGAGAAGCTCCTTCTCAGCAGAGAAAGCTTCACTGACAACATTCGTAATATCCTGAACTTGTCCGCCAATCTTCCCCGCAGCATCGTTAACCTTACCGACATATTCCGCCACCAGATCTTCAAATGCGACGATTGATGGTTCGGTTGAGGCTGATGCAGCGTCAAATGAAACTGCTTGAGGCTGAGAACCGAGGGAGATCGATTCTAGCCTGGCTATGGCCAACTCCAACCTCTGTATTAACCTCTCATCCATTAGGCGAGCTAAATTCCCCCTGTCTCTCTGGGAGATAAAACAGATCTGGTGTTTGTCTATGAAGAAGGGTGACGCTTTTTTTGCCTTTGAAATGCCAAAACCGATTAATGCGTTCGCTGGTGGTTTCAGGGGAGCAAAATGCAATCCCACGTGTCGTTTCTAAAATATTCTCCTTCTATGTTTTTCCGTATGGATCGTTCTCCTAATAATAAATTCTAGAGTAAACACTAATTTTGGTCCTTGAGGTTTAATGAAATCTTTGAAAGTGAGACCTGAATTTTTATAACTCTAGAAATCGTCCTCCTGGTTTTTATTTTACTTTAAAAATGGTCCCTGGACACTAAGGGGCTGTTTGTTTACCTCTGAATCGTTAAAAGGTAAATCTTGTTTGGCAAAAAAAAAAGAGTTGCCTCTTAATGGTTCCAAAATCCTCTTAATAATTTTGTATCCTAACTCTCCCTTAACCATTAAGAGCCCTGATTTCATTATGAACAATTAGCAAACCAACCATATTTCATTTTATATAATATCATAAAAACCTCTTAATCATTCTGCACTAAACCATTCAGCAACTTCCAAACAGCCCCTAACTTTGTTAAATATGATCCGTTAAAATGAGGGTATTTTTGTCTTCTAGTTTAATATATTCTATTTAAATATATATTCTATTTGTATTATATATATGTATGGGTGTGTGTGAGAGTGAAATTTACAGGGATGAAAGCATCCAACGTCATCGACCAAACCCCCCATCGCCGGCCATACGAGTTTTTCTCCTCCATCTCCATTTTCTGGCAACCCAAGACACCCTCCCCTTTATCTTCTATGGCCACCTCCATCCCTTTCCCTTTTCTCCTCTCGCTCTAAATCTCACAGAGACCAGATCATCTGTGAGTTGAACTTTTGTGGGTTTTAACCTAGGTAAGGGAAGGGGAAGAAGTTGGGGAATTGAGGGGTGAGATTTAGAAGTGACGAGATTTTGAAAATGGTGGTGGTCATTTTCGAGAAGAAATCCATTGTGGCTGAAAAGGTCGGGAAGAAGCTTCCCAAGGAAGTTGGCTCCACTGCATCAGACAAGAAGAAGAAAAGGAACTAACTCCAAATTCCACCAAATAGGAATCACGTTTCACCATTTCTAAAAAGGGGAAGAACATGAATTTTGACTTTTAAAGTCAAACACCTTGAATTCTAACTTCAAATATGATTCATGATGAAACCCTCATAACGAGACTGAAATAGAGCCGAGGTACGTGACGAAATTTACCTAAAACAACACCAATCAAATCAAGGATTCATTCATTTCATCTTTTCAATTTCTTCTCTCGAAATTGTACGACCTAAAATTTAAAAAGACTCATCTAATTAAAAAACTGTTAAATCTCACCATTTGCTAACAATTTCTTCTTCCCTCGATTAAATCTCACCATTTCTAAATATAAAACAATCATAATGATATTGAAGAAAATGCTCGAAATTTCAGGAATTAATGACAATCTATTGTAGTAATTGGTGATAAAAAAAACCTATTAATTGAGTAGGAATTGGATGAAACAGAGACAACAGATGGGATTTTTGTGGAGAAATTTGGTTTTCTAAATCTCTGGCCGGTGATGTTGGGATGGTGATGGTGGCTCTTTGGCCGGTAATGCTGGGAAACATTCATCAATCATTGCACACACATATATATATGATATATTATATTTAAATATAATATTAAATGAAAAGACAAAAATACCCCTTTTTAACGGACCATATTTAACAGAGTTGGTGACTAGGGACCATTTTCAAAGCAAAATGAAAACCACGAGGACGATTTCTAGAGTTATTAAAATTCAGGTCCCACTTTCAAAGATTTTATTAAACCTCAAGGACCAAAATTAGAGTTTACTCTAAATTCTATAGTTAGTGGTGTAAACGAGTCGAGCTTTTAACGAACTCGAATTCGAGCTCGTTTATCTCGACTCTGTTGAGCATATATATATTCTCGAGCTCGAGTCGATCTCGAACACAAAATAGAACTCGTTTAACTTAATGAGCTGAGCTTTATAACACTAATGTTCGACTCGGCTCGTTCGAAAACTCGATTCAATTTTTCGAGTTGAGTCGAGCCGAGCCCTTCGAGCATACCCTTTTTCGAGCCAAACATGCTCATATATTTATTAATATACAATAAAAATATAAAAATTATCGAGCTCAAGATAATAAACGAGTTAATCAAACGCGAGTTCGAACCCATAAACAAGCATCGAGCTCGAACTCGATAACTCAAAAAATATTCGAGCTCGAGCTCGAGCCCTACATTGAAAAAGTTAATCGATGTTGAGTCGAGCCTGTAACACCCTCAAATCTGAAAATAACAACTAATTTAAAATTTTCTAAATGCATCAATAAATGGTTCATAAACAATCACAATTTAAGGTCTAACCTCAACACACACAATTTATTCTCTACATACAGTCTATAACAAGGACGGGTGCTACTAAAACTCACTAATAGTCATTATCTCCAAACTGCGGAAGACTTCACCAAATACTTACACTTGTGAAAAACTAAGCACGTCTCTTCATAGTACTGCTAGAACCAAACCCCCAACTGGAACCTGATGCACATGCCGACAAATAAAAAGGTTAGGCTTAACGCCTAGTGAGCTCAAGAGTTTTCAACATAAATAAATTAATCGTTTAAAAAAAAGGAAGGATGCAACTAAAATCATAATACTTCAAGATGATATGCTTCACTTATGAAAATGACTCGTTTACTAATAATTATGCATTTTAAACGAAAGAGACACCGAGTTAACCGCTAACCAAACCAAACTGTTTTGAAGGCGAATATCCCAATATAAAACGTTCTTTCGTAAATTTAAGCTAAACCCAAAACTTTCTCAAAAAGGAAAATAAAGAGAGGACTCCCAATTTTGTAAAACACGGGTAACAATTTTATATTTTGGAACACCCCAAGACACGGGTGGGACACGACGCACACAACTGTTTATCCATTGACAAAAATACCCATATAAATAAATATCGCCGTAGACACGGACATTAGACCTAAGACTCACACAACCATAAAATGGAAAGAACCCAAATACCGAAACGTGAAAGTGACGTATCTCATTCAAACCTTAATATACGTAGCGGAAACCCAATATTAAGGCCATCATTTACTATCGACCACACAACCAACGATAATAAAGTATGACATTAACATTTAAAATGCTAATGGACTAAGACGGGGGAGACCCGTTTCCATCTTGGGTGACGAGAACACGTAAATGGGGTCACCCGTGATGTTACTGGATTTCACCACATATCCCGGACCTAGTTCCCATACCATGCCAGACATCACAATCCTCAACCCATTTATGCCTCTCACCATACTCCGTCAAGTTCCACCCCGAGGACTTACGGACATGGGTGCCTATCCAGTCTAGACGAGTTTCAACTCAACAGCATCGCGCCACCTATTGCCTACTCTCTAGCCTAAGCGGTCAATAATTGTAACCAAAATCTCAGACCTTACAAAACAGACAAACTTATGTGCCTATGGATCTAAGCAACACTATCTAAAATTACATTACTCCAATTGAATGACCAAAGCACCCAAAACATGTAACTCCCAAATGGCATGAAATAATCACCATCATACTCCAAAATTCTACAACTGTTTTTAAACCGGACAATTGTCCTCAAGACTCTATTTAGTCAAAACCGAGCCAACGACCCAACAGTTTACGTAAATATCCAATGAAAGCCAGTAGAGACATCGAAATACGTTTGACCAACAATTATGCAAATACCACAACTAAAAAGGTAATTAACCCCAAAACTTTTTATTGATTGAAACAAAACGTTCTCCAAATGAACTTGTTCTCTTCATGTTGCCAAAATGACTCATAGTACAATGATATGCATTTTCTAACGATTTATAAAATCGTATGCACCAAATGGACAATTATATAAAATGACCTTCATTTATAAATTATATCATCAAGGAAATATATCAAAATGATTTATTTATCTAATGCCCAAAAATCACAAAGTTACGTATTACATAAGTTTATAAAGTTAGATATATCCAAATAACCAAAACTTATCAGCAGTTAACAATTTGAGGTAAAACACAAACGCTTTAAAATAAACATTTTGGAATGTACACCATTTTCACAAATCAACTTGAACTCACCTTGCTAGATTTAGGCTAAATCTAGATTTTACCTAACTTGAGCTTCCTTGAAGGAATTTGAATCCCCAAGCAAAACCTTCCAAAACTTATATTCACAAGTTTCCAACCATAAATATACTTATTCAACAATCTAGAATAGTACCCCAAACATTTTACATCAAAATCCCTAAATTTGGCCAAAACCCTAATTTTGACCTAACTCCTCCAAAATCTTCCAAACCGAAATTGGAGAAACATAATACTAGGAAATCATCAAGAGAACATTTCTATCTTATAACAAGGTTTAGAAATGGGGAAGATACACTTACCACTTAGGTTTTGACGAAAACCTAGAAAACCCTAAAATAGAGCTTGAGGTTGAAGATGAAGATGAAGATGAAGATGGAGCTTCTTGACCCTAGCTTCCAAGCTTTGTTGGGTGGTGGAGAAACACTTGGAACACATTAGATTTGGTGTCTTGGATGCGTAAAATCTGATGTTAGGGTTTGAGGGTCGATTTTGGAGAGAAGAGGGTGAAAGGGGTTGAAAGAATGAATGAGAAAAGTGAGAAAATGGGTTTAATGAGGGCTGGACCCCGACGACGAGTATGCCCCGCGAAAGTGACATATGTCACTTTCGATGGCACTCTCGCTGATAGTGTACCACGGGCAATAATGCCCTCCGCAAGAGTGGCACGTGGTTGTGACACATGTCACTTTCGCTGTCACTTTCGCCCAGACTCCCCGAAGCCCGGAAATCCGATCTTTTTCGACACTAAGGCCCTCGACACTCTTTGGAACTTTTAGTAGTGTTTTCCCAATATGAATCCCACCAAACACAAGGTACAAAAACGTCCGGGTGACCTTTACCCACCAAAAATTACGGGTGTTACAGAGCCCGGGCCCAGTATTAATTTTTTGAGCTCGACTTGATTAACCTACTACTTGATTCGACTCGTTTACACAATCTATACTATATCATAAAAGGGGAGTTATAATTATCTTGAAAATTTTAAGAGATACAAGTTATTATGCTAAACGTACAAACTTTTAAGCTATACAACCTCTCACGATCTCTCACATATTGAAAATCAAATCATTTTTAATTTCTACGTTACACTTTATACCCTTATAATTAGTTACTTAATTTAATGTAAATCCCTTACTTTTTATTTTTTCATTTTATACCTTTATCAAATTAACATAAATAATTGTATATCAACTAAAATGCATTAAGAAAATACATTTATTTCTTTTACAAATTATACCATTATAATCGTCTCGTCAATACCTTCAAAATGAGCAAAATATTGAATATTTTTGGATTTAATCATACTATTAATATCATGAATACATACGGGTTAATTTGTTTAATATTCCTTACCTTTTTATTTTTTGTTTTACACATTTATCATATTAAAAATACATAATCATAGATTAGCTAAAGTACATTAAAAAATGCGATTTTTTGTTACAAGTTATACCATTATAATAGTCTTGTCAATAATTTCAAAACAAGTTCATTATTAAATAATTTTGAATTTAATAATATTGTAAAATATCATAAATACATATGAATCAACATTATATTATAAAAGACCTTAAACCGTTATATATTATATAAGTCCCTTCTTCCGATATAACTTGACAAATCTAAATAAATGTACAAATTATGTCTCTATATACAAGTCACAATAAACATCATTCATTTTGATTTTCGTGTTTTTGGATTAACAAAATTTGGTATTCGTTTAAGGTTGCGATTGAGACATATGGTTGAGGGGTCACCAAACCAAACTATCTGTGTATATCGCACTCGGGGGTGGAGTCTGGTAGGGGGTCGACCGAAGAATCCCGATTTTTGAAAAAGTGTGAGAAAAAAAAATTGAACCTGGATCACAAGTGGTATTCTCAATGTTGCGTTATGAGACCTTCATGTATAGGGGTTGTCTTTAGAACCTAAGTCACAACTAAGCCTATGATCTGTGCCCTTGTAATATTCGAAAACAAAAGTTCATAGGGATGCATGATGTTGCCTCCTTTAGATTTTTTGGACGATTTTGATTGCTTAACTTTTATTGTCATACAAAACATCACACAAATTTTGAGAATATAGAACTTTATGATTGTTATTTTAGATCTTATTAAAACCAAAGAAACCAACACACCTTTCTTCTACCTCTTAATTTTTGAAAATGCTAGACCAGTAGACCTTATTTTAAGGCCTGAATGTTGAAAATGTTAGACATGAATGTGGCATATATCTTTAAAATTCTACTTATAAAGATTGACATCTATTGTAAAAGTTAAGAAAAATGTGTGCCTCACAAATACAATGCTAGCAAAATGATTTTTAAGGTCCCAAACAAGTAGAAATCCAAGTGCACAATTAACCCAACAACGAATGCGGATAACAATAATCTAGATGTTGCATAATAACTTTCTAATGTAGAAAAATAAACTCACGAAGTATAGATAGTAACAAACCGTTATTATCTATAATTATAGTAAGTTCAAAACAAATAACACCGAGATTTAACGTGGTTCCACTATCGGTGTGATAATGTACATCCACCAAAAAGAGAGAGAGAACGAGAATATTATTACCAACCAAGGAGATTACAAAGTGCTTGTACAAGGATCTTGAGATCCATGATCGCCTAACAAAAACTTCACGAACACCACCGAATATCAAGAACACTCTCGTCCTCACATAAACTAAGGTGGCTTTTGTTTTTTAAGAGGTCTGAAGTCTGAAATCTTATTTCACTTATGATTAATAAGAGGTGGTGTTGAAGTTTGAAATTTGAATCAATAAGACTGTTTATTTTTGTAACGTCTGGAGGCGTCTTGAGATAAAGGAGATCATATGAAATGAGGCGTCGATAAGAGGTTTTAAGAAGTTAGGTCACCACTTCTTATTTCAGATGTATTTAAGAGTTAAGAGGTTCAAAAACTGGAAAAAACAAGCAAACAATCTGAATGTAAAAAAGGTCTGAACGATTCAGATTTAAGAGCCATTAAGAGGTATTTAAAAAAAAACGGTCCCTAAGTATATCGAAAGGATATACTAGGGAGAGTATTTGGTGTTTTAACTAGAGAAAGATTAAGAGGAAGGAAAGATGAATAATGTTGGAGTTCAAGGGTTATTTATAACCATAAGAGGAGTAGGGACCAAGTATGAGTGATGAACAAGTTTATGGATTGGGGAGCAAGTTGGCAAGCTTGGCTTTAATCACATGTAGCATCCAAAATATTAATTTAATATTATAACACTCCACCACGATGCATGTGATCCTCGATAGCAAAACGAATTCCAATCCAACAAATACGAGTTCTCCCAACGGTTGATCATCACAAGTAGATAGCAAAGTAAATTGGCACGAGGTAGCAAAATGCATTCCAACCGTGACGAGCTTCGACATGGCCATCATCCGTCAAAGTTACAAGCAAACAAATAACCTCAAATGTACAATCCACTTAAACAAGGTAGAGCATAAGCAAAGCTCTAAGCACTTAACAAAGTAATTCCTTCAAAGATGTCATTTTGTCACCTGTGGTAATACCTTCTTTCTCTCGAGTAAAGTACCCAACGACACTAACACAAACGGAGTTGGATCAAGTTTGAGCAATGCTCAAACTTAGCTGGCGGTAGCGACTTAGTGAACATATCGGCGACATTGTCATATGTCAGGACTTTCTTCAAATAGACAATCTTCGTTTCATGTAATCTCACAAGATATGCATCACACACATTTATGTGCTTTGTCCGGGAGCTGAAAGCCAACTTAGTTGCCAAGTGGATGACACTCTGATTAACACAGAAAATGCGCACGGAAGGTTGCTCGAAGCCTAAGCCATTCATCAATTCTTTTAAATGGACCACTTCCTTTGCAGACTCAACCGCCGCAACAAATTCGGCTTCTGTGGTCGAAAATGCAAAAATGGACTGTAAACGTGATCTCCAACTAACGACTGTTCCACCTAAGTTAAATACATAACCGGATGTGGACCTCCAACCAACTCGATCATCTGTATAGTCAGAATCACAAAATCTAACAATTTCACAGTCATTGTGCAAACCAAATATAAGACCATGTGTCTTGGTTCCCTTCAAATATCGGAATGCCGTTTTAACGGCTGCCCAATGTGATCGACCCGGATTCGTGAGAAACCGATTCACCACTCCGACACAATGTGCGAGATCGAGACGAGTACACACCATGGCGTACATGAGACTTTCGACCGCACTAGCATATGGAACCTTTGACATTTCGGCCTTTCCCTTGTCATCCTTCGGACAATCTTCACTTGTAATCTTGATGTGCTTCGGTAGTGGAGTGCTAGACGTCTTGGCAACATCAAGATTGAATCGCTTCAATATCTTTTGGATATATCCCCGTTGTGTCAATCTAAGTGTTGGGGACTTTCTGTCCCGCACGATTTCCATGCCCAAAATCTTCTGCGCCGGACCAAGATCCTTTATTTCAAATTCTGACTTCAATTTATCTTTCAGAAGTTCGATCTTTGACCATTCCCTACAGGCTATAAGCATGTCATCTACATAAAGAAGTAAGCAAGTGAAAACGCCACCGCTTTGTCTATGATAGACACAAGCGTCCTTTTCACTTCGCTCAAATCCCAGATTGAGCATGAACAAATCAAACTTCTTATACCATTGACGAGGCGATTGTTTAAGTCCATAAAGGGGCTTCTTGAGTTTGCATACATATTCTGGTTTGCTTTCGGAAACGAAACCATCAGGTTGCTTCATATAGATAGTTTCCTCCAAGTCTCCGTGTAGGAAGGCGGTATTCACATCTAACTGTTCTAGTTCCAAATCGTGAATAACCACGATCACAAAAAAAACACGAATAGATGTATGACTTACAACGGGAGCAAAAATATCGTCATACTTGATACATTTCCGTTGTGCAAAGCTTTTAGCAACGAGACGAGCCTTGTACCGATTGTCATCTTTGACTTTGAAAACCCACTTGCAACCAGTAACACGACTATCATTCGGAAATGGACATAAGTCCCAAGTGCTGTTCTTTGAGAGAATTTCCATCTATTCTTGCATGGATCCAAGCCATTTAGAACTGTGGGTGAGGCCAACGCTTCCTTTATATCAAATGAATCATCTTGCCCTACATGCAAAGCAAACTCCAGCTGATCTGTAAAACTCATGTTAGCAAAACCCCAATCTCTATATCTGTTAGGCGGACGAATAGTCCTTTGACTATGCCTGGTAGGTGCAATAACTGGGATTGTATTGCCTTTGTCTCCACCATCATTCAGAATCTCTTCTTTAGAATCACTAGTAGAAGTCACTGGAGGAATGACGTCTTCAACATTAACGGGTGATTCTGGAACAATAT
The DNA here is from genome assembly GCA_954870635.1 of Arctium minus. Lineage (NCBI taxonomy): Eukaryota > Viridiplantae > Streptophyta > Magnoliopsida > Asterales > Asteraceae > Arctium > Arctium minus. The sequence continues at coordinate 24,448,036 of OX941080.1, read as the reverse complement.
CAGGAGTGGATGAACTGGGAATATAAGGACTATCTACCGTCTCCATATCATTGGCAGTAGGAGCAACAGTAGTAACGACTTCCGGATCTTGAGAGGACCGAGGATCCTGTGACTTCAACAGGACTGATTCATCAAATGTGAAGTGTCGAGAATGAATCACTTTATGAGTCAAGGGGTTCTAGATTCGGTAACCCTTGATACCATCTATATAGCCTAGCAAATTTTTTTGGTGGCTTTAGGATTCAGCTTGTCCTGGCCTGAAACATGAAAATAAACAGGACAACCAAATACACGTATGTATTTCAGACAAATGTTTCTTTTACCTCTCCAAACCTCTTCCGGAATCTTTCCCCCGAGGGCCGAACAAGGTAACCTATTAATAATGTGCACCGCTGTGTGAAGTGTTTCAACCCAGAAAGATTTGGGGAATCCCGATGTCGACAACATGCATCAGATCTTTCAAGCAAAGTCCTATTCATCCGCTCGGCAACCCCATTAGATTGAGGGTCGCCAGGTGTGGTGTAGTGACGCTGGATGCCTCTACGCGAACAAAAGTCTTTAAAGTTACCACTAGTAAATTCTCCACCGTTGTCAGATCTCAGCACTTTCAACTTCTTACCAGTCTCGACCTCTACTCGTGCCAACCAAGTCTATAACGTATTGAAGATATCTGACTTTAACTTCAACACATACACCCAAAGCTTATGTGAGAAATCATCAATAAACGAAACAAAGTATTTACCTCTACTGAGGGATGGAGTATTGGATGGTCCCCAGACGTCTGTATGAACATAATCAAGGATTCCTTTAGTGTTATGTTTTCCAACACCAAAAGAAACACGCGTTTGCTTTCCTTTGAAACATCCCGAACAAAACTCCAGGCTAGAAGGTACGACGACTTTAACGAGTTTTTGCTTGCGCAAGATTTCCAAGTTCTTCTCGGATGTGTGGCCCAAACGAAGATGCCAAAAGCGAGCAACATCGAGATTCTTTGAGCTTTCGGCCACACACGATTCAGAAGAAAATAGTTTCGCCAATCAAGTGGAAAATATTATTTTTCACATGTTCACCTTTCATTACGATAATACTCCCTCGGGAGATGCGCAAACTCCCGTATTCAATCCGAATCTTGCAACCCAATTTGGATAGTTGTCCAACAGAGATCAAGGAACGAGTCATGAATGGAACAAACTTGACATTATTCAATGTCTAAATACACCCATCGAACATCTTGATCTACACAGTACCGATACCCTAAGTAACACACGAAGTACTATTTCTCATATAAATACTGTTACCTTCAACTTTTTCGAAGGTAGAGAAACAGTCCCAGAATGGTGTCCTATGGCAAGATGCGCTGGTATCTAATACCCATCCCCGGTCACCTTGCGGTGGTGTAACTATGGCAGAGAAGCCATCTTGCTCCTCTTCGGCTGCAACAACTAATGATTTGGTGTTGTCTTTGTCTTTGTTTTTAAGACTCAGACAATCTTTCACCCAATGACCTAGTTTGTGGCAAAAGTTACAGTTGCCATGTGTCTTTGATTTCCCACGAGAACTAGGCCGACGGGACTGAGAGCGCCCACGATTTTTTCCTTTTGAAGAATGTTGATCGTCTCGGCCTCTGTCAGAAAATAGGCCTTGACTGCAATTGTTCTCCCTGGGATTGTTACCGATCCTCATTTGAATTCATTGATCTTCAGAAATCATTCATGTTTTCACATCAGACAAAGAAAGAATTTATTTTCCATATATAAAACTGTTAGTGAATTGAGAATATTTATCGGGAAGTGAATACAACAGAATCTTAGCAAGTGCTTCTTCATCTTTAGCAAGAAGCACATCTGTTGCCTACAATTTCATAATGATGTCTTCAAATTCGGTCATATGAGCTTTAATGGTTGTGCCTTCCTTCATTTTGAAGAAGAGACACGACCGCATCAGTAACAATCTGTTGGTCAAAGTTTTCTTGAGATATAAATTCTCAAGCTTGCTCCAAATACCTGCAAATGTCTTTTCAGACACAATATCAGATATAACATTTTCTCACATAGCCATCTGCAAAGTAGTAAATGCCTATGCTTCCAGTTCTTTAGCCTTAAGTTCAGACATATTAAGGTCTAACTCGTCTTTAGCAAATACTACGGGATGGACTCCATTTTTCCTACGTGTAACAGATGTTGTGAACTGCCATTTACCAAAGTCACCGTCCCCATTCCAAGTCTGTATACGAATCCTAGCCCCGGACAAATTAAATGTACCTTCTTGGTACGTTTTTTGGGTCTGGTTTGAGGAACCGGCACCAAAAGGGTTTATAACTTCGGCCATAAATTTTTTTGTGCAAAATAGTTTATGTATATTTTCTACACAAACCCAAATCTAGATCCAAAGCTCTGATACCAATTGTTAGGAAAAAAAATGTGTGCCTCACAAATACAATGCTAGCAAAATGATTTCTAAGATCCCAAACGAGTAGAAATCCAAGTGCACAATTAACCCAACAACGAATGCGGATAACAATAATCTAAATGTTGCACAATAATTTTCTAATGTAGAAAAATAAACCCACGAAGTATAGATAGTAACAAAACGTTATTATCTATAATTATAGCAAGTTCAAAACAAATAACACCGGGATTTAACGTGGTTCTACTATCTGTGTGATAGTGTACATCCACCAAAGAGAGAGAGAGAGCAAGAATATTATTACTAACCAAGGATATTACAAAGTGCTTGTACAAGGATCTTGAGATCCACGATCGCCTAACAAAAACATCACGAACACCACCAAATATCAAGAACACTCTCGACCTCACATATACTAAGTATATTGAAAGGATATATTAGGGAGAGTATTTGGTGTTTTAACTAGAGGAAGCTTAAGAGGAAGGTAGCGTTTGGTTCGCAGACTAGATGGGACGGGACTGGACAGGACTGGATGGGACAGGACAAAACTAATTGTCTGTTCTGTGTTTGGTACGACTAGAACATGACGGGACAAAACTGTTAAAATGACCAGATTGCCCTTAAAATTGTTGTTTGATATCTTTATCACATAATAATTATAAATGATACAAAACAATTAAAAAATAAATAATTTTATTTATAAAAGTTAAAATAAATTACATAAATCATACTTTGTAATTTATTTATGTAAAATTATTTAAAAATATATGGAAACCTATTAAGAAAAAGATAAACCATAATTTTGAATTTAATTTTTGAGATCTTACAAAAAGTCAATAAATTGGAAGTTTATATAGAATCTCCCACCCCACATCTCATCACCACCACTAGTCTTCTTCTTCGTTCTTTCTTAGACTTCATCGACGAAGGAGAGATTCGATTTAAGAGAGAAAAAAACCCTCTTTCTTAGACTTCTTCGTTCGATTTTGAAGAGGGAAAAAGAAACCATCTTCCATGTTCTTCTTCTACCACTACCCATTGATCATCAAACACAAATCTGGAAGGAGATGTTCATTTGAGAGAGAAAATTTATATTATGATCAATTACAGATCTGGAAGGACCTCCATTAGGCATTCGATCTGAGATTTTGTTTTTGGAGGAATTTGATTTTGCAGAGCTCGATCTTCAATTATTGGATTTGATTGAATTTTTAGGTGTTAGGTTTCAGATTTTGTATTATATTAAGGGTAAATAAGTCTTTTTAAGATTAGTCTAAGGTTGTTCCACCTTTTTTTGGTGGAACAAAAAAATGCTGATTTTGTTCCATGAAAATGATATTTAGTCCCATCTTGTCCTTGTTCTATGTCATGCTAAACATGAGACTAATTTTTTTTGTCCTTTCCTGTCCTGTCCCGTCCCGTCCCATCCAGTCTGCAAACCAAACGCACCCGAAGGGATGATCAATAAGGTTAGAGTTCAAGGGTTATTTATAACCATAAGAGGAGTAGGGACCAAGTATGAGTGATGACCAAGTTTATGGATTGGAGAGCAAGTTGGCAAGCTTGACTTTAATCACATGTAGCATCCAAAATATATAATTTAATATTATAACAGAAAAAAACAGTTGGCATTTATCTTGACTGGTTGAAAAAAGCAGCTGGTATAAAACATTTTTGGCTGCTATTGTGAAGAAACTCACTTGCTCAAAAATTCGATTCTTTTGACCAAAAGCCAAGAACCTGGATTATGTGGTTGGGTTGGTGAAGGAAGAGAAACTTAAATTTGTAATCGACTCAGCCGAGAGGCTTAGACCAAGAGCATCATAGTCTTATATATACATACATGTCTATTCTAAATATTTTTTTTTTAACTATTATACAATTGTTTTTTTATTTTTATTTTTTCTAAGAGAGCTATATAAGTAGTTTTTTATGGAAAAATGTTATTTATATGAATTGATTCCCATTTTATAAAAGTGTATTAGCATCTTTAAAATCAAAGGCATGCATTTAAGTATTTACAATATATATCATTATGCTTTATTCATAAACACTTTTTTGGCATATTCTCATTCTTTGATGCAATGTTAGCATATGAGAAAACAATTGAAAAGAATTCCTCTAACGATGAACCACAAACTTCAACTGCAAAAGCAACCAAGAATAAAATTCTCACTTGTATTATATTTGCCAATTAAAAACTTTAACATTAGCCACTGTCATTTTAACCATGGTGTCTAGGTCATCTTGCTTGCACCTCGATTAGTCTCAAGAGTCTTAAAACAAATAGAACCGATTAGTAGAAGGAAGATACCCATAACAACATCATCTACTAATTATTTTCACACATGGAAACATGTTTTTCACAACCTTAACATTAATTTGCTTTTTATTCTATCTCACATTCTAGATAAAATATAAATGGATCAACATATATATTTTATTTAGTAAAAACTAATTTGTACTAGGTATTCCTGCTTACATCTATTCAAAATTTATGCTTAGCTACATTGTATGAATACAACTAGCATCACGATGGACAATAAAGAGACAAAATTGAAACACGATTATCATTTTATGTTCTCGACTTTAAATCGAGATGCACACCGCAACGTCATGCGAGTACCTTACTAGTAATATTATAAAGGGTAATACTATTTGCATTCCTTTTCATGTCAGAATTAAGTCAATTCATGCATTCGGAATATAAAAAGTAGGTATTGATGTTGATGTATGTGACGAAGAAATTTATAGGTAGGGATGCATTTAGCCCATTCCATTATAAACCCATATATATATACTTAAAATATTTAAAATTAAGTTTACTATGATTTTCTAAAATTTTATTTTTGAATTCCATAAAAGTAATTAATAAGTAGATTCATATACATAATAAATGTTAAACATCTACTAATATGATAGAATACTCGCAATTCAAAATCACATAAAATTAAAAGCAAGAGGATAATTAAGCAAAACATGAAACATGGTTGAATAATCTAGTTCTTACCTTTAGAATTGAGATACATCGTTCGGGTATACAACTAGTTATATTAATCTTTAGGGTAGCTCAACTAGTAAAACCTTGGGTTTTCTCATCAAATGTCATTCGTTCAAGTCCTAATAGGAGCTACCGAAGAGTTTACCTAGCTGTTAACTTCATTTCCTATGAGAATTAGTTGAGATATGCACAAACTTGTTAGAACACCTACAATTGTCAAAAAGAGAAACTAGATATATTAAAAGAATCGTGTCTTCTAAATAAAGTTAAAATTTAAATTCATAATAATTTTGTTTTGCATATAGGAGTTTCGACAGAATATGAGGTCAGATAAAAGTTCTTACAGACACATGAATAGGATAATAAACTATGTAGAGATCTGCAACATGGACGGGAAGATTGGTATTTGGGTTAGCTAGAGGGTGTGACATTAAGGTAGGACATGGGTGTTGGTGATTTTAGTGAAATCATCGGTTCATTTTATGTAATTGGATTCACAAGATAATAATGGGGTTGGTAGCTAAGCTATAACACGAGTTAGGAGGTGTGGAGTGCACATTTGTGTAAGCTAACTATGACCCGGGATCGTTGGATGGTCATGTTTGGCGGTTTTATCAGTTTTGAAACTGATATCCTTTTTTCCGCGACGCGGGCGGGTTGTGCCGCGGGTTAACCCGCGCGGCTATCCGCGCCGTGCACTGGAATGTGGAGACGAAACATTGACCCGCGCGGTTTGTGGCGCGGGGTTACACGCGTCGAAACCCGCGTGGTGCACTGTGAAATCAATTTTGTAACCCCTCTATTTATGATATCAATTGGTAACCACCACCATTATGTCCAACAATCGATACCATTCAATGAGGTATTATTATCATTATTAATATAGGGTCGGTTACGATTCTCAAGGTGTTTAAATATGATCGATTTCTGCCTAAATCGATACGGTGAATTGAGATTATCCTCGAGTGAATTTCGTGATACCCGAGCATAATAGGGTATTATTATCATTATTAATATAGGGTCAGTTACGATTCTCAAGGTGTTTAAATAGGATCGATTTCTGCCTAAATCGATACGGTGAATTGAGATTATCCTCGAGTGAATTTCGTGATACCCGGGCATAATAGGGCCAAAATATCACTTAAGGAAAGCGAACTTTCACGCGATCTCTAATTCTTTATCTGAATTCTGATCACTCTCTTCTTTTCCCTCTATATTCTACACCCTCCCCAACAATCTTAAGTGATATTTGTTCATCGTGAGAGAGATGACAAGTGATCAATCCGTGAGAGATATGACAACGAAGTTCACCAAACTTAAGAAGTTCGAAGGCGTCAATTTTCGACGATGGTAGAAGAAGATGCACTTCTTGTTGACAAAGTTGAAAGTCGTGTACGTGCTAAGCACTCCGATGCCAGAGGTGATGGAAGACGAGACGTTGGAGATGACTCGGCATCGCGGAAAATGGTAGAACGACGACTACATCTGTCGTGGCCACATCTTAAACGGTATGTGTGACTCCCTCTTTGACATTTATCAAAACATTGAGTCTGCCAAAGAGCTATGGGACTCTCTTGAGTCCAAATACATGGCGGATGATGCTTTTAGTAAGAAGTTCCTCATTAGTAATTTTAACAATTACAAGATGGTGGACTCAAGGCCTGTGATGGATCAATATAATGAGGTCCTACGCATTCTAGGCCAATATGCTCAGCATAATATGAAGATGGACGAATCTATCTCCGTATCGAGCATAATTGATAAATTGCCTCCCTCTTGGAAAGATTTCAAACACATGTTGAAACACAAGAAGGAAGAGTTGTCCCTTGTACAACTCGATAGTCACTTGCGCATAGAGGAATCTCTTCGGGCGCAAGAGGCTTAGAAACTGCAATAAAAGAGGATTCTGCCCCTTCGGTGAACATGGTGGAAGAGGGAAAATCCAACAACTTCAAGGGAAAACGCAAGTTCAATGAAGCCAAGAAAGGGCCCAACAAAAGGTTTAAATTAACCTGTTAGACCTGTGGTATGACCGACCATCTCAAGATGGATTGTCGGGTTGTCAAGAATAAGAGTGAAACAAGCACAAGTGGTGGTGGGCAAGGATCCAAGGATCAAAACCCACAGCAAGGTCAGTTTCTTGACTTTGGTTTTAATTCAAATTTGAATTATGTACCACTAATATCCAAATAATTTTACGCGCAGGATGATAATGTTGCTTGGTGGATCGACTCGGGCGTTACGAGTCATGTGTGCAAGGACCGACGTTGGTTCACCACTTTGGAACCGGTTGAAGACGGATCCGTGCTACACATGGGGAACGAGTCGAGTGATCCCATTCTTGGACGTAGCTTAGTTAGGCTAGAGTTTAGTTCTGGCAAAATAATTGAACTTTTAGATGTTTTGTTTGTACCACAAATTCGAAAGAATTTGGTTTCCGGTAGTGTCTTGAATAAGTTAGGATATAGGCAAGTATTTGAGTCCGGCAAGTTTATCTTGTCAAAAGGTGGCTCTTTTGTAGGATTCGGTTATATGATGAATGATATGTTTATGTTAACTTTAAATAAAAAGAGTTTTGTTTCAAATTATGTTTATGTTGCAAATGAAAATCTTGTTGATTTTAGTTTATGGCATGCAAGGCTTGGTCATGTGAATTTTAAAAGAATGGTTAAAATGTCAAAAGACGGTCTTATTCCGACCTTTGACATTAAAACCGAAAAATGTAAAACTTGCATGTTAACAAGGATCACTAGACAACATTTTCCTAACGTGAAAAGGGACTAATCGATGCTTCAATTAATTCATAGTGATCTTTGTGATTTGCATTCAACTCCGTCTTTGGGTAATAAAAAATATGTTGTTACTTTTATTGACGACGCTTCATGTTTTTGCTATGTATTTTTGCTACACTTAAAATATGAAGCGTTGGACAAATTTAAAATTTATAAAACAAAGGTTGAATTGCAAATGAATTGTTTTGTAAAATGTTTGTGCACCAATCGTGGTGGGGAATATTACGCCCCTCTGTTTTTCCAATCCGTAGGAATCATTCATGAGACTACGACGCCTTATACACTACAACAAAATGGTGTAGCGGAATGGAAAAATAAAGTTCTCAAAGAAATGGTGAACTCTATGTTATCCTACTCGGGATTGAGTGATGGATTTTGGGGTGAAGCCATGTTAACGGCTTGTTACTTATTAAATCGAGTTCCAAATAAAAGGAACAAGATTTCCCCATATGAACTTTGGTTCAAGAAAAAACCTAACTTGAGTTATATTCGAGTTTGGGGTTCTCGGGCTGTTGCTCGACTACCCGAATCCAAAAGGAAAACTTTGGGTGAGAAAGGTATTGATTGTATCTTTGTTGGATATGCCGAGCATTCCAAGGCCTATAGGTTCTATGTTATTGAACCTAATGATTCTATAGTGATTCACATCGTTATAGAATCGAAAGATGCATTATTTGATGAGACTAGATTCTCTTCAATACCTAGGTCGAAGGACATAGTTCCAAGTACTAGTGGAACTAGTGAGGTTGAAGAACAAGCAATTGTTCCAACCGAATCTCTGATGCTTCGAAGGAGCAAAAGAGGAAGGATCGAAAAATCCTTTGGTCCCGATTTCCAAGTATATTTGGTAGAGGGATCAAGAGATGAGATTGGGTCTCAATTCTCTTACTGTTATAGTATTGAGAAGGATCCAAAATCATTTGATGAGGCTATGAAGTCTCAAGATGTCGCTTTCTGGAAAGAAGCAATAAATGATGAGATGGACTCCATCATGGGGAATAATATTTGGGTATTATCGGACTTGCCACCTGGTTGTAAACCTTTGGGATGCAAGTGGATCTTCAAAAAGAGATGAAAGTTGATGGATCAATCGACAAGTTCAAAGCTCGATTAGTAATCCAATGCTTTAGGAGACCTATGCCCTGATTGCAAGGATCTCCATGATTATATTAGTGATAGCCTTAGGAGCTATCCACAATTTAGTGATTCACCAAATGGATGTCAAAACAACATTCTTGAATGGTGACTTGGAGGAAGAAGTTTACATGAAACAACCGAAAGGTTTTGTTATGCCCGGGATGGAGCATAAGGTGTGTAAACTTGTAAAATCATTATATGGGCTGAAACAAGCACCCAAACAATGGCATCAAAAATTTGATGAGGTTAGCTTGTCCAACGGTTTTATGTTAAACCAAGCGGACAAGTGTGTGTATAGCAAATTTGACACATCCGGTAATGGAGTAATCATTTGCTTATACGTTGATTACATGTTGATCTTTGGCACCAACCAAAATCAGGTTGATAAAACCAAAGAGTTTTTGTCATCAAGTTTCTCCATGAAAGATATGGGAGAGGCGGAGGTGATCCTTGGAATAAGGATCAAGCGTAAGAACAAAGGGATTGCAATTACGCAATCTCATTACATTGAGAAAGTATTAAAGAAATTTAATTTCTTTGATTATTCTCCTGTGAGTACTCCATTTGATCCGAGTGTGAAGATTATGCGCAACTCGGGTGAAGCGGTGTCACAACTCGAGTACTCAAAGGCTATTGGATGCTTAATGTATGCCATGACAAGCACTAGGTCGAATATCGCTTTTGTCAAAGGAAAGTTGAGTAGGTTTACTAGTAATCCTAGTATTCATCATTGGCAAGCGATTAGACGAGTATTTAAATATTTGAAGAAAACCATTGATTATGGTTTGTCATATGTCGGGTTTCCTTTGATATTAGAGGGATATTCGGATGCAAGTTGGATTACCAACTTAGAAGATCACTCTTCTACGAGTGGTTGGGTATACTTTCTTGGGGGAGGTGTCATCTCATGGGCTTCCAAGAAGCAAACTTGCATCATGAGTTCGACTATGGAGTCAGAATTTGTGGCATTAGCCGCTGCCGGAAAAGAGGCGGAGTGGCTAAGGAATTTAGTCCATGAAATTCCATTATGGTCGAAACCAATATCACCCATTTCTATCCGTTGTGATAGTGCGACTACTTTGGCTAAAGCTTATGGTCAAGTATATAATGGCAAGTCTAGACACTTAGGTGTTAGACATAGCATGATTTGTGAGCTAATCACGAATGGGGTGATTTCGGTTGAATTTGTTCGGTCACAACAAAATATAGCCGACCACTTGACGAAGGGGTTAGCTAGGGACTTGGTTCACAAGTCGGTGATAAGGATGGGATTAAAGTCCATCTAAATCTCTAACGTTGAGATACCCAATTCCCTTATAATACAATGTTAGAAGTTGTATTCAATGGGAAGCTCACTCTAAGGGATTGGAGCACAAGATAATCATCACAAGGTATGTGCTCGGTACTGCAAGTGAAGGAGGTAATAGTTATTTTGTAAAAGTACATGTGCATGTGCATGATGAAAGGAACTACCTATATGAGTGTGAAGTGTGGCCGCTTCAAGAAGTTTGGACTTGGCTTTGATGCACTCACGAATGGATAAGGACACATGGTCTGTATAGTGTCAAGTTTAAACTTTAGAGAATTATTTAAATTCATGTGTATGTTATTTTCTGGTACTCAAATGGGTTGAAGAGTTCAATCCATAGGACACCCAGATTCTCGAGTATTTTAAATGTATAATGTACTAAAATGGAAATTCAACCTTCTAGATATTTTCATTTATGCATGAGTTTGTTTTCCTATATTAACTTTTGTTTGTGAATCAAGGATTGCACTAAAATGGGGGAGGATTGTTGGTGATTTTAGTGAAATCATCGGTTCATTTTATGTAATTGGATTCACAAGATAATAATGGGGTTGGTAGCTAAGCTATAACACGAGTTAGGATGTGTGGAGTGCACACTCGTGTAAGCTAACTATGACCCAGGATCGTTGGATGGTCATGTTTGGCGGTTTTATCAGTTTTGAAACTGATATCCTTTTTTCCGCGACGCGGACAGGTTGTGTTGCGGGTTAACCCACGTGGCTACCCGCGCCATGCACTAGAATGTGGAGACAAAACAGTGACCCACGCGGTTTGTGGCGCAGGGTTACACGCGTCGAAACCCGCGTAGTGCACTGTGAAATCAAATTTGTAACCGCTCTATTTATGATATCAATTGGTAACCGCCACCATTATGTCCAACAATCAATACCATTCAATGGGGTATTATTATCATTATTAATATATGACCGATTACGATTCTCAAGGTGTTTAAATATGATTGATTTCTGTCTAAATCGATACAGTGAATTGAGATTATCCTCAAGTGAATTTCGTGATACCCTGGCAGAATAGGGTCGAAATATCACTTAACGAAAGCGAGCTCTCACGCGATCTCTAATTCTTTATCCGAATTCTGACCACTCTCTTCTTTTCCCTCTATAGGGAGGGTTCAGAAGCTAAAATATAAAGTAGTAGGATCTTATAATAGATGGAGGGATGTATGTGTTTACATACTTTTTATATTAACATTATGCATTTTTTTACTGCTTATTATTAACTAATCTCAGTTCTTTTTTTCATTTTTGCTCACACTTTAGCATAAGTTGGCAAGTCTTCACTATCAGAACAACTACTCTACCATTTGAAAAAAGGTCGTATCTACATATATCACATCATTCTTGGACCCTACTTTAAAGTATAATACAACGGGTTGTTTTAGTTTGCTTTGGTTTTATTTTTTATATTACATAAAAGTTTGGGGTTTTGACTATGTTGGTTGTAAAATAGATCACGTAGAAGAATTTGTTGTCACCCAAATGTAATATATGGTTTATTGTATAAAAATTGGTGAATGATCGAGCAAATGGTGTTACTTCCTCTATTTTGATATTTTTCATATTATTATAAATTATTTTGTAAACCCTCTAATTAGTACAAATCATACAAATCAATTTTAATCGTGGCTAATAAATATTTCGATTGTTTCCTAATCTTAAGAGTTGAACATAATGAATGAACTATGATTATCTTCTATAAATATCTATATAATAATAAATGAACTCTTGTAATTTTTATAAATATCTTAATTGATTGGCTTATACTAATTAAAAGATTTGAAAAAAAAGTGTCTTTATTATCTATTTATTAACTTAATTAAGATATAAAATAGTTGGAGATATAATATAACCATAAATTGAACTTCAAAGCCAACTTAAATGCAAATTGCAGTCACACTTGCACAAGTTGCCAATATTTAATAATATAAAAATCTTAATTTTAGATATAATACTCAATAAATAATAAAATTTGACTGTTTCAAATATGATTAGCTATTTATGTTTAATAGAGGTCTAATCAAATGAGAACTGTGTAGTTTGTGATAATTGTAAGATCTAATATGAACCAATCATTTAAAATAATTATTGTTATTTACTAAAACAGAATAAAGGGTAAGTTACTAAATTAAATTGGGCTGACAATTCATAAAACCCTAAAATAGTCAGCTCCGTTGCACTGGTTTACAAACCCTTTCCTTTCCACACTCCATTTTCCACCATTTGACATTTCTTTGACTCGAAAGTTCAAACCTTTAAGGCATGTTAGATTTCAGATGTGAACCAACTTACAAACAAAATTATACCCATAACATCTATGCCAACTTTTTGTTTCAATATATTCAATTCAAAACGACTCGCTTTCTAGATGATTCCTCTAGAAGAAGACGATTCTAACAATCTTTCTAGTTACTTCGTTCTCTATTTCTATTTGAGAGGGTCCTAAGGAAAAGGATTTTATTTCCACCTAGCTAAAATAATATGTCGATGTCTCTAGCAAACTAAAGACATTATTTAATAGCTATTTTGCTTCAATTTATTCGCTACAAATCAAAACAAAAATTGAAGATTTAGTTACGATTAGAAATTAGAAATCTACTTTTCTATCTTCATCCATGGATTCTTTATTCATACTCATTCCATTGGAAGTATTGATCCAATTTAAAATTTTGACTGCAAAAGCCTTCCACAAAGGATGGTTTTTCAAACAGAAGGCCAAAATATGAAACAGATAAGCTCCACATTATCATATCCACATAGCTTAAGGTGAGTCAGAAAACATAAGCAGGTCAGATAGGAGCAAATAAAGATATACTAGTCCAAAATATGAGGAAGATATATTTGATGAGAGAGGAGTGGTGAAGGGATTAAAGGAGCGGAGTGCCTGAACTTGGGCATTTGTTTCTTCTTAAGAAAGTCGATACGTGCGGCAACCACCAGATCCCTGTCGATGACGTGGGCAACAACAGTAGCAGAAGGATCAGCAGGTTTCTTGGTTTTGTAGGTGTTGTCCTGGACTCCACCAAAATTGATTCTGAGTTCGATATCGAAACAACCAAATGCCCTCAAACCAACAACATGAACCGGTAAAGTTTAGAATATGGAGCTTAGAAAAAGGGCTGCTTCGTTTCATATCATATTTGAAACCATGAATTAAAAAACACAAAAGTCATCATCTTCGTCTGTAAGAGATCGATCTAGGTACCACCAACAAGAGGAAAAGGTTATTGCAATGTCCAATTAAAATCTTTCTGGTTTATTGATTTTCGATCATCAAAATCTTGAACATTTTGTTGTTTTTTGTTCATATATCACTATTTCTTGATCGTGTTTTCTAGGTTAATTCTTTCACGATGAATCGGTTCACAATGGTATACAGAGGCGGTGATACCCATGAGATTTGTTGTACATTGCTACCGCTTCTATCGACCAGGCTGCAATTTGAACCTCTCTCTCTTAGTTGGTATCACAGTGGTATCACAATCGGTATCACAATGATATTACAATTGGTATCACACTGGTATCCCGTGGGTACCACAGTCGGTATCCCAATGGGTACCACAATCGGTATCACGTGAGTGGGTATCACCATAAATATCACAGTTGGAATCACACTGGTATCACAGTTGGTATCCGAAAGTCGTAGAGAGGAACCCAGAGAGACGAGAGAGAGGAGAGAAAAGATTTTTAAAATACCTAAAATATCTTTTAATTAAAAATTTCACTCAAATTACCAAAATTACTTATTTCCTAATTTATCATTTGTTTTGTGGTTGAAATTGGATCTCACGGTTATCACAAATAACAGAGTTCTCCCTTGAATGGTCCCCATGTTTAATATTGGAGTATATTTGTGTACATGTAGCAAATAAATTGAAAGTAGAAATAAATTGCAAATAACTCACTATATTTACAATGCTCTTTGATGTTGAATATTTTGTAGCATTTGCATATGTATACATCATCATATTAGCAAGAAAGAACGAACAAATTGCGATAACAGGACGCATAAACCGATACACATACTCGAGAAAACTAGTTTGCTGAAGCAGCTTTACTCGCAGCCGTGTCTCTTGGCAGGCGAGGTTCCTGCAAGATGTAAGCAACGCACATTATATCGCGATCTATCACCTCCAAGATACGATTCTCTTATAAAATAAAAATAAACCAATTTCTTTAAGGAAAACCCTTTTTCAAGAAAATCTCGACGGTCAGTTCCACAGGCAAATAACTGCTATGCCTTCGGGCTCCTCCCATAGGTCGTCCGGTTTGAGTCTTTTCAGAGCCCCCGATGATTTTGTTGGCCGTTATCTTTAGGGCACATGTGATTAGTGAAGGTGAAGGCAACTGTATTGGATACCCACGATTACACCCCAAAAAAAAAACTTCGCAAAATGACCAATTTGCAAGGGAATGAAACCGTTTGTGAGAGACAATTTGCGCAGAAATTAAGATCCTTATTCGTGCTTAAGACATTGCAAGTTGTGGGTCTTCACGGAAACAACCTCCCTACCCTTTGGGACAGAAGAAAGGTTTGAGTTCATCTTACCCCTAGACCTTACCTCTGAGTAAGATTTACTGGGTTCGTTTGGTTTAGTTATCAACCATTGTGGAATAGTGAATCCATTATGGCTAACTTTTGGCATTTGTATAACTATGTTCGGTAGTGAAAAAAGTAATAATTATGAAGAGACTTACCGTACGGAAAGGGAATTCATCTGCCTCGAGCATGTGTATAATTTGGCCCATCTTTGGGCGCTTATTTGCGTCCATATCTATACAACGAAGGCACACAAGCAATACGCGCTTCAAAGCTCTTGGAGAAGGTTGTACGCTAATCTTGGGATCTAGCAACTCCTCCCCACGACGACTAGCCACCATTCCTTTAAACCAATCGACCAAATTCATCTAAAAGAAATGCAAAACAAACGAGTTGCATAAAAAGCCCATCCTGCTCTCAACCATGATATACTGAGATCGTTTGGATTTGGTATGTATACAAGGGGCGAAAAGTTGAAAACTTTGGTCTTATAATCATACCTCTCCAGGTGCTCGGGAGTAATCAACGGGGCTCCTCCCTGTAACTATTTCCATGAGTAAAACTCCAAAACTATAGACATCACTGCACTCGTTTAGCATCCCTGTGCTTGCATAGTCAGGCGACACGTATCTGGAGATCATATGTGTGGTATAAGATGGAAGTGTAAGAAAGAAGGAAAAAAGAGTGAGATTTGTGAAGTTACCAACCCGAATGTGCCCATGACTCGTGTGGTTACGTAGCTTTTCTCAGGTCCTAACAACTTGGCAAGTCCAAAATCGGATACTTTAGCATTCCATTTTCTATCCAGAAGAATGTTGCTTGATTTAACATCACGGTGGACAACTTTTGGTTCCAATCCTTCATGTAAATACGCCAGTCTAATGCAAATAAATAAGTTAGGAGCACAATTCATACACACTGATAATCGTTCAATAATTTATCTACATTTACGGTCATTGGTAATATTCATTTTACATATTTGTTAATGCCATAGTAATACATTGACCGGAGAAAAGTTGTCCCTATTATAAGAGAATGGAGAACCCATATAGTAAATTGATTACCCCTTAACTGTCATCAAGTCATAAGCATTTTCTTATAAAAACCAAGATCTGCGAAATTATATCCAAATCAGACTTCATATCCGATAGAACCCTCTCATTAACGGGGCATAGACAAGAAACAAGACAAAGCTACTTATCTTCTAGATCATGGCAGTTGACTTACTAAACCAAACTGAAGGGACCTAGTAAATCCCACTTGAAAGTAGGGTCCTGGGAGGTGAGATGTAAGCAGACTTGACTTCTACCCCAAAGAGCAAAGCGGTTGTTTCCGTAAAGACCCCCAGCTTGTGCAAGAGTATGAGCAAACAGGTAGCAGGAATAAAGACTTAACATATGGGATATAAAAAACGAGAAACAGTAAGAATAAGTACTAAGAGGAACATTGAACACATACAAAAAGTAAGGTAAGGCAATACCACGCAGAACAAGTACGGCAAAAAACACAACCCCAGCCTAAATTATCATCCCCTCTACGGCTCTACCCCATTCTAATCTGTCCCACTCCCTTCTGCCTGACTATGCTAACAATAGGCATCATTCCTAGTCTGCTACCCTAATCCTCCATCTCCAAGTGTTCCCGTCATGGCAGATGACTTTGTACGAAAAGGGAACCAGAAAATGATAAAAATAAAAACTCTGTTTGACTGTATCTTCCCCTAGGTTAAAGAAATTGCAAGTTTTAAACGCGCAAAAACACATGATTATCTCTTGAAAGAAAGAAAAAAGGAAGACGGATATGAGCATACCCTTTAGCAGTCCCAACTGCAATCTTCATTCGGATGTCCCAAGTTAAAGGGCTGATAGGTCCAACATCCCCATGCAACCATTGTTCCAAATTTCCGTTGTCAACATACTCATACACGAGCAGCCTGCATGAGAATGAGATGCAGCCACAGTATATTAGTACCTAATAGTAGTTTCACAATTACTAGAACTCTTTCTTGATGCCACTTGTTTAGCCATTACATAGACCAATCAAGCAATACCTTTCCTTAAATGTGCCTATTTGATCTTAAATGTTGCATACCTTGCAATGATAAAAATCGTAAAAGAAAGTGCAACAATCAAATTGACTAAAATCGTGTTCAGAAAACATCGTTCCAAAACCGTAAAACAGCTATCATTTTTAACCGAAGGAGTAGACTAGATGAAAATGAAGCCTAAATGCAAGCAATAGCTACCTCTTAGCACCATCTGCGCAGAATCCAATTAGACCGACTAGATTTTTATGCCTTACTTTTCCAATGGCTTCAACCTCCACCTTGAATTCCTTCTCTGCCTGACCCCTACAAAATATGAGATTATGAGGTTAAGTAGCTGCACATGATGCATCATTTCAGTGGTATTAGTTTCAAGTATGATATGATATGGGATATAACACATATAGGGTGCATTTTGGACACAGGATAACATAGAACAAGACAGGACAAAATGAAAACTTCTTGTCCCATTTTTTGTGCAACAATTAAACTTAGACAGGACATGACTGCACGTGACACAAATACATTTTCTCTATCCCACCAAAATAGGTGGAATAAAAATCAGGGAGAGAGGAAAAACTTGGTAAATTACTAAACTAACCATGTCAAATTAAAACCTTACAATCTTCCACAATTCTTTCACCTGTCTACCTAACTCCCGCCCATCTAGTGAAGTCCTGTCCAATCCCATCAACGTACCAAATTCTCCCTTACAATACACCAAATTGCTAGTAAATTCGAGCAAGCGTGATTCGAGGGTGACTTTTAAGTCATGTCAATACGGAAGCTCGGTTGGACATAATATTTTGGGTATGACACCAAACAAAATATGCAACAGCCTCAACTTTCCTTGCGATATTTCAGTATACACTTGCAAAACAATAATAAAAGAAAATGGTTTGCACCAAGAGTAACGCATCATCTACATCTAAAGCCACCTCGAGCCCAACAACTAAATAAGAAATCAAAAAATGTAGTTATTAGTTGCAAATAAAGGGTATAAAATAAGACCACAACAAGCAGCAAACATTTTAAAATAAGAGATTAAACATATACAAACACTCTGTCTCCTAACTCTGAGACGTGTTATATAATATTTCCTTTTCCTGCTGGAACCACTACCACATTTCTCAAGCAAGACGCACATTCTTTACACCAACGACCATGTGACCCAATCTCTAATTTATTCGAGGCGACCAACTCCAATGTAGATTGTGCTCAGATCCATTTTCCAAAGAGATGAACAACTATACAAGAAAATAGGAGGAAAATAACAAGAAGCTCAGACCAAAACGAAATATTATCCTCCATCTGAATTATTAGTTTTTTTTTAACCTTTATTCATGTCTTCTTTCCGCAAACAATATATATTTTATGCCATGTAACAAACTTTTTTGCATTTTCATAAATATGGTGTCTGTTTGCAACAAAAAGAAAAACCAATTATGTTATAAAATAAAAATGTCTGTTTCCAATTCGAATTTGACCCAGATATTTTTATTTTAGATATAAATTTCTAAGGAAGAAGGGGGTATTTTTTTATTGAGAGGAATGAGGATTTCTTTTTCTTGGAAGGACCAATATGGTTTGGGTGAAAGCTACTCTCATTCAAAGATAGATCAGCTCCAAACCAAGTTAAAAAAATAATATATATATTTTTTAATTGCTATATAACTGTATAAAACTCCCAATTTAAAAAAAAAATTTCTTTTTGTTCTTTTCGAAAAGAAGAAGAAGAAGAACAAGTTGAAACTGAAAATATTAAAGGGGGGAATAAGATAATGTTCGCTTTCAGTATAAAGAAAACTCTGAGTTAAATTTTCAACGAAAAATGGATGGAATTTCACTTTAAAAATAAAAATCAAGGTGATCTGTACATGATTTATCCAAAAGATCAAAGCGTTTCTTTTGGAAAAGAAGGATGATAAAGTAACCATTTTCTTTATTTATTTAACTGAATTATTAATTTTTTATCTTAAATTTTCTTATTAAAAAACATTTTTAATGTCAAAATACAAACACAAAAACACTACATTTGGGAAGAACAAACAAAGTGACAATTTCATGAAAATTAATGACTACAATTTATATTTGTATAATTTGTCTGAAACCAATTTATACCGATTATAGTGTTTTTATAGCCTTTTTGTAGCCGTCGATTATTACCTTAGAAAAAAAAAAAAAAAAAAAAAAGCCAATTGCAAGCACCGACGAGTATCAATTTCAGATCTAAGAAGCTCAGATCGTCTCCTCCAATAAATGCAATTAACAATTAATGGAAAATTTAAACATGAGGTATGCAGATAGCATATATTCAAATTGAATTGAATTGAATAAAACTAACTTGTTATTCAGAAGATTCTTCACAGCCACCACAGAATCATCGCGTAGAACACTTCTATACACAATCCCGTACCCTCCTTCTCCGATCACATTCTCCTCCGCAAAATTATTCGTCGCAATTTCAAGCTCATTCAAACTGTACCACTTTCCCCACCCTAAATTACTCAAACCCTCAGCCGACACCGACGACGACGCGCCATCGCTCCGACTCGTACCCGATTCGTTACTCCCCGAATTCGTATTCCCTAATTTACCTTCAACAACTTTGATTATCGGTTTAATCTCTTCTTTCTCGTCATCATCCTTCTCGAACATACTAATTTTCGATGTTTTCTCAATCGATTCGACATTGATCGCCGGCGAGACCAAAGGCAACAGTCCTGAGCTGTGCTTCACACGCATCCTACGACGTCGTTTGGTATTCAAATTCCGACGGATACAGAGGAAGATCAAAACGAGAACTATCGTCACGACTACAACGGTGACGGCGATAATGACGTAGAGTTTTTGCCCAAGTATTGGTGTTTTTGAGGTGAGACTAACACCGGCGGCGGTGGACGATGTGTTACCGGAAACCGCCATTGTTTCCGACGAGATCAGAAGTTAAAAAACAAAGATCAAATGGAGTGATCTTGTGAAAAAATTTCTACTGGAGGAAGAGCATTGTTTGTTGTTTAGAAAGAGAGAGAGCATTCAAACGGACATAATGATGATGGCGGAGAGAGTGGAGTAAAACACATTTGGGTTTGGTTTTATCAGATTATTACGGTAGTGCCACTGCATTACAAATCGCCAAAAGAAATTCATTGACCATGTGAAATGACATAAATGCCACCAGCGTCGGCGTGTTTACAAAGTCAAACTTCCAAAATATAACCAAATTGACAACAAACAATATTTTATAGAGCAGGTTTACAGATTTGGTATTGGGTTTAATGATTGGAAAATTGGGTTAAAGAGCCATATAACATTGACATATTGGTTTCCTAGCCATTTTTCTATCTTATTGACGAAAATAGACCCTGCAGGTCCGCTACCTCCAGAAAAAGACAAAAAAAATTGTCGGTCAAAGCCAGATCCGCCATTTCGTCACGTGTCACGATCTCACTCAACGACAGCAGAGGATGGCGGAGGTAGAGGACCTGCAGGTCCGCGGACCTGGGTCTATTTTGGTAAGTAAGAGTAACAATTTTTATCTGATAAATATTTACCGGATAAAAATGTTGCATATGATGTCGTTTTAATGGACTAAATCTTTTTTTTTTGGAAAGGGTTGTCCTGGGCCTTTGGCCCAGACTAATCCCTTGGCAATGAAACCGACTGCTAAAGCATGCAGCCCTGAGGTTATACCCAGTGGCCACAAAGTTGCGAATACAGGGAATCAAACCCGGGTTGAGCGCTATGAACTCCCCAGGTAATTGCCGCTACACCACAAACCTTGTGGTTTAATGGACTAAATCTTTCCCGGTAAGTTAAGTGAAAGTGTTGACTATTATTGGTAAGTGTTTACCGGGTAAGTGTTGGGTATACAGCCCGTAAGGGTTGTTAACTTCTAGTACTTAGGTCTTTTTATATGGTGGTAATATTGCCATTTTACTTTTATAATATGGCATGACATTAGAAAATCTTAAATCAAACCGTAAAATAAAAAACTTACATAAAAAGTTGACGATGCAAGCAGTAGATATTGAGTATAGAGCAGAGCAAGCTCTTGAGGTTGGGGAGGGGGTCATTTGTATTTAAAGACATGGTACAGATAGTTTAAAGCCTAACAAGTTGTTTTGCGTGGAACCTTGAATCTATAACAATTTATGTTAAATAAACTCAAACCTCAAACTATATTAATTGTTTATTTGAATTATGAGCTCGTCTCCGAGGTGAACTGATAGTAAATGAGGGATCTGGTTGATATTGATGAGTTAGATCTTGAACCATTGGTCATTGTTCAACTAGGTTTCGGTTTTCATCGATGGCCGTTGTACCAACGGTTGTTGAACCAATGGACATTGTTTATTGAGGATTCTATCTCATTAGGTTGGGAGTAAGATATACGATAAATGGAGTAGGGTGGGGGAAACACGGGCTCCCTGAGAAAAGTGATGCGAGAGGTGAGATAGATAGAAAATGTGGAGAGAAAAGAGTGAGTAGAACTAAGGCTTTATTTTCTTTTATTTTCCTAAAATGATAATTTACATATAAAATGATCAAAATATCCCTCATGTAAGGGTACATGATTGCAGTTAACAAAAAAATTCGACAAGTTAATGGGAGGGACCGAAACTGAAGAAAAATGCATACCATAAAAATGTTTTTGTAATAAATGAATTACAGAGACAGACGTAATAAAACCCAAGGACCACAGGGACCAAATACGTAATTTACTTTATGTTTTATACATGTATAAGTTGGGGCAAATCAAGCAAGAATTTAAAAAATGTTGATAATATATGACAACCAACTATTACTTCACATGTATTTATTTAACAATGAGAAACTTATGGACATGTATTATTTGTATAACAACGAGGTGGGATTAATGTCCGCGCGTTGCTGCGGATGGAAAGAAATATTAAGACCATAAATTTGAGCATGACCAATTATGAGAACAAAACATTTTGTGTCTGTTAGCAGCATCACTATAATTTACAAAATGCCCTATGAGGATGATGTGTGTGTATGATAGGAAGCGAAAATAAATTGGCAAATGGTACATTACATCATTAAATCTAAAAAAAGTTACATTGTTATTAAACCTAAATTAAATTATAATAAAAATATGAATTAAACAAATTTTACATCATTATTAAACATAAAATAAGTTATGATAAATTACTTTATTAATAAATAAAAAATTGGTGCGTGAATCACCTACAACTATGGGCTTGGATTGATGGGGAAGACGGAAGGTTTTGGGTTGGAGAAGACACAGTCATTGAGATGCGATGCATGTTAAGGGATCTTTATTTTATGCTTATATAATAAAAATAATTTTTATAATATAACTTTTATTTATTTAAATTAGAAAATGGAAAAGTTATAAATGATCGAAATGTCATTTACTTAACGGTCAGGAGCTAACAACTTTTAGTTTTGATGACCAAAATGTTACGCAAATGCAAAATCGAAAGTCTATTTTGGAATCAACAAATTATGGGGACTAAATCCAAGAGGAAAATAAAACTATAGGACCAAATCTGTAACTCTAAAAACATAGGACTAAATCTAACAGGGAGATAAAACCTCAAGGACCAAATATGTAATTTACTAAAAACCTGAAGGACCAAATATGTAATTTATCAGAACACTGTTCATGAACAGTGTTCTGATAAATGTTATAGTATATAATATGAAACAATACTATTTTTTGACATGTATTACATTTAATTATGTCCTTGTATATGTACATGTACACATATATGTGCGTGGGGTGTGTATATATATATCGGCAAAGGATCGAGTGAGAAGTTGAGGTTAACGTAAGAGCGTGAGAAGCGGATCTGAACCATTGATCACTTTTAATCAAAATGCTCACCCATGAATTGTGGCTTAGATTAGAATTGATCCGGTATATCTCATCCTAATGTGCATCCATTTCTCATCCAACAATTGATAATCACTTCTAATGTTAACCTCAACTTTTCACCAAAACCCAACCCTATCTATACTATATTATAAAGCAGGGATAAAAAAGTCTTAAATACAAATTATTATGCATAAGGTACCATTATTTTATGCAAGATTTTAAAAATCTCTTAATTTACAAGTATCAAAGCACAAGATACATATTACTACTGCAGGCTTCTAACACCCACCAATTTGTTATGTGCATGGTCTTCCTTTTATGCAGACCTTTCCATTTATCACAATTAATTAATATATTATATTACTATAAATTTGTTTTAATTATATTATTAAATATGTAATTGAATTCTAACAAAATACTTAATTTTGTATATAAAAAATATTATATTATTAAGGCTAAATTAAACAAATTTATAAAAAAAAAACATTATCACTTTCTCAAAACCATCTAAAATCGTACTGTAAATCGACAAAAAAACAAAAAATAAAATGAAACATTAAAATCGTGATGTATCTCGCTGCATTGCGTGAGTACGCTTCTAATATACTTTTAAAAGAATATAGAAAATAATAGTACATTATTGAACAAAACAATTGATATAATATTTTTATATTTTCAATATTGAGTTTTAGAAATTTCTTTAAATTTAAAATTTATAGTTGTTTGAGATGCTCTAAATTACTTATTTGTTTGTCAAAACACATTTCCTTATGCAACATGTAAGTAATGCAAAAAAAACGTAGTTTTTTTTAAACCGATGATGATTTTATTTAGACATAAGGCTAAGATGTTTTAGATATAAAGCTACATATTTTGTAATATTTTGACGAAAATCATCCATATATTTATGTCTTTATTTTAGGAATCGTATAGAAAGAACAAATACATATGTTGCAGACCAGCTCCTATTATCATATGTTTTTTTAAACGTGGGTGTCTGGACCATCTTCCGTACACCTCAAACTAAATCCCATGAACCATGGGTCCTAGAGAAACAACCAGGAAAATCCATATGGTCTTTGAGGAACTCGAACCGATGACTTTTGGAGAGGAACCCCAAAAACCCAAGCCTTATTGCGTGTGAGTTAACCACTCACTCGAGGTTGATATATCATGTGTTTAAAAGCTTACAAGGTGGTTAACATAAAAACAACAAGAACCACTTATTAGAAATCATCTGAATCCATAGCATTACAACCTGATATTTTGATCAAGAAAACCTGGTATCAGCATTCTCGTAAGCGTGGAAACCGACCACACACACCTCGGGAAGATCATGTCCATTATGGGTTTCGACAGCCATGATCTGTTGGTTCTCGATCGCAAGTAACGATTTCCTCTTAAGTTGTTGTTGTGGAAGAATGATTGGATGAGTCCAATTTCTCAGCGAGATAGTGGTCAAGCTTGTACTCCTCATCATCTGCAACCAAACAGAGATATACGTTATATGATTGCAAAACATGAAGAGTAATAATCTATCTATACTATATTATAAAGCACTGATAAAAAAACTCTTAAATACAAATTATTAGGCACAAGGTACCATCATTTTATGCAAGATTTTAAAAATCTCTTAACTTACAAGTTTTAAAGCACAAGATACATATTACTACTGCATACTTTAACACCCATCAATTTGGTATGTGCAGGACCTTCCTTTTATGCAATTTCCATGTAATTGATTATTTTTTCTAGATGTCATTAAAATATATAAGATAATCATTGAATTCTAACAAAATACTTATTTTTTTATATAAAAAACATTATATTATTAAGTCTGAATTAAACAAATTTATAAAAAAACAAAAAATAAAATGAAACATTACAATCGTGATGTATCTCGCTGCATTGCGTGAGTACGCTTCTGGTATATATAAATTAACATAATTTTATTTAAGAAAAATCCCAAGGCTTTACCAACACTATACCAATAGTCATTCCCCAATTCAAAAATTACACTAAAACCCCCAACCTTTAACTTTATTTGCATAGGTTGTCCCTCTTGTTGGGAACTGGAGATTTGTTTAAGTATGATTACTGCTGCCAGTACAACATGCTTACTACTGCTGAGCCAAATTACTAATGCTTGTAGAAATTAATACTGCTAAGCATAGTTACTACTGTTGGTGAAGATTAATACTGCTCAGAGTGTTAATGCTGCTATGACTTAATACTGCTTATGTGATAATCTTGGTAAGTCGCACAGATCAAGGTTTGAAGATAATCATGGAAGGTTGAAGATAATTATGGAAGAATATACTGAAGATCTTTTATGTTTTGTAATTATCTTTTATTTTCAGTATATGTATAGTATTATTCAGAATAGTTTGTAAGACGAGTATTTTGAGTTTTTGTTTTGAGAGAGAATTGACCTCAAGGTTTACAACCCTAGTTATAGAGAAGTAGAATTCTTCTTGGTGAGCCTGTTCATCAAGATTGAGGTTTTGTGTGAAAGCTTGTAACTTTAATCATTCAATAAAGTTTACAAGTTGTGATTTCTACTTTACTGTTACATTGATATTTGATTATTAAAGTGTTTTTCCGCAACTTCTTTAATATTGTTTCTGAGTTTCATTATTCTTGTTAAGAATCAGATCCTGACAAGTGGTATCAGAGCTTAGTATTCTCAGAAACCTTCATTCATCATGGACAACACAGTTGAATCAAGCAGTACTCTTGTTTCAAAGGTTCCCATGCTCAAACCTAATGAGTTTGACATGTGGAAAATTAGGATCAAGCAGTACATCCTCCTTACAGACTTTTCTATGTGGGACATTGTTGAGAATGGTCCCTCTGTTGAAGGTAAAATTGGACAAGATGGAAGAAGACCACCTCCAAAAACTGATGCTGAGAAGAAAGTGAGACAATTGGAGATGAAAGCCTTAAGCACCCTGCTTTTGGCCATTCCTAATGAGTATCAACATCAGTTTCACCACTGCACTGATGCTCAGATTCTATGGAATGCTTTAGAGAAGAGATTTGCTGGCACCAAGAGCACTAAGAGGAATCAAAGGGATATTCTCAAGCAGCAATATGAGAATTTTACATCTTCAAAGAATGAGTCTATGACTCAAACTTTTGATAGATACAATAAGCTAATTGGTAAGTTGGCTACTGTTGGAGTCCAGATGGAACAAGATGATGTCAATCGAAAGTTCCTCAGATCTCTTGGAGATAAATGGACCATGTACATTGTTTCATTCAGACAGAATGACAAATTGGAAGAAAAGGAACGGGATGATCTATACAATGATCTGAGAGTGTTTGAATCTGAGGTGGAAGCAAAGAAGAAGCCTACTAGATATGTTCATAATGTTGCACTCCTTTCAGCATCAACTGATTATACTGCTAACCCTGAATCAGTTAATGTTGCTAATGGAGTAAATCAAGAAAAAGGAAATGAATATGTTAGACCACAGTCTCATTGGATTCAAGATCATCCAATCTGAAGATCGTAATCTGAAGCTAAAGCCGGAACGTCGACTCTCGATATAAAAGTCTATGTCTATTTGTAATAAATGTCAATGTAATTTAATGTAATATGTTTTAGTTTACTTAGATCTATATATCTAAGTTAAAGTATTGTAATAGTTAGTTAAAGGTAACTTAGTTAGTTATTTAGTTTCTAGTTTATATTAGATATAATATCTAGATTTAATATCTAGATATTAATCTTGATAGTGTGTTCAACACACTTGCTAGATTTTAGGTGTCTCTCTAGTATCTCTCTAAACAAAAAGATCAGATAACTTATCACACATACAAACACACACATCAAGGTGTAAAAGAGAGAAAACATAGAGAACACAAAGCAAAGCTTAATCGATCAACCTTGTAATCGTTATTTTATATATCAAACAGGTTGGTAATCTTATTGTGTTGTTTCTAAGAACTTGTTATAAAGTATTGTTGGACCGACAATTGGTATCAGAGCCTGATTAAGATCAAAACAAGTTTTATAAAGAAAAACGTCTCTGTGTTCTTCAAGAAAATCGAGTTTGTGATTTTGAATGTTTTAGGTGTTAGAATCGATCAGGTTGTGATCGTACTACATGCTAGATCGAGTTGTTGCTATTTGATTTCATTATTAAGCTTAAATCGAGTTCCAATTTGGTGATTTTACGTGAAAACAGTCGAAGTGGGTAAGTTACTGTGCCATCGATCTTATTTCGAAAAAGAGTGTTTTAGTGAGATCGAGTGCTTACATTCAGTTCTAGAAGTGATTCTAGACACATTGGTAGTGTTTGGTTGTGCTAATCATTGCAGGAACAAAGATTTAGACGAATTTTGCAAGTTCAGGACGAACACCCGCATTCCAGAGGTTGAATAACCCGAAAAGCTCAACTTCTCGGTTCCCAAGTGACCCGAAAAGCTCAACTTCTCGGTTCCCAAGTGACCCGAAAAGCTCAACTTCTCGGTTCCCAAGTGACCCGCAAAGCTCAACTTTTCGGTTCCCACTTGACCCGCATTCCTTACTTTTCGGTTCCCACTTGACCCGCATTCCTTACTTTGCGGCTCTCAAAGGACCCGCAATCCTCAAAAACTCGGGTCCCAAAGCACCCGCAAAGCCGAACTTTTCGGTTCTCAAAGGACCCGCATTCCTCAAAGACCCGCATAGCTCAGAATCGCAAACCTCACTTAGAATATTTTTCTGAGAACTTTTCGAACCTGTGATCAAAGGACCCCCGTGCTAAGTCTGCCTAGGGGGACAAAATTTCTTGTGTGATCAAATTTTATCTGTACTAACGGTCATATCAAACAGTTCTTTTTGCACATCAAATCAAACAGGATGACATCCAGAGAAGCCCTTGCAATAGGAACTGACACCAAGCCACCAGTTCTATTCAAAGGAGAATACGAACAGTGGAAGGATAGGTTTCTAAACTTCATTGACAGACACGAGCTGGGTGATTTTATCAGAACATCTATTGAAGAAGGGATTATGACACCACCAATGACGACTCGTGTAATTGATAACGTGCCTACTCAGGTTGAACTGAAGTATCACGAGCTACAAGATGATAACCTCAGAAGAGCCAAAGGCGACAAATTATCAAAGTCATACATCTTACAGGGGATCCCAAATGAAATATACGTCAAGATTGACAGTTACAAGGCTTCAGGTAAAGAAATGTGGGATCAGCTCGAGAAAATGATGCTGGGTTCAAAAATTGGAAATCAACTGAAGATCTCCAACTGCCTAAATAACTATGAAGAATTTAGAGGCAGGGTGGGAGAAACCTTAGAAGAAACCTATGACAGGTTTGTGACATTGCTGAATGAACTTAGAAAGAACAAAGTTCACAAATCTCAAAATGAGCTGAATATCAAATTCCTTAGTATTCTTCAACCTGAATGGAAAAGATTTGCTCGTCAGATGAAGCAAATTAAAGACTTGAATGAGATTCCACTTCACGAGGTATATGAAACCCTCCGTCAGAATGAAGAAGAGGTGGATGAAATTCTGGATGAGAAGAGACAGAGAGGAAAGGTAGTTGAAGACACAGTCGCCCTTGTAGTCAGAAAGAAGAAGAACAAGGCGACTGTATATGAATCAGATGAAGAAAATGAAGGTTGTGCAAACTCAGAATCAGATGAAAACGATCAGCTGAAGCAAGCAATGATGATGCTGACTAGTGCCTTTCAGAAAAGGTTCTACACAAAGCCAACATCAAATAATCAGAGATATTCATCTGGTCCGAACAACTACATTCATAAAGAAAGGATTGAAGGTAGCAGATACGAAGGGAAGAGATTTGATGGGAGAAGATCAGAGGAGAGGAAACCAGAAGAGAGAAGGTTTCAGTCGGAAGGAAAGAGGATAGAGGAGAGGAGACCGGAAGAAAGGAAATTCAAAGCTGAAGGATCAAGTCATCCAGAACCGCCTACATGCTACAACTGTGGTAAACCAGGTCACTATGCCAAAGACTGCCGCAGATCTAAAGTCAGAAATTCAGACTATTACAAGAACAAGATGCTTCTTGCAAAACAACAAGAGGCAGGCAAGGCACTGATGGCTGAGGACGAATACTGGCTCGATCACTCAGATGATGAAGAAGAAGATGATGAAGATAGAGAAGAAGCTGTCAACATGTGCTTGATGGGCAAGATAGAATCAGATGCTGAAGCTGATTCTGACAATGAAGAAGAGGAGGTATGTAATCTATCTGATTTAGAATTCATGAATAAAATGCATGCCATGAGTATGAAACAAAGAAAGTTAGAATCTAATCCTAAACAAGATAATGGTGTCATGACAGACAAAAACCAGTTGATACAGAAACTTAGCAATGAAATTGCTGAGAAGAAAGTATTAATTGAGGTTTTACATAAAGATAATAACACCAACGCTAAGGAAAAGACAATAATTCTAAAAGAGAATTCTGATCTTAAGTCTCAACTTCTAAAGAGTAAGATAGATATTTTTGAGCTTAAAAAGTTGCATGCTTCTTGTACAAAAGAGAACTTTTCTTTGTTAGGAAAACTAAAAAGTTTGGAAGAGAAGTTGTATAAAATGGGTCAAACTGAACAGACTATTTTTCTGAACAAACCCAAAGAGGAAACAGAGAGATGGGGAATCGGTTATAAGAATCCTCACTGTCTAGAAAAGGGGATGTCTGAAGTTCCTGGACTTTATGATCATCTTAATATGCAATTAGCCCGCAGACTCCCCGCGTTTAAAACTTTTTGGACTAAGCTATCAAAAGAGGATGAAGCCAATGAAACGGAAAAACGGATGAAATCAGCTAAAGTTCATCTTCCATTTTATTATGCGAAGTTGAATAATAGTTATGATGAAAACCCAATATACAAAAAGAAGGAAACTCTTTCAAGTGATTTCTTTCTAAGTTATACTGAAAAGGAAATGGAGGCGAAGCCTATTAAAGGTAAACTATATGTCCCTCCTCTCGTTTTAGAACGTAAAATTTCTGAACTCGAGAATTCTTTATCAGATGCAAGACTTTTGATAAATATTGAGCAAAACGTTTTTTCAACCGTGTTTTCAAATTCTGTTATTTCAAAAGCTTCAAACTCTAAGGATTTGTCTGGTTCATCAAATAAAAGTCTTGATTTTTTGAACTTTGACGGTAGTTCAGATGATGGTTCCAATCTCTTTGACTTTAATACACAACTTCCCAACCATTCATCTTTTGTGAAGAAAACTTTAAGAAAAACCAGTAAGCATGTGAACAGTGCAAAATCAACAAAAGCTTTCGTTGATAAATCAGTCTCTGTGAACGCTAAGAGTGCTAAAGGTAAGAAAATATCTCAGCATTCACAGAAACCGACCACTACTGGTAATTCCAAGAAGAAGCATTTGTTTGTTGCTCCAAGGTCTAACTCACCAGCTTTACATGTTTCAGATCTGAGAAATCAAAGGCCAGAAGCAAATTCTCTGTGGCAACCCAAACGGAACCTTGACAAGACCGTCTTAACGTCTAGTAGTGTTAATTGTAATAAGACTTCGCTTACTAAAGATGTTGTAATTGCTGATATTGCTGTTTTGAACCCAAAATTTGCTGTTTCTCGTAAACAATATACAATGAAGCAATTATTTCAGTTATCTTTATCTGCTGAAAAGTCTTCTTTTTATGATAAACATATATCTATATCTTGTCAAGATTCTGAAGATTGGTTTGGAAATTACCATGTGCATTCATCTCATACCAATTCTTCTCATGCATTTCAAAAGAAAATAGGATCCAATTTGAAATGGATACCAAAATCATGTGCTAACACAGTAGGACCCAAATTCCAATGGGTACCTAAGGTGAAATCTGTGTTGCAGGCACACAAAGCTTAGAGAGAAAGCGACTTCTGATTATGTACAGATCAGGACTCGTTCTTCAAAGTCAAAAATAGGTTTTTGGATAATGCAGTTCAAAACCCGAACATCGAAGATCAAAATAGGCTTTTGAACAAATCAGTTCAAGACCCGCACTTCGATGACCAAAGTGTATATTCCAATGTTGTCATATACAAATCTAAATTTCTAATTTTTCTTATGCAGACTAGTCATACGTGGTTCTTGGACAGCGGATGTTCCAAACACATGACAGGTCAAAGAGAGATACTGTCCAATTACAAAGACAAATATTGTGGAACAGTAAGATTTGGCAACGACCAGTTTTCTCCAATCATGGGATATGGTGATGTACAACACGGCAATGTAACTATCAAGAGGGTGAGCTATGTAGAAGGCTTAGGACACAACTTGTTCAGTATAGGCCAGTTCTGTGACAAAGACTTAGAGGTCAACTTCAAAGCCAAGAGCTGTTCTGTTCGCAATGAAGAAGGCGAAGAACTCTTGGTCGGTACACGAGAATCAGACCTCTACACAATAAACTTATCAGATGTCCAGACTGACAAACAAGTTTGTCTACTATCGAAAGCTTCGATGCAACAAAGTTGGTTATGGCATCGACGTCTTTCTCACCTCAACTTTCGGTACATCAACAACCTGGTCAGTGGAAAGCTCGTCAAAGGACTTCCAGAGCTGAGATATGAAAGAGAACATCTTTGTGCAGCTTGTGAGAAGGGCAAGATGAAGAGGGCACCTCATAAACCGAAGCCTGAACCAAGTACAAAACCTCCTTTAGAGTTATTGCATATGGATCTATGCGGTCCAATGCACACTCAAAGCTTAGGTGGAAAGAAGTACATACTCGTGATCGTGGACGATTACTCACGATACACATGGGTCAAGTTTCTACGTTCAAAAGATGAGACACCTGATGTTCTCATTACATTCCTGAAAACGACCCAGGTGAATCTGCAGAAACCGGTCAAGATTCTAAGAACAGACAACGGCACAGAGTTCAAGAACAACAAAGTTGAAGAATATCTCGAATCTGTCGGGATTTCACATCAATACTCTGCTGCTCGAACGCCTCAACAAAATGGAGTAGTTGAAAGAAGAAATCGAACGCTAGTCGAGGCTGCTCGTACTATGCTAAGTCATTCCAACTTACCTCTATTTTTGTGGGCAGAAGTTGTTTCGACCGCGTGCTACACACAGAATCGTTCCATGATACATCGGAGGTTCAAGAAGACTCCTTATGCGTTAATCAACAACCGAACACCGACAATCAAATACTTCCATATATTTGGATGTAAGTGTTTCGTACTAAACGATAGGGAGAATCTTAACAAGTTCAGCGCTAAGGCGGATGAAGGGATCTTCATTGGATATTCCTCGACATCAACTGCATTCCGAGTTTATCTGAAGAAGTCAAAGACGGTGATTGAAAGCATCAACGTCACCTTTGATGAAGAAATGGCTTCCGAACAACAACGTTCAGAACCCGTTATAACTGGAGTACTAGCTTCTGGGCAACTCAGTCCAGAACCTGCGTCTCAACAGAATAAATCAGACGAAGCTTCAACTTCAACTAACCATTTATCTGATTTAGATTTATTATTTGAATTGTTTTATGATGAATTTCTTGGATCTAATGTAAAGAAATCTGTTGTGGTTGACAGGATGGAAGACTTAACGACTACTCATCCAACCAGTTCAGATGACTCTATTGAATCAAACGCCCCGATTCAACAAGAAATTACAATTCAAATGCCGACTCCAATAGTTGAAGAAGTGACAAATGATAAAGAGACAGAAGTAGCTGCAACAGTAGAAGATTCTGTACAGATCCATCTACAGCCAGTTCAAGCTGTACCTGCTGAGCCTTTTGAACCTGCCACTTCAACTGAAACCATCACTCCTCCTGAACAAACAGAAGAAGGTACAAGTGGATTCTTAGATGACACAACTGACATACAGTCATCTAATCCACTGCCTCATGAACAAAAATGGACCAAAGAGCACCCGATAAGCCAGATAATTGGCGATCCATCAAAACCGGTGCAAACTAGGTCAGCATCAATGAACCTGTGCATGCATGACTCCTTTCTAAGCAAGTTCGAGCCAACACGCGTATCGGAAGCACTTGCAGATCCAGAATGGGTGATCTCAATGTAAGAAGAGCTGAATCAGTTCAATGCACTTAAAGTCTGGAGACTCGTACCGAAGCCTAAAGGTAAAACCATTATAGGTACGAAGTGGATTTTCAAAATAAAGAAAGACGAAGATGGTACCGTTATCCGAAACAAGGCAATACTAGTAGCCAAAGGATACAGACAAGAGGAAGGAATAGACTTTGACGAAACATATGCTCTTGTGGCGCGATTAGAGGCAATCAGAATGTTTTTAGCCTACGCAGCCCACAAGAACTTCACGGTCTTTCAAATGGACGTGAAGACAGCATTCCTCAATGGAATTCTGAAGGAGGAAGTCTACGTCTCTCAGCCAGAAGGTTTTGTCAACCAAGAGAAGCCGAATCACGTTTACATTCTCGACAAAGCTCTCTACGGTCTGAAACAAGCACCTCGAGCCTGGTATGATGTCCTTTCCACTTTTCTAGTCAAGTCTGGGTTTTCAAAAGGTACGGTGGATACCACTTTGTTTATCAAAAAGGAAAAAGCCGATATCATTTTAATTCAAATCTATGTAGATGATATTATCTTTGGTTCTACAAATACTAAGTACTGTAAGAATTTTGCAAACCTTATGGTGTCTAGATTTCAGATGAACTTGATGGGAGAGATGAATTTCTTCCTTGGTTTACAAGTAAAACAATTTTCAACGGGTATTTTTATCAATCAATCAAAATACATTATGGATATTCTTCGGAAGTTCAAAATGGAAAATTCAAAACCGATTGGTACCCCAATGGCACCAGGTACTAAGATTGGCACCGATCCTTCGGGAAAGGCTGTTGATGTTAGGACTTATCGAGGAATGATAGGTTCTTTAATGTATCTTACTAGTAGTAGACCAGACATAATGTTTTCAACATGTCTTTGTGCACGATATCAGGCTAATCCAAAAGAAATCCATTTGTCTGCTGTAAAGCGCATTTTCAGGTATCTAAAGGGCACTGCAGATCTCGGTCTGTGGTATCCTAAAGATACTAGTTTTGAACTAACAGCCTACACAGATGCAGATCATGCAGGTTGTATGTTAGACAGGAAGAGCACGTCAGGACATGTGCAGTTCCTCGGTGACAAATTAGTAAGTTGGGGATCAAAGAAGCAACTTTGCGTTTCAACTTCCACGGCAGAAGCAGAATATGTAGCTGCTGCTAGATGCTGTTCTCAAGTCTTGTGGATGAGAACTCAATTACGCGACTACGGTTTCCACTTCAACAAGATCCCGATCTACTGTGACTCCAAGAGCGCCATCGCAATCACAGCGAATCTTGTTCAGCACACAAAGACAAAGCACATAGACGTCAGTTATCACTTTATTAAAGATCATGTTGAAAAAGGAACAATTGAACTTTTCTTTGTAAAGACTGATTATCAACTTGCCGATTTGTTCACCAAACCCTTAGATGAAAAGAGGTTCAACGTTCTTGTCTCTAAGCTTGGTATGCTAAATCTTAAGATATAATCGGTAATTACCTAACAAAGTTTTCTATTGTATACTTTTTCATCATTTCTTCATTCTTAACTCTGTTTGATATCTGTCATTCTATCAAAATGTTCATGATCCAAGGGGGAGAATGAGAAGAAATTGACATCTGGTCAATATTACTTCGAGGAGGAGCTCATAAAATGTTGCATGTACCTTTTAATGCCAATTTTTTGTTATGCAAGATTTTAGGGGGAGCTCTTCAAATCAAAAAAAAAAGGGAGTTCGGACATGACTTCTGATTATTTCAAATCAGGACTCATACTTTAAAAAGTTTTACTGCTTTTTGTCTTTTCATTAAAAGTGAATAAATTTTTACTTTGACTTGACATTAGACTTTTGCAGAATTTTTGAGAGAAGCTTACAAGTTCATATTTCTATGACTTAGAGCTTAGCTTTATGAGATGGGAGATCATACGTAAAGGTATAATTCTATATCTTCATCTCACATATGGTTGAAAGAAGGACAACTTTCAATCATTGGAAAACATTGTTTTTAATGTTCAAAACACTTCCCGATTTTTCATCACATTTTATATTTTGGGAGTGTATTTTAAATGTTTTCATGATCTAAATTGTGCTTTAACTGAAATAGTTAAACCAATCTGAGCATCACGTGCATCTAGGAAAACAAGGAATCATTGTGCTAGGAAATAACACAACTTCTATGGAATCACCTTAACCAGTGATTTCTACCCTAGAAGTTAATCCTTAGTGATTGAGTGTGAAAATAGAAAAGGAATGAGTGTGATTAGAGAAAGCAAAAAGTTTAAAAGAAAGAACGTGTGAGAACAGAGTTAAAAGAATATCAAAACTCTGCACCAACTTTTTCTGAGCCGGGTAGCCACCATTCTAGTGATTCACAATTCTTTGGTGAACATTATTGAAACAGGCAACTAGCCCATGCCAACTCTTGATCAAACCTCACTATCTACTCATTTTCTTCTCAACAAGAAAGTGTTTCACATTTTCAAAGGGGATGCAACACATATGCTATCTGATTTTCATTCGGAAAATCTAGATATTGAAAAGAAGGAAGTCTGCCCCACCTTCGCACTTCAATCATGCACATTGAGTCTGTGTTTAACTTACTGTTGTCTCAGTGGTTTACACAATTTTGAGCCAATAAACAATCATCCGTGCTTAATTCTTTCAAACACAAGCACGAACACACAAGGAATTAGTTTCTTTGTCATAACGTTTATAGAAATTACCTTTGTGGTGTTTCGATGATTAAATGGAAGCCCTGGGGGAGTCAACATCAAACAGCTCCTTTCCCATGTGTATTCGTTACACTCAGTGACTTAGTGTTACTGACAGGCATGATAACTGATTCATTAGTTGATTTCAGGTGTTACACGACACATTTGTCTGGATTTGCAAAGATCTAGATGAATCTCTTATGAATTGACGAATCAGGGGCTCTAACCGCAAGATTGACATTTCTTACCACAAATTTTTGATAAAGTCGTTGCACTTAACATCAAAAAGGGGGAGAATGACTACACAAGAAATGGCAAAGATCACATGTTTCAAGAATCACGTCTACTCTTCAGAAGGGAAGATTGTTAGATTGAAGACATGCTGAATTTAGAGAAAGAGATTGCATCTTCTGAGCTGAACAAGAAGACTGAATTGGATAAATCTTTTTATTAAATGATCTTGATCCAAAGGGGGAGATTGTTAGACCACAGTCTCATTGGATTCAAGATCATCCAATCTGAAGATCGTAATCTGAAGCTAAAGCCGGAACGTCGACTCTCGATATAAAAGTCTATGTCTATTTGTAATAAATGTCAATGTAATTTAATGTAATATGTTTTAGTTTACTTAGATCTATATATCTAAGTTAAAGTATTGTAATAGTTAGTTAAAGGTAACTTAGTTAGTTATTTAGTTTCTAGTTTATATTAGATATAATATCTAGATTTAATATCTAGATATTAATCTTGATAGTGTGTTCAACACACTTGCTAGATTTTAGGTGTCTCTCTAGTATCTCTCTAAACAAAAAGATCAGATAACTTATCACACATACAAACACACACATCAAGGTGTAAAAGAGAGAAAACATAGAGAACACAAAGCAAAGCTTAATCGATCAACCTTGTAATCGTTATTTTATATATCAAACAGGTTGGTAATCTTATTGTGTTGTTTCTAAGAACTTGTTATAAAGTATTGTTGGACCGACAGAATATGTTTTTGAAGCCTTTCTTTCTAGCCATGGTAACTCCTCTTTAATCAATGATGACTTGGAACAGCTTCATCCTGATGATCTTGAAGAGATGGATATTAAATGGCAGATGGCCATGCTTTCTATGAGGGTGAAGAAGTTCATCAAGAGGACTGGGAGGAACAATTTCTCCCAAAGAAGAGAAGATGGAGCAGGCTTTGATAAGTCAAAGGTGGAGTGCTACAAGTGTCATATGAAGGGACACTTTGCCAGGGAATGCAGAATTGGAGTGTCTCACAACAATCACCAACAAGCTGAGACTGGAAGCTTCAACCAGAACAGAAACTCTGCTCAAGCTCTTGTTTCTCAACAAGGAATGAGGTTTGACTGGAGTGATCAAGCAGAAGAGGTCATTCAAAATCAAGCTCTCATGGCAGAGGTATCTGATCTTCCAACTGAGGTACTCTCTAATCTCTGTTCTCAAACTTGTATAAACACTGTTAAAAGGTACAGGGATCACAACCAGAGTATGAGTGATGACCTTAAGAGGTTAGAAAAGGATAGAAAAGACTATGTGAAAACTGTTGAGAGGTTTGAGGAACAAATTAAAGGTTTCCAAGCCAATGAACTTCAACACATATGATACAAATTACTGGAAGTGGGAGAAAAATGATCTAGAAATCCAACTGACAAAGTCTAGAGAGGAGAATGAAAAGTTGAGAGGAGAGCTAGACAAGGTTAAGCTAGATGTGGAAAAGTTTTCATATGCTTCTAAAGCCATGGATTCAATTTTAAAGGTCCAAATCCATGATAAGCTTAAACCAGGAATTGGGTACAATACCACACCACCACCATACAACAACAACTGCATCCCTCCTAAATCAGACTTGCTAGAGACCAAGGATAGGAAGGACTTGCATGAGGGAGCCACTAAGATAGATCCTTTAGATGAAGTAGTTGTTAAGGACAAGACTGAGAAAGAAGCTGGTAAGAGTAAGGACAATACTGTGAGTGGTGAGATTCCCTTAGAAAATAACATTCTTACCAATGAGGGTGGTGGAAGGGATTGGGTCAAATCTGATGACGTAGAGAAGACTGGGGGAAAGTCTAAAAAGGTCCATTACAAGCAGACTACAGTTGTGAATCATGTTCTTTGCAAACAGTGTGCAGGTAATAAGTCTGAGCCCCTAAAACATGATAAAAGGAGGGGCAATCAAAGAAATTGGAATAATCAGTGGGCTCAGAAACAAGGAGTTGATCTGAGTAGAGTCATCAGACCGAAACCTTGTTTCATATGTGGCAAAATGAACCATCTTGCCAAGCACTGTTATTTTAATCCTATTAACCAAAGGATAAATTTTCAAAGATCTGTGCAAAAACCCTTTGGTTATAGGAAGGATGAAAGGAACCATGTGGCTAAGAAACCTGTTAAATCTAAAAGCCACATGAAGAAAAAGACTGTAAAAGAGAGTGTCAAGATGTGGGTTCCCAAAAGCACTAAAACTGTTAGTACTGCTACCACAAATAGTGTTGCTGACAAAGATAGTGCTGCCAGAAGCAATACTGCTGCTATCAATGTTAGTGTTGCTGAGAGTATTAGTACTTCTAAAACTAACATTGTTAGTACTTCATCAGATGTTAATACTGCTAACTCTGTTAGTACTTCTAAAATTAGTACTGCTTCTAGTGTTTGTGCTTCTAGACCAATCATCTTGACAAAGTACTCCAGTAAAGAGTATTCTAAATTTAAAAATCTCATCAAAAAGGAGTGTAAGTACTTTGATGAGAAAGGGAGGCCCAATACCACTTTGGCTTGGGTTCCCAGTCAATACTAATTGATTTATCTTATGTGCAGGGCAACCAGCAGCTCAAGGGAAAGAGCATTTGGCATGTTGATAGTGGTTGCTCTAGGCACATGACAGGGAACATGGCTTGCCTCAAGAATTTCAAGAAAATTGATGGAGGGCATGTTGCCTTTGGTAATACTCCAGATGGAGGTAAGATTAGTGGTAAGGGAGATGTAACAAAAGGTAAGATGACCTTTGAAGATGTTTACTATGTTGAGCAGTTAAGGTACAACCTGTTAAGTGTATCACAGGTTTGTGACAAAAAGCATAGTATATTATTCACTGATTCAGAATGCATTATCCTTGCTCCTGGATTCAAGGTAGTTGATGAAAAGATGATACTACTAAGAACTCCAAGAAAGGATAATGTCTATTGTTTGAATATGGAAACTGTTTCAAATGATTCATCCTTAAACTGTCTTGTTTCAAAAGCCTCTTTGGATGAATCATCACTTTGGCACAGAAGGATGTGTCACATGAACTTTAAAACAATGAATAAACTTGTTAAAAACAACCTTGTAAGAGGTCTGCCTTCAAAAGTCTTTTCATGTGATGATCATTGTGTTGCTTGTCTCAAAGGAAAACAACACAAAACTTCTCATAAGTCCAAAGAGTTGAACACAATTTCTTCTTCTCTTTAGTTGTTGCATATGGATCTGTTTGGTCCTACAAATGTCATGAGTATAGGTAAGAAATCATACTGCTTAGTTATTGTTGATGATTACTCTAGATTTACTTGGGTGTATTTTCTAAGGACTAAGGATGAGACAAGTGGACTGATCAAATCCTTTATTCTAAGAATTGAAAACCAAACAAATCAAAAGGTAAAAGTCATTAGGTCAGATAATGGTACTGAATTTAAAAATCTTGACCTAAACACCTTTTGTGAGGAAAAAGGAATTGAGAGGCAATACAGTGCTCCTAGGACTCCACAACAAAATGGTGTTGCTGAGATAAGGAATAGGACACTGATTGAGGCTGCTAGATCTCTGTTAGCTGATTCAAAACTTCCAATTACTTTCTGGGCTGAAGCAGTTAATACTGCTTGCTATGTCCAAAACAGAGTTCTAGTAGCCAAGCCTAAGAACAAGACACCATATGAGCTTTTAAATAAAAGAAAACCATTTATTGGTTTTTTCAAACCTTTTGGGTGTCCTTGTACCATTCTCAATACCAAAACTCACTTAGGAAAGTTTGATAGCAAAGCAGATGATGGTTTTCTTGTTGGTTACTCATATCAGAGTAAGGCCTACAAAGTGTTTAATTCTTCTTCTAGAATAATTGAGGAAAGTGACAATGTCAAATGCAATGAGAACTCACCAAATCCTATTGGTTCAAGTCCTCAGTGGTTATTTGACATTGATTCACTAACTAACTCTTTGGGTTTCAGTAGTGATGATCATGCAAGATCAGGAAGTAAAGGATCAGGGGATGAACAAGTACAAGATATTATTCCTAAGTCTGTGATCTTTCCCATACCTACAATGAACCCTGTTGAAATATGTGAAACGGAGACTGTTACTGAACCAATTCAGAGTGAAGAAGAAAGAAGAGATGAGGAGAATCCAGAGCATGAAGAGCCAGAAGTAGCTGATGAGATCCCCTCAGCTGACTTAAATGACTCCAATATAGATGTGGGAATTAATGAAGAACCTAGTCATCAGACAAGAACTCAGAAGAATCATCCTCCTGAGCTGGTAATAGGAGACATCACTTCTCCTATGATGACTAGGAATCAAAGCAGACTTCAAGATTTGCAGGATCAGCAGCATACAGTACTCTCTTGCATTCTATCTCAAATTGAGCCTAAGAAGTCTTATGATGCAATGAAAGATTCAAGTTGGATAGAAGCCATGCAAGAAGAGTTGCTACAGTTTAAATTGCAAGATGTTTGGGACTTGGTGGACCTTCCAAAAGGTCATAGAGCAATTGGCACCAAGTGGATTTTCAGAAATAAAAAGGATGAAAGAGGAATAGTAATCAGGAACAAAGCAAGGCTAGTGGCACAAGGGTACACTCAGGAAGAAGTCATAGACTATGAAGAAGTCTTTGCTCCAGTTGCACGGGTAGAGGCAATTAGGCTGTTTCTAGCCTATGCCTCATATATGAAGTTCAAGGTATATCAGATGGATGTGAAGAGTGCCTTTCTATATGAAACAAATGACGAAGAAGTATACGTCTGTCAGCCCCCTGGATTTGAAAATCCATTATATCCTGACAGAGTATACAAACTTAAGAAAACACTCTATGGTCTACATCAAGCCCCAAGAGCATGGTATGATACTCTGTCTACCTATCTCTTGGAAAATGGGTTTAAAAGGGGAATCATTGACAAGACCCTTTTCATTAAAAGAAGTAAGAAGGACACCCTACTTGTTCAGATCTATGTGGATGACATCATATTTGGATCCACAAAAGATCAGATGTGTAGAGACTTTGAAGAGTTGATGCACAAGAGCTTCAAAATGAGTTCAATGGGTGAACTCACTTTCTTCCTTGGGCTTCAAGTGAAACAGCAGAAAGATGGGATTTTCATAAGTCAATCAAAGTATGTGAAAGACATCCTAGATAAGTATGGTTTATCAGACTCAAAGCCAGCAAGCACACCAATGGAAACACACAAACAGATCACTGCTGATCTCGAGGGGGAGGGATGTTGATGTCCATCTTTATAGATCAATGATTGGATCTCTCATGTATCTCACAACCTCAAGACCAGATATCATGTTTCCAGTGTGTGTGTGTGCCAGATTCCAAGTCAAGCCAAAGCAGTCACATCTTCAAGCAGTTAAGAGGATTTTTAGATACTTAAGAGGGCAACCTAGATTAGGTCTTTGGTATCCTTATGAATCTACTTTTGACTTGATTGCATATTCAGACAGTGAATTGGGTGGTGCTAATATGGATAGAAAGTATACTTCAGGGGGATGTCAGTTTTTGGGTGCAAGACTAGTTTCTTGGCAGTGTAAGAAGCAAACCACAGTGTCCTTATCCACAACAGAAGCTGAGTACATTGCTGCTGCAAGTTGGTGCTCTCAGGTTCTATGGATTCAGAATCAAATGCTGGACTATGGGGTAACCTTTCTTCACACTCCAATCCTCATTGACAATAGCAATGCTATTAGCATTGTTAACAATCCAGTCAAGCACTCCAAAACAAAGCACATTGAAATAAGATATCACTTTATTAGAGATTACAATGAAAAGAAGCTTATTCAAGTTGCTAAAGTTCATACTGATAACCAGTTTGCTGATCTATTCACTAAAGCTTTTGATGTGGGTAGATTCACTTTCTTGGTCACAAGTGTGGGCATGATCAACTCTGAATGAGCTCATGTTTAAAATGTGTTTATATACCTGTTATTTGTTTATTTTTCTGGTGCTACTAATCATCTTTCTCAGGAAGTTTTATTGCCTTGCTCAGACTAACACAAGCTTCAACAGTGTAAGTATCGTTAATGCTGCCAGTGCAGTTTTAATGCTGCCAGTGCAAAGTTACTACTGCAGGTTCTTATTACTACTTCAGGTATGTGTTACTACTGCTAGTTAGTTAATACTGCTAGTTGGTTACTACTGCTCTCAGTTAATATTGCGAGTGGGTTAGTACTGCTTTAACTGAAATTAGGGTTAATACTGCTTCTTTTCCGAATTCTATAAATACCCTCTTTGCCCGCCTAAAAGCTCACAACGACTCTTTGAATACTGTTCGTTTTCTCTCTAACTCTTTTCTCTCAAGCAACCAGTGTGTTTAAGTCAAGAATCCTCAAGATGGCATCCATGGCGTTTATTGATGAACACAATGAGATCGCAATGCTTCAAAAGCCTAAGCAGGTTGTTGGATTCCATCAAATAGCCAATTTTCTCAAGTCCAGTCATATAGCTCATGCTCTTACAGTGTCACCACCAATTTACATCGAGCACCAGAAGCAATTTTGGGCCAATGCCACTGCGGTTACTGAAAACGGTGTGAAGTGTATCAAGACAAGGGTGTGTGACAAACTCTTGACAATCTCTGAAGAGGTCATTCGCATCAGTCTACGACTAGACAATGCCTCAGGTATTACCTCTATCTCTAATGAGGATTTGTTTTCCAATCTCACAAGAATGGGGTATGAAGGCCAACTGGGTGTTTTCAAATTTTACAAAGCTAACTTTTCTCCCCAATGGCGTTTCTTTGTTCATACTCTTATGCACTGTATTTCTCGAAAAACTATTGGATGGAGTCAGTTCAGTAGTACCATTGCTTATGCTTTGGTCTGCTTGTCCACTGCCAGAAAGTATAATTTCTCAAAAATGATTTTCAATGACCTTGTGTCAAACTTGGATAATAAAAAGAGTTTGTTTATGTATCCAAGATTTGTCCAGGTAGTTATCACCTCTGACTTGACGGATATACCTCAGTCTAATGCGGTATATGTACCTAAAATCCCCAAGGGCAAGGTCTTTTCAAATATGAAAAGATCTGCCAAGGACTCGGAAGGAGTTGACACCCCATTGTTCTCTACAATGATGGTGGTGTCTCACAACCAAGAAGGTATGGCATCAGGGTCAAGGCCCTCACTAGACCATCCCACTGATAGCCAAACCCAACCTTCAACCACTATATCACTCTCTCAGTCCCTTGTTCTTAAGCCAACCCCAGTTATATCTAAAACTTATACTAAGAGAAAGGTACACAAGGCTCCTTCCCTTGTTGTACCTCTTACAAACCCAGAACCTTAAAGCCCTCTAATGGAGCATTCTCCATTAGAGAATATCTATAGGGAAAACACTGGGGTGTCTCCCAACCCCAAGGAGGTGATCACTAAGGAGATGCATGAGCATGTGGGTGAGAAGGTTGCCACTACTCCTGCTAGCACAGAGGAGGCCAGTGGTAACATCACTAAGACCTTCCCCACGGCAACTTTGAATGAGCAATCATTCAAAGGTCCCGGGTGCCCAGAAACCAAGGGAATATGTGGTGCTTCAGTCTAGCTGGAGATCCCTATTAAACATTCCAATGATCCCTCAAAAGGGGGTAACACTCCTGGAGAAGGTGAGGATAGATATGACTACCAGGAATTGATTTCTGCCATGTCCAACATGGCAACTGAACTGGATTCTCAAAAGAAGGTTGTAAATGAACTCAAGAAAGTCATCATCAACCAGCAAGAAGAAATCAGCACCTTAAAGAAGTTGTTTAAGAAGGTGGTTCAAAGAAGGTCAAAGCAAAGATTTGTGCTCAGAAGAAGAAACCCAGTGGATGATGCTCCCAAAAAGGGGGAGTCAGAAGCTGAGGTCAACATGGAGAATGCTAAAAATAAGGGGGAGAAACATGGAGATGAGGGGGAGTTTGCTGGTGGTAGTGGGGATAAGGTAAAAGCAGTAGAATCAGAAACTGTGTTTGAGAAAGCAGCATAAACAGTTAATGCTGCTGAAGCAAGCAAAGCAGCAGAAACAGTTAATTCTACTGAAGCAAGCAAAACAGCATAAACAGTTAATGCTGCTGAAATAAATGAAGCAGCAGAAATTGTTCAAGAGGTATTAACCGACATCCTTAGCAGCAATTTGGAAGAAATTGAGATAGCTGAAGCATTAATCAAGGCTAAACATGACACTCCTAAGGTCACTTCAAAGACCAAAGGAGTTGTCATCAAATACAATGCTGAGGTTATCAAGAAAGCTAGTGCTGATAAGGTAGCAAGCAAGGACAAAGGCAAAACCAAGATAGTGGAATCTGACCAACCACTTAAAAAGCAAAAGTTGATTGAGTCAGATGAAGCTTTGGCTAAGAAAATTCAGGCAGAACTTGAGCAAGCAGAAAAAGATCAAGTGGAAAAAGATAGGGAGATGGCAAGAGCTCTAGATGCAGAGATTAATGAAGCATATTAAAAGAGTTTGGCAACAGAGATGGCACAGAAGAAATCTGAAATTCTAAAGAAGCCTGTAATGATCA
Organism: Arctium minus; assembly: GCA_954870635.1. NCBI lineage: Eukaryota > Viridiplantae > Streptophyta > Magnoliopsida > Asterales > Asteraceae > Arctium > Arctium minus. The sequence goes on along the minus strand of OX941080.1, from coordinate 24,403,436 downwards.
AAATGGGTGCAAAGAAGAGGCAACCTTCACAGACCTACCTTGGCACTCAAGAGAGAAAGAAGATGATCACTTTCCTCAAAGGTGCTGTGGGAGTCAAAAAGGAAATGTTCACAAAAATGACATTTGATCAAATCAAAGGTTTGTATGAGGCAGAGATGACTAAGTTACAAGGAAATGACCAAGCAAGAGTTGAAATGGAAAAGAAGATGAAAGAGATGCATGACCTTCAAATACAAAAACCCTTTCCTGATGATCAAGAAACTCCAAGGAAGGAAGCTACTCTAGGTGAAAGTTTGAAGACTTTGAAAAGAACAAAAATGATGGCAAGAAGAAAACCAGCTAAGAAACCTAGAGTGGATGAGGAAGAAGCTGAGAAAGAAAAGAAGGTAGCTGAAGAAGAAGGGGAACCTAAGTCTGATGAACATGAAGCTCAATCTTAGGAAGAACCATCCAGTACTTCTGATGTGAATATGTACATGGTGGTGATGGAAAAAGTGCCTGAGCCTATAACAGCTGAACCGGTTGGTGTCAAGCCTGCTGAGATTATTCACTGGGATACCATGAAAGTAGATGGAAAGGAGTATATCAAGCTTAAGAGGAAAGGTGACAAGTTTGAAGTGTATCCTACATGGGCCAAGATTGTAATAGTATGCTCCAGATCTGATTTAGAGGAAATGTTTGAGGTGGGGATGAAATTATATGCTGATAAGCTGAAAACTCCAGGGATACCAGTTACAAAACTTGTGATGGAATATCTATGCATGTTGTTCAAGCCAGAGGAAGTTCAGCATGTTATCAGAAATGTTTTCAAAACCATTAACAACTGGACTCTGTATGAAAGAAGTGGAGTATATGCACTGACTATGGACATAAATCACATTGAATACTTCTTAGTGGATAGAGTCTACAACCATAGCAGGCTAAAGCTGGATGCTATGTTGAATAAAAAGCTAGGTTGTGCACCAGATTCTGCAATGGCAAGATACTTGATCCAGAGAACTATTAATCAAAGTTTGGGGCTGAATCCTAATACAGGATTATGAGCAATGGAGTTTTGGGAGCATCTGAAGAACTTGACTTCTTTTCTCTAAAAGTCAAATTAGGGGGAGATTGTTGGGAACTGGAGATTTGTTTAAGTATGATTACTGCTGCCAGTACAACATGCTTACTACTGCTGAGCCAAATTACTACTGCTTGTAGAAATTAATACTGCTAAGCATAGTTACTACTGTTGGTGAAGATTAATACTACTCAGAGTGTTAATGCTGTTATGACTTAATACTGCTTATGTGATAATCTTGGTAAGCCGCGCAGATCAAGGTTTGAAGATAATCATGGAAGGTTGAAGATAATTATGGAAGAATATACTGAAGATCTTTTATGTTTTGTAATTATCTTTTATTTTCAGTATATGTATAGTATTATTCAGAATAGTTTGTAAGACGAGTATTATGAGTTTTTGTTTTGAGAGAGAATTGACCTCAAGGTTTACAACCCTAGTTCTAGAGAAGTAGAATTCGTCTTGGTGAGCCTGTTCATCAAGATTGAGGTTTTGTGTGAAAGCTTGTAACTTTAATCATTCAATAAAGTTTACAAGTTGTGATTTCTACTTTACTGTTACATTGATATTTGAATATTAAAGTGTTTTTCCGCAACTTCTTTAATATTGTTTCTGAGTTTCATTATTCTTGTTAAGAATCAGATCCTGACACCTCTCCTTAACGGTAGTTAAGTCATTCATTAAGTTGAGTGGTATTTTGGTTGTTTTGTATTTTTTTAAAATAAAAATAAAAAACCCTCCCTACCCCCCACCTTACCCTCTATTTCTTCTCGATCAAAGATTTAGTCATCTCCCTCGTCATCAATCGACACCTTTAACTACCTTCAACCGTTGTTGTTTCCCCTTACCATTAACTAGGGGTCGCGGTACCCCGCGAGAGTGACACGGCGACTATGCCCTTGGCATAGTCGCGGGGCATAGTCGCCCAAACTTCTTCAAGTCCCATAACTTGACTTCTTTCATGCCAAAACTCTCGAAACCCTTAGGAACTTTAAACGAAGTATTTCCCAACAAAACCCCAAGGTTTACGAGTCACAGAAACGTCCGGTTGACAACTACTTATCTAAAATTACGGGTATTACAATCCTCCGAACCTTAGAATGATTTCGTCCTCAAAATCAATCCTTCTCTATGGAACGCCGCCATTTAAAAAAATTGTTCTTAATCCAATTTCCAAAACCGCTAACACGACCCTTACACCGATATTCACGTGTGCTGCTCCTCTTGGGCACAACATACTCATGACTGAGCGAACACTGAACTCTCCAAAGTAGCTTTTACTCACCGGATTACGGTCATCTCCCAACCTTGGGTGACAATTACCACCTCCAGGTAGTTTGTGACCTTAACATTTCACCAAACAATTCCCTTCGGAGCATCACGGATTCGAACTCAACGTCAAAGATGGCAACCAAACTCCCAACATCACACTTGGAAAGATCGATTGATTTCCTATCCAAAAGGAATGCCTTCACTTAAACTTCACCTCATATACAAACCCGATTACATTCCGGTTGAGGTTGTAGCTGCGTTTCTCATAACGTGTCGTTACAAACTAAACCTCAACGTTAAATATATTTCACCGAAGTCAGGATAAACGTTGCGTCGTTGATAAATCATTTTCTTAATCGATAATTCTCGGTTGTCTCCCAACCTTAGATTTCTCATATTACCCCGAAAGCGACTTACGACCTTATCTAGTCATTTCCATCAAGAATACCCCAATCCGAAGTATTCCCTTAGGTACTTCTGATTACGACGCATCAAGGTCTCCTCAAAAATTCATTTGTACATAAATTCCACCTCGACATTCCCACCAAATGTCTCCAAAGATCATCATCACTAAAGAGTTATTGTCCTTTGACGAAATTTCCTAACGACTAGCTTGGTTTGAACCATCGCAACCTTTAAATCCGTTCCTCAAAGCTGACCCGGACACAATGTCTGCAAGGGCTCCCACACTTCCATAGACTCCAACATTGCGTTCCCACCAGAAACATACCATTACGCTCTACAGATAGTCGATTCCCAAATCTCATGAATCCTCGAATTCCTACTGATCCATTCCTAATATTGAACAAGATGTCCTTCCAAGGCGCCCCAATGCGTCCTTCAGGTAACTGGTTAATCCAGATCCGGTTAACACTCAACTCCATTCCAACATCAACCCCACAACATTCCTATAATGCAATCTTTATCACCACGGAAATGCTTAAACACCTCGATACTAAATCCTCAATACCCAGACTCCTTTCAAAAACCACCACCGAAAGGTCGATATCTTCCATAACCCACCGGGTTACATCCATACATTCCAAGATCCAATGACCTCAAGAAAACAAGTTGACGCCTAGGACTAAACGGTGACCTCGAAAACGTGGACATCCTGCCCAAAATTCCATTCCAGACGGATTATCGCACTAAGGTTGACACCTAATAGAGAGCTAAAATTTCAAATCTTACATCTCTAACCGACAGATCACCAAAATTTCCTTTAATCGCGGAACCCGCTAAGACGGTACACCAACCACATAAACCATGGTGTCACACCGACGAGCAACCCACAAAATCGAACCCAATCTAATCGTCCACAAATACCTAAACTTTAACTCGCATGATTACCGAAGCATAAAATCACTCCTTAATAACTGGGAAACTTGAATCTACTATTTCCATAATACAAGCGCACACAGATTCCAAAAGCTCCACGCCCTAAATATCAAGGCTGGCCGCGAGTCGGATCATCCGACGCATCAAATCCCAAGGGCTCCCTTAGTCCCTAATTACAACTGTTCTTACGCCAGGGTTTAAATCCATAGGCCTAATGAGTTCAAGGCTTTTCGACCAATACGCCAATTCGAAGTTCATAAAACTTTCAAATACATAAACGGTTAAACGATTAGACGTGCGGTAAAAATACTCTACCGTATAACCGATAGGTTTCAAAATTGATCACCAACATGGCACACATGAAGTTATTTCCAAAAACACCTTTGACCCACACCTACGTTAAATAGGACAATAATAAAGTACGCGCAACAATTTACACTATAAACGTGAAAACAGGTTCTTGCACCACAACACGTGCAATAAATGTTTGTACAACTCCAAACGAGAATTTCGCAATTTTAACTTTAAAAATTCTGCCTCTCTAACCAAAAGACGTTGTGGCAAAAGAATTTTTCAACAAACCCCATAAGCAACAATTCATTCCCCAAAGGCGGTAAGATAATGGGAATGCAAATAAGATTTCAAATCGAGTTTAAAGATTTAATTCGCATAACTAAACACATTTGGTCCAACAAAACTTCAACGACAAGGATGTTGCTGACTCGATAAACGCATTGCAGAAATTTCTATCAGTAAAAGTGGATGATTGAATTACGATCCGAACAAAAGTCTTGTTTGAAATAACGAAGATCTTTTTCATGTTTACACACACCGACGTTATAATTAAATCCAAATGCAAGAAGTATGCAACGAATGACATTTGTATAAAATTCAACATTTAACGCACACAATGATGCATATGCACATGTTCTCAAAATTATTTACGCAACGCAAAATGACGTAAGACGAGACACCCTAAACCCAACTGAATTTTCGCGAGACTCATTAACGCTAAAATCATGCGGTGTCAAAATCTTCATTTCTCAACAGAGAGTGTAAGGAAAACGGCAATACGCTTTTAGTATCAAACTTTTAGGAGTTTCCTCCTTTTACTGAAATGAAAGGTAAACTAACACTTTACAAAATTTACATGGGGCACGACGCTAAATAACTCGCAAGTTTATATGAGGCAAAATTTAAAACTCACGCATAAAAGGACATTGCATAAAACAGTACACCATGAAATTTAGCAAACTCGCACAAACTAAAAATCCTCAAGAAATTCCGACTCAAAACGTGGGATTAACCTTTCCTTTAAAACCATCAACATACGTGGAGATGATCCAATGTCTAGGTTAAAATCTCATAGTTACTTGCCCAATACCCACATAACATCATATCATGGATATTACAATATCCGAAAATAACGTTACACACAAGACGTGAATAAGGAGACTTTTGATTACAATTTGCAATTATGTGCAACAAAACAATTTCAAGTATGCTTAAGCTCACAGTTTCAAATCTGATGCGTGTTAAATGCTTTACCCAAAACTTTATGATATAAACCACTTTTGTTTTACGAACATAAGAAACAATTTATGCAAATTTATTTCAGAAATAAATTTAGTGCATGAATTTGATCGGCACTTGGCATCATAGGACTACCCTTCCCCACAACCCGACAGACTATCGTCATCCGGATGCATCAAGCATCTTAAAGTCACAATCTCAATAATTTGATAAACTTACGAACTTTCCTTGAAATAGAATCGGCCTAACAAACTCACGAATATAATCCAACCAAGATTTCCGACCCAAGAGGATCAACCTAGTGACCTCCTCGCACTTGGCTATCACTCCCAGGTGATCTTGATATAAACATCAATCCTTCCTCAGCTGACTCACTTAGGAACTTTCTCACTACCCCAACGGTCATCATTTCGAGGTAGCGCAAGTGTATATCTGTAGGATGTAGGTCCACCATAACACTGGCCAAGCGCTATTATGAACGTACTGTACATGACCATCCTTGCGACCCTCGACAATTTTCCCGTTTCTAGCGATTATTCATCCTCAAAACATCTTATTTTTTGGTACCTAATGTGCAACTCCACTTATCTTCGCTTATAAGAACGCTAGTTTGAGTCTAGGCATCCTAAAATCAATACCTAAACTCTCAAACTTAAGCTCTGATACCAACTTGTAACACCCTCAAATCTGAAAATAGCAACTTATTTAAAATTCCTAAATACATCAACAAATACCTTGAACTACAAACATAAATTGAGAATCAACCTCAATATTCCCCTTTCATCTTATACATACATTCTATGAATAGGACGGGTGTTACTAAACCCAATAACAAGTACTATCTTTAATCCTGCGGAGGACTTAATGCTCATGCTTAGTCTCTATCTCCAACTCGCAGAAGACTTAATACCCAAGCATAGTCACTATCTCCAAACTGGGACCTGATACACATGCCGACAAATAAAAAGGGTTAGGCTTAACGCCTAGTGAGCTCAAGAGTTTTAACATGAATGAATGCACAAGTAAAATCATGCTAGAAACAGTTACAGTTCTTAACAGCAGTTAACCAATCAATCACGTAGATGTGGAGTCAACGGGAGCGATCCATATCTCCAATCCGGTTCACCCAAAGAGGCAATGCACCTTGAAGTCACTTTCACTGACAACCCAAAGGACCGACACGCATCGGGGACTAACGTTTAGGAAATTCCCCGACGGCGGAGGTCTAGGTACATGGGAGACTACCGCCTTAGGAAATTCTCTAGATGTCACCCACCTACATTCCTATAGTGAATCACAGACTTGGTTCGTCCACATAATGCATATAGGAGGTCTCAAAGATGTGTTTCAACCCGTTAGTCATTCGGGTATCAACCAAGAACACAATATTACTATCCTAAGCATGTAAATCCATCATATGACATAATATCCATTCAAATACTTCGTGAGAATATAAGGTCGCCAAAGAGGCATTCCAACGAGGAATCATCATAATACCAAGATATGCATAAATGACTCATGGTAAGTTAACCATATACAAATTTCCACATAAATCCCCAAACACTTGTACATTAAATAAGAACACTTGAGAAATCACATCAATGACAACACTTTAGATTCAACTTATTTCCGAACCGGTTTTATGAATGCAACATACTCAGAATGCATAACCCATGAACTTAGGTTTCAATTGTACAAAGTCATTAAGAATGCATAATGCCATGAAATGAACTCCATTTGTACAAAATTGCTACGAACCCAATTATGGACATTTTATATAATTTCACAACCCAAGTTTACCAAACATGAAACTTATTAATATACCCACACTTTGACCAATATCAAGTAAAACACACTTTTACTTCAAAATACCCATTTTTGGCATGTACACCGTTTTAGCAAATCAACTTGAACTCATCTTGCTAAATTTAGGCTAAATCTAGATTTCACCCAACGAGCTCTTTTGAAAACCGCTTGAATCCTCAAGCCGGAAACTTCCAAAACCTAGATCCAAATATTTCAAACCATAAATACCCATACTCAACCATTTAGAAGCATTTCCCCCAAACAATATACCAAAACCCCAAACGAGATCAAAACCCTAGTTTTCTCCAAAACTTACCAAATCCGAGATTTGAGAAACCAAACACTAAGAAACCATTAATGAAGCATTTATAACTTGTTGCAAGGAAACTTACCAATAAAGATGATGAAACTCTCCGAGGACACCCAATCCAACACTTCAACCCGAGCTCCCAACACGAACTTGATGAGGAAGATGAAGATGGTGGTTTTGTGGTTCAAGATCCCACAAGCTAGATGATGAAGAATCTTGTGGTATGAAGAAGAAAAGTCTCCAAAATGGGTTAGGGTTCGGTTTTAGGGTTTGGGAGAGAAAGGGAAGAAGATAGAAGTGAGAAATGAGGAGAATGGTGAGAAATTCGGCTTTAACAGCCCCTCAGCCCCCATCCGCGACATTGACACGACGACTGTGAGTCCGTGATCGTTACCAGATAATCAAACAACAAACAATATATCGATTACCAACCTGTTTCTGATTAACAATCGACGATTACAAGGTTGAATGCTTTGAAGCTTGTTGAACTCTCTCTCTGTTTACACCTTTTGTGAGTGTGTGTATGTGTTATGTATGTCTGGTCGATGTAGAGAGCCCAACTAACAATATCAAACAAATAAACATAATATCTAGATATTAATAATATCTAGATATTATATTAAAACTAAAGACAACCACTGGAGATGGAGAAATCCACTATCATGGAGAAAACCATGTAAAAACATCATCCAAGGTGGAGAAAAATCATTGTGGTGGAGATGGGGAGGTTGAAAGAGATGTAGATGATATATAGGCACCAAAACACCACCAAATATGGAGAAAAGGGTTTCGTTGGAGTCGGAGAAAACGGTAGAGATGGAGGTTGTAGGCATAGGAGGGGACGAGAGGAAGTAGGGAGACAGTGGTCTTGAAAGGGAGTTAGGTTTAGTTTGTTTTTTGTTTTTTAAAAGTTGTTTTACAACTTATACACAAGCTTAAAGACTTGTATATTAACTTTTATAATTAAAAAAAATGAGTAAATTACACCGTAGGTCCTCGTGGTTTGCTCAAAATCTAGATATGGTCCCTCTTTCAATTAACATTTTATTACGAGCTAGGTCCCTATCCCTATTGAAGTTAACCCCAATCTGTTAACTCAGGGAGTGATTTGATCATTTTATTGTTTTTTAATCTCTTTTCATTTAAAAATTTAAATAAATTATTTTTTATAATGTTTTATTGATATATTAAATAATAAACATTATACACCACACCACTGATACAAAATATATACACAGAGAGACCGTTTCTCTCGTCGACCTCCCTATCATCGGAGATTTTCCTCCGGTTGACCCCCATATCCGACCTCCCCCCACATGCACAACCTGTAGCCATCATCTCCCTCCTCTTCATCGTTGCCATCTTCAATATCTTATCCGACCACCAATCTCCGAGCCCGTTACCACAATCATAGTGTATGCAGAGAAGAAGGAATGATAGTTAGGTTATCGACCAACGATGGGAACAAATGATCGGAGTTTGTTGGTGTGGTGAGGGAAGGGTCAAAGCGGATTGCATGTCAAAGGGAGGGAGAGGTGACGGACATGTGGCAATATCGAATTGGTGTATGAAAAGGAATTTTAATTAATAAGTAAATTGATCAAATTACACTCTAAGTTAATGGATTGGAGTTAACATAGTTAAGGGAAGGGATCTAGCTCGTAATGAAATGTAAACCACATGAATACTCAGTATAATTATTTTGAAAGAAGGATCATATCCAGATTATGAGCAAACCACAAGGACCTAGGTATAATTTACTTTAAAAAAAAATCAAAATCCCCTCAACTCCACTTATATGTCGTTTAGAAAGGATTTATTTAATTACTCTATATTATATTTGCATATAATAAAGTTTGAAACTATGCTTAAGAGTATTTTAATACACATGCACTTCTATTCATGTTTTTGTTTCTCTTCATTTAAAATATTAATTTATATAAATAATATTTTTTTGACTTACAAAAAATACGATGTTTCTATTTTGTGTTGGTATTAAACAAAATACAATGTTTATTTTTTGTAATATTTTGATTATATTTCAACTTTTTACTTATCAATTATTGTTGCTTATGAATTCCTATTTCCATTTTTGTTCAATCTTGTCAATGAACATAATAAAATTATGATATAGAACATTTTTATTTCTTCAAAAAAAAAAAACATTTCTATTAAACGATAGATAAATTAAATGTTGTGTTTTTCGAAAGAAAAAATAATATAATAAAATTATGTGTTATTCATATTAATTTACCAAAACTTAATATAAGAAATTAACTATTTATATATAGCATAATAAATAATAATCTCTAAAAATATTTTAAGTTAATTTATAATAAACTCAATTTTCTAAATAAATTTTACTTAAAATTTGATGAATACTTAATATTGTAAGATTTATATATATATATATATATATATATATATATATATATATATATATTTCATTGTACACATGAGAACAAATCTTAACCAGTGATCAAAACTTAGAAAACTAATTAATGGTTAATACATAATAAGGTTATTTGGGAAGTGGTTAAGGACAAAATTGTAATTTTGAATCAAAGCCTACTTTATTTGACTTTTTATTTTTATTTTTATTTTTAATTAAAAAAAATTATCCCATTAAACTTTAAAATAATTTATCTAAAAAATTACTAATGTTTTAATCAAACAAATTACATCAAAAAAACGAGAATTTCGTGCTCTTCGATATGACATCCATCTCGATATAGTTTTTTTTTTCGTTTTAACCGTTTTTACATAAAATTATATATATGTGTTATATTCATTACGAATATGCATGCACGTCATCGGTTTGGATTGTTCAAATGTCTTCAACCCGGTCAACCTAACCTGTGAGCACCCCTAATTCAGGGGGGGTCAAAGAGGGTTGGGGGTTACATCAATAAGAATAATATATTATTATATTTGTTTAATTTTCTAATAAAAAAAAAAAAAAAAAAAGACCTAAATACCCTAAGCTAAGGGACTTTTTAACGGAAATTGGATAGAAATACCAAATTCGAAACAAAATAGTAACCATAATAATAAAAAATGTGTTGATCTTAAAACAATAATGAGACATGATAGCAAATCACAACCACAAGGACTACAAATGTAATTTACTCTTAAATTATATATATTTTTTAGTTAATTTCTTTTTTTTTTTTTAAATAAAACATGCATAATTTAATGTTGACTTTTATGGATGAGTGGTATGGTTTCTAAATTATATGAAAAAAAGTACAAACTTTTTTAAATATAACATTATTAAGGGGCCGTTTACCAAACGATTACCCGGATAAGCGCTTACCAATAAAATTTAACATTATCACTTACTTAGCGGGTAAGATTTTAGTCCACCAAAACGGTATCGTATGCAAAAAATTTCTCGATAAGCGCTTACCGGTAAAATTTACCACTGTCACTTACTTAGCGGGTAAGATTTTAGTCCACCAAAACAGTATCGTATGCAACAGTTTTCCCGGTAAGCGCTAACCGCGGTACGAGTCTTCGCCATCACTTACCAGGGTAAGTGATTGCCATCTTCATCCATAAGGTCCTATGACTTGGTAAGCACTTACCCGGGTAAGCGTTTGGTAAACGGCCCAACTTCAAATATATTTGTTATATCAAAAAATTTTCATTTTACTAACATGTATCTAAGGAATTAATGTCCTGTTAAGGCATTAACAAAATTCATAACAAAGTTTTGTATTTATCAAAATTAGTATTTAGTAATTGAAAAACTGATAGAAAATAACGAAAGTAAAGAAAATTGAAAGCGAAAAGAGCAAAGAGAGAAGTAGCAATCATGACGTCATCTTAAATAGAATTTGGTCTTTGGTTGATCACAAAGTGTAACGTTTCTTTTTCTTTAGAGTAAATTACGATTTTCGTCCCTATGGTTTATTGTTTATAACTATTTTCGTCCCTGATTTTTAAATCTTGCTTTTTTGGTCACTGTGGTTTACATTTCATTTCGTTTATCGTCCTTAAGTCTAACTTTATTAAATTCAGACGTTAAAATCAAGGACATTTTAGTCTTTTACCTTTTAAATTAGTTTTCTATTACAAAATAATAATATTATATTATATATTTTATTATATAGTATTATAATTTCTATTATATAATAATATATTACTAATATTAATTTAAATATATATCAATATATGCCATCATTGATTCCTCCTAGAAAAGCTCACCAAGGTCAAGCAAACAACTTTTTACCACCCCATCGGCGCCTACCTTTTCCTCCCCCCCAACTCCGGTGAACCAGACCGGTTTCTTTGCACCGATCTCCTTCCTCACTCTTCCCTCCCGGTCGGTCTTCTTTCCCCCGCCCCTACCTGCTATCGCTGCTCCGACCTTAAACCGCACCATTCCAATCTCGATGTTTAACTTGATTTCGATTTTGTTTTTTGGTTTCGGTTATCGATGTTCAACCTTCCCATTCGATTATGTTTTTGATTTTGCAGAGTGAAAATCACAGAAAGAAGTCACTGGTTTTTTTTTCTTTTCTGCGGAGACCGTGGTGGTACAATGGTGCTTGCGTTCCTAATGCTAGTGAGGAGCAAAAATTGGTTACTGGTTATTTAAAATCAAGAAGTTAGGGAGCAGTTAAGTAAGAAATGGTGATAATGTGACATCAAACCCCCAAGTTTGTATAGATTAGATGGTTTATCTATAAATGTTCTCCAATTGTTTTTTAAGAAATCAATTTCTATTTTTTGGTTGAATGTTCCTGGATATTTTTTGGTTGAATATTCATAATTTTCAACTTTTTACTCGCCGGAGAAAAATAGGTTTGACCGGAGAAGAGCCCATGATTAGGGATTGATTTTAAGGAACAAGACACTGGAATGATATTATTGGATGAATTTAATTTTTATAATAGAAAATCTAATAACAAGGTAAAAAGACAAAAGTACCCTTAATTAAATTGACTATTTTATTAGAATTAGTCTCAGGGACGAAATACAAAACAAAATAGAAACCATGAGGATGAAAAAGGCAAATTTTAAAGACCAACTCTTTTCTTTATTACTAATTATTTTTAGAGTAAATTACATTTTTGGTCCTTCTGATTGTCACACACTATCAAATTTGGTCCCTCTTTTAAAGTAATTACAATTTTAGTCATTGTGGCTACCATTTTGTTTCACTTTTGGTCCAACCTTAGTTAAAAATCTAGTTAGCTATTTTGTCTTTTTTTCATTTGTTGTTTTATTAGATTATTTACTAATTACGATTTTAGTCCCTATGGTTTTGTCCTTTTTACATTTTTCTGTTTCTTATCCTTTTATTTTTCATTTTTTATTTTATATCCCTTATTATATTAATGATAATTTTAACTAAAAATACATTAAAAATACGTATTTTATTTTATAAATTACATTTTTAGAAAAGTTTTGTCGGTAGATTTAAAGTGAGGTAAATTTAAACTTTTATTTAATTTATCCGATATATATTTGCAAATCCATCTACATTAATCCAAAAAAACATTTTTTATTTTACGTTGGATTCAAAAAATGTATCATTTTTTCTTATTTGTATAAGATGAAAATCAAAATTTATCTATATCTATTAATAAAAAATATTTCATTTTCAAATATTTCATTTGATTAAATGTTTTTTCTAATGTGTATCAAATAAAAAAATATAATATTATTATTACTTTTTTAAATTTTGACATAAATTTATCGTAATAAAAAATAAATAATCAATTAATAACCACATATTTTCTTTGTTTTATACTAAAAAGTATATGTCTTCATTTCTTTGCTTTTGAAAAAAAAATACAGTTTTTTATTACAAATATAGTTTAGTAATTAAACAATAATTAAATTTAATATAGTTTAAGTATTAATTACACTATGTTTGAAATTATTTGGTTGATATATTTTAATTATTAAAACTATATAGTTTAATTAAATTATTAAAACTATATTTTCTATTACTAAAGATTAAGTATATGAAAATGTGTGGTTGTTGATTGGTTATTTATTTTGTCATTACGATAAATTTAAGTTGATACTTTGTAAAAAAATGAACTATAATATTATAAAGTTTTTTATTCAATACACATTTAAAAAATATTTAATTAAATAAAATATTTTAAAAAGATACATTTATTATTAATGGAAATAGATGAATTTCGACTTTTATCTTACATAAATAAATAAAAATGACACATTTTTCGAACCCAACATAAAATAGAAAATGTTTTTTTTGGATTAGTGTAGATGGATTTGCAAATATATATCAGATAAATTGCAAATTTTTAAAAAATATTCAATGGTTAACTCATTTAAAAAGTACCGGAAAATCTTTTCTAAAAGTGTAATTTACAAAATAAAATATGTATTTTAAGTATACTTTTAATTAAAATTATCATTAACATGACAATGGGTATAAAATGAAAAATAAAATGATAGGAAACACTAAAATAAAAAAAGACAAAACCATAGAGACTAAAATTGTAATTATTATAAGATCTAATAAAACAAGAAAAGGCAAAAGGACAAAAATAGTTAAGTAAGAAGGTTGGTAGAGGGACTAAAAGTGAAATAAAATGGCAACTACATGAACAAAATTATAATTAGTTTAAAAGAGGCATCAATCTTGATAATGAGTAACAACCACAAGGACCAAAATTGTAGTTTACTCTTATTTTTAATTTTCTTGGTTTTTAGTCGGTGGAATGGAACCCTCTTAAGGGGGTTACCGTTGGATTTATCATAATTTTGGTATTTATACAAATCAAATAAAAGAACTAAAATTTAAGATATTAAACATTATCTATTGTGGTAATTGTAACACCTCTAAAAACAGAGATAAATTTAAACATGTATTGGTTGAGTAAATGACATCTATATAAATAATATCACCCAATATGTGAAAATTGTAAAACGTTTACAATGAATAAGTATTGATGATAATCAACAACCTACTAATCTAAGTTAATCTAAGTTTAGATTATAGACGAGTGTTGCTATTATCACCAAAAGAATGTTATCCCCAAACAACGCCTATTACAAAAGCTATCGATTCAAAAAATGCCTCTATTGGAAATTAGTCGCTCTGCTCAAGCCTTTGGAGCCCCACCGCTATGAGAACCTGATATATATATATATATATATATATATATATATATATATATATCATTTGAGAAAAATGTTACGCTTAATGTCTAGTGAGTTCAAGCAGTTATAGAGTAAAGTTGTAAAACATTAAAATTGAAAACATAGTTTTAATCAAGATATTTCAATTATTTAAACCATATTTACCCTTGGAAGGGCATAGTACATCATAAGATGACGGGGGAGGCCCGATTTACCATTGATAGTGACGGGACACAAAAGTAAGTCAGATTACAATATTATATATAGAACTTCTATTATGGTAACATTGGTAATCGAGTTCAACTACTTACTGTATGTAGTTCAAGTCCCTAATGAACTAAGAAATGCTCATTTGCTAGAAGTAGATTATCACGGGTCACACGGTCATCGAGTTCAACCACCCACGATCTTTAGTTCGAGTCCACCGGTGATATAATTCTTGTGTCTAGCCAAGGTATGGAAATAACTATCCTATTTCATCATCAAAAGTTGACTTTTATGCCTATGGATCAATTGCATCTAGTATAAGCTCTTAAGGCCATTAAAAGTGTCCAATCATAATTGATGTATGAACGATTATAAATAATTAATCATCAAGTGGGTAAAATCCCCTTTTTGTGCCAATAACTGATAACGCAATCTTTTGGCATTATTCTAATACCGCAATTCGAGTAATTCTGGCTTGTTTTCTAGCAAACGAGCGTTGATCTTACGATTTCGTTCGAGATTTTACAGGAGTTCAAAATGACAAATGAACTGAAAAAAAGTGATGTTTTTAGTTCAAAAATCAGTCGAACGGTGCATAAAACGAGACACCCGAAGAAACCAAAACAGCAGCTTACGCTGCATTTCCTGCGGCTTCAAAGCCACGACTAATTTTGACACGCACGACCTTCTCGCGGCCTCAAGCCGCGACATAAGTCGCTGAACCCGCTGTTGGTCCTGTCTAGTAGCCGGTTACACACTATTAGAGTTGGGGTTTGTAGGAGGCGATTTGGCAGAGCTTTTTGGTGGTTTTTGAGTGGAGAAAAGTCGGAGAATCATCGGGGAACAAGGAGCGATAACTTCATCATTACGTGTGCATGCGGATTTCACATCTCAGGGAGTCTTTATTTCCCTGTCTAGATCTAGTTGAGAAACAATGTTTAGATTTGTGATTTTATTCTTGAATGTTTTAATTTCCATCACCCCCAACATGAATTAACTCTCAGATTTGGGGGTTGGATGATTTTTCGATTGTTAATCATATAAACATGTGACTTGGATTTGTATTGGGTTTCTCTTGATTCAATGAATCATATGACTTGTTTTTATTATTGTTGTTAGTTTGATCAACCAACAATTGTTTTATTGGTTTTGATCATCTTTGAGAAAAGTAAATTAAGATTAGATTGGTATGTTATTGATAACACCAATTTTTGGTGTTATTTTTATATCACTTTCCAAGTAATTTTGCTTATTTCCAAGTGAATAAAGCTGAATTTTTATGGTTTAAAGCAAGTGTTTCAGGATTTATGTGATGCTATGAAAAAGCCAAGAACGTGTATGAGAAGTAAGGTTTTCCGAGCAAAAGTCGATCATGAAAGTTCTCAAGATTTAAGTGTGAAAAATGACCATTTGATCAAGTGGGTTAAATTTTAAAGAAAAATTATTTTCCCCCAAAACAGTGGCGGAGGCGACTTTGATACTAGTTACTAAAACTAAAGCCACTTGACCAACTCACCTGAAAGCTGAAATCATGGCTAGTTGCAAGTTAGTTGACTTAACTGCAACTAACTTCAAACTAGCTTGGAAATGTTGGACGTTTTAAGGTCTTTTACACCTAGGGTTTTGGATATATCTCATTCTATCGTATAGAGAACGACAAGTGGACGACTTGGGTGATTTTGGCAAGGGAGAAACACCGAATTGTAGCGAGGAAACGATTTGGGAATCGATTTCTACTCCGAATTCTGGCCGATCTTCGTGGGTATTACACAATCAAGGGAGTTTACAGTCCTAGATTTTTCGAGAGAACTTTTTCTTAGATTTATGAATTCCTCTATTGCTCTGTTTATTAATACCCCCAACATGAACTAATCTTTAGATGTTGGGGGTTGGTTTGAGTTTGATTTAAGCTTATTGATATGTAACTTGGGATTTTTATCAGTTTTTCCTAGTTAATGAAGCATATAATTTGGATTTTAATACTTTTGTGAGTTTGATCAACTTTCATCTGATTTGTTTGTTATAAATTAAATTCGAGAGAATTAATTGTTAACTAGAACTAGAATTATATGACTAAGGTGAGAAATTGGATAGAGGTATACCAAGTAAACCTTAGTGCCATTATAATCTTGAATTTAATGTATTTTGAGTTCATGTGTTGAGATCGAGAGATAAAACTAATGTTTTCAAGGTAAAATCTGTTGTTACTTGAGAAAGAACAACATTGATTTTAGTGATTGGGTATTCATTAAAGGGAAAGATTGGTAATTGTTTTGAGTAAAATGTTTATTGGTGAACACCATAGAAATTCCAATCCTCAACTATTTTCTCCATAAAAAGTTTTCTAAGTCGTTTATTGTTCAATTCTTATTTTATTTAATTTAGAAGTTAATAATTTAATTCCAACAATTCCCCTTCTGCATTGTCCAGTTAATAGTGAATATAGTAATTGTGATACTCAGTTTCTAGTTCATTTGGTTCGATACTCGTATTTCCTTGTATATATTAATTGATTCGACCCATACACTTGTGGTTAGATTAGGGGGTTGTAAACCCGCCTATCAAGTTTTTGGCGCCGTTGTCGGGGAACTAGACAACACTGATAGCAGTACCAACTATAAGCGCTATTACATTGAGCATTTTATTTTGGTTTATTCTATTTTCCGCACATTCCGTGATCCTCTCTTTTCCTGTTTCAGATTAATTCAAATATCATATCATGGGAAAGGAAGCACCAGCAAGACTTCCAATGAGGGACTTGGCCAACCTAACTACAGCTAACGCTAATCGAGCCGCTAGATTATCTACCATAGAAGCACCCAACTTTGAGATTAAGCCTGGGTTGATCACACTGGGTCAACAAAATCATTTTGATGGGGCACCTATTGAAGACCCTCACGCTCATATCTGATTGTTCGAGAAGATATGTAACACCTTCAAGATGAAAGGGGTCGCTGAAGATGCTAAGAAGGTACGATTATTCACCTTTTCTTTAAAAGGGATAACAACCATATGGGAAGAGAATTTACCGGCTGAAGATAGGACCACTTGGGCTCGAATGCAAGCTGCATTGCTTCAGAAGTTTTTTTCCACCGAGCTGAACTACACAACTTATGGTATAGATCACACACTTCTCTCAGTGGGATCACGAGACTTTGTATGAGGCTTAGGATAGGTATAAGGATATGTTGAAGAAGTGTCCTCATCACGGACTCCACGGTTGGATGATCATCCAAACATTTTTCAGTGGTTTGCACCCCAATACAAGAATGATATTACTGCAGCCGTGGGGGTGCAATGATGAACAAAACCTATGATGAAGCGATTTGTGACACCCGCAATTTCAAGCAAGCTTTTATACCCCTCTTATATTCAAACGTCACTCATGCACGAAAAATAGGATTTTTGGGCTTCGGCAGGGGTGGTGCGACCATGCCCGGCGACTGTGACAGAGTCATTGTTGCCAAGGGCAATGTCGCGGGGTCTAAAGGACCTTCGGTACATTCAGGGCGAGAGTGCCCGACGATTGTGACATTGTCACTCTCGTCGTGGCACAATTGCGGAAGGGGGTATGGCCGCGGTACATGTGTCGCAAATTCGCAATAGTGACCCGCGACAGTGCCATGGTCACTATCGCATGGCACAGTCGCCGACGGGGTGCAGGATTCAATAAATCGAATTTTTGGGGGCTTTTTCTCATTCCTTCTTTCACCCACTTTCTCCTAAAACTCTCTAAACCGGACCTTTTTGCTTCCATTGTGATTTTTAGCATTTGAGGCACCAAGACTTGGAATTCCCAGTGATTCTTCACCATCTAGCAAGGTTTTGGAAGCTAGAACTAGAATCTTCTCATCTTCATCTTCTTCATCAGTTTTCTAGGGTTTCATTCAACCTTTTTTGCCATTTTGAAGATTGGGAGTTTGTGGCCCATCTTGGTGACCTAGAGGTATTTTGGTTGGTGGGTTGAAGTTACAGTTAAGGTTTGGAAGATTTGGCTTGAGGATTCAGATTTCTTCAAGGAAGCTCAAGTTGGGGTAAAATTCAAGATTTAGCCTAAATCTAGCAAGGTGAGTTCAAGTTGATTTCTGAAATCGGTGTACATGCCAAAATATCCATTTTAAAATGTTTATATGTTTTACATGAAACTATCAACTGTGAAGTTATTTGGTGAGTTTTGATTATTTGAAGTGTTCAACTTTATAAACCTTGTAAAACACCCACATTTGAGATTTTGGGCATTTTGATAAATAAATTATAAGCATTGGCATTTTAATGATTTATTTTATGGAAGTAGATTTTTTGAGTATAAATGCACTTTTAGTGTGTGTTTTGGAAAAATGCTTGATTTTGTGTTACGAGACGTTTTTTGAAAGAATAAATGTTATAAACTCATTTGGAAAAATGATTTGTCCCAATCTAAACCGTGTTGGAGTCTATTCATGTATTTTGGAGCGTGTGTTTGCATAAACCTGGGTTGATTGCGTTTTATTACATTTTATGACTTTTGAAAAATGGTCAATTGATTTGTGGAGCTTTGGCTCGGTTGTGACTTAAATGAGTCTTGGGGGAATTTGCCCAGTTCAATTGGATCAATGAGGAGCTTTGGTTTTACGATGCATTTAATTGCGATTTGATGGGAATTACATGTTTTGAGTGTGTTGTCATTCATTT
Organism: Arctium minus; assembly: GCA_954870635.1. NCBI lineage: Eukaryota > Viridiplantae > Streptophyta > Magnoliopsida > Asterales > Asteraceae > Arctium > Arctium minus. Next base: position 24,384,111 of record OX941080.1, on the reverse strand, counting down.
GAGTCATGTAATGTTTTATACTGTAATGCATTGGATCCTGTAATACCCTAAAAATAGGGATAACAAAATTTTCGGAAAATGGAAACATGGTATATGAACTTGCCAAAGCAATCGAGCCTCCCAAAAATGGGGAAAGAATAATCACCTGTTTAAGTACAAGTTATGATTCTAACAAAAGGAAAATAACAATCTAGTAATCTAATTTCATTCAAAATAAGATTACAATTCGAGTGTTATCCGAAACTCCCCGAAAATGACGTATTCTATAAGAATTGGTGACCCAAAAATCCTCCCCAAGCTCACTCTAATCCGGCTAGACCTTCTTATCACCGGCACCGCTAGAACCTGAGATACACATCGACACCAAACAAGTGTTAGGCCAAAAAGCCTAGTGAGTTGTACAAGTAAAAGCAAACCAAATAAACGTACAGTTCTTATCAGCAGTTAACAATAAATTGTTCAAATGTGAAGTCAATGGGGGAGACCCATAGCACCAATCAAGTTCCACCCAAAGAGTCGATACACCTTGATGCCAACTACCATGAGTGACATCCAAAAGGCCTGGCACATCCGAGGACTACAACCATGACATTACCCCGAATGGCGAAGGTCTAGGTACATACCATTACGGTGGCACCCAAGACTATATCCTCCTAGTGTCTACCGACTTGGTTCGTCCAACATTATTATTAGTAAGTCTCGAGGCAAATAATGCACATGAATAATCCCAATACCAACCATGGGTAAAATGGTAGACCATACATTTCTCATATTGTATATATATACTCACATGACACTCGTGTAAATGGGTTAGCATCAAAGTAAGCATAATTCCACTTCATGATGATTTAGATAGCATAATATCCCATTTCCATAATATGTACTTTATCAAGCTATAACAAGCAACCCATTATGGTAAAATCATCAAAGGATCCAATCAACCCAAAATTAGGTCAAACCAGTTTATTTTTCGACATTAAACACAAAACTCATTCGGATTGTTCATCGCACTAACACTTACAATCGTTGATCTTTCCTTTCGAGCATCTTGTCCAACCATTACCATGTTTTCTCAAGACATAGAATACACACATTTTCAAAGAAAGACTTACTATCAGGTGCGAGCCTGCACCCTTAAACCAGTCACCTGGATTGGTTCCCACACCTTAACTAACATATACACAAAAGCTCTTTAACTCCTATACTCGCTAAGATTTATACGCATGACAAATGACAATTCTTAACATACTCCCCATTCTTCCGATTCACCAGACGAGCTTCTTACTTTCGGTTTACTCGCTTATTGAGACATACGCACTTCGCCTTCTCACGCTAGCCCGAAACACTGATTTCCCATCATTTACGTACTCGGTTTCGCTATAACTCTCACTTGAGGCAATCATTTGGGTTATCACAAAACAATACCCAATGCTCGGTATATCATGCATTACTCACTTTCTGAACACAGTCGACCTATCCACTGAGATTCCGTTATACCCAAGGAATACTTCGACATTCCCATATAAACTTCAAATTCAAAACAAAGCATCATAACTTAATCGAATAGAACATTCTGCTAGGCATTCAGATGGAATATGAGACACTCACCTGATCACAACGCGACCGAGAAGAACACGAGTTCCACTTCTAAGTGGTCGCCAAATTATCACTCACCCTTATTGATCTCAAAATACCAATAACGTATCCCCCAAATTTGAACGTACTTGCCATCTTTGAATCTTTCTTAAAGAATCCCTAAACCAGGATTCGCACCTCCGCTTATCCCACCTTACAACAACATTTCACCACTCAACATCACGGTAACTCAAGTCACCTCGATGACTTACACGTCTGCCTTGGTGTAAAACGCCACTATTTGCCACACAACCAAAACACCGCGCTATCACACCATAACAAAACCCTTTTAATCCTCTTTCCATATATATATCATTTACCCCCTTATTCGCGACGACCACAATACGATTACACGAAAACAAGGTCATAACACGACTTTGACTTCTCAAATATAGATAAACCACGAATCATGGTCACTTAATTCACTCAAATAAGTTTTGAGTTCTTGGTAGCTCATCGTAAACTTCCAGAAACAATTTCCGATGTCCCAAATGCCGATCGATATAATCGATGTGCACTCAATTCAGTTGAGCTATACACTTCTTTCCCAAACGGATAACCAAACCTTAGGTAGTCACCTTTTCATACTAGCGATCTCTCGCTTTCCAGCACTTATCCCATGAGATCCAGTTTAAAGTAAAGCATACGTTTCTTCCGAAAGACCTCCTAAATGATCATACTAAAGGTACTCCTCGAATTCTCAGTTACCTGACAAAGACCTCTACACTGGGCATTTTGAATGGTCGTTGACATCGAAATTAACCATAAAATTGGTGACGCTTCAACAATTTCTCCAACAAACGAGTCTTATTACAAGACCACGTCAATTCCCAACGGATTCTACTTATCCCAACTCACTTTATACCTCCTAGTCCTCGCTTAGTGAAGGCACCAAACTCACTTGATACGTAGTCTTATTACAAGACCACGTCAATACTCAGGCTCAAAGTCAATAACCTTTCATCATAGAATTGCAACGCTATTTATTATCATACTGCTAATAGAAGCATCTAAACAACCTCGCAAATTTACCCCATACATAACCACTCACAAACCACCAGATTACCGAACCAAAAGTCTATGCTACCACTTTAAAAGCGTTACCAACTGCAACATCTGAGATTTTCATTATCCACCACCCTTCTCTAACGAAAGCACTTGAGTTAAATCCCAACCATAACGGCTCAATCAACAATTTCAACTCTTAAAACATTTCCTTAGCTTTAATTGTAACATCCCCCACGACCTAGCGAGTTCATAGCCTTCATGCATGATGACACAATGTTTGAAATCGTTTTACACTTCAAGAAAAAATTAAGAGTACAACATCATAAAATAAACTCGTGCATGCAAAAGGCAATTCACCATGGTTAAATAATCAAGCACAAGGATGTCAATGATTCTTCCCACACCACCCCGTAAAATGAAACATCCCATTGACCATCCAATCCAATATTGATGATAACAAAAATGTATGTATTGAAACTCTTTTAGGCGACTTGAAAAGTTCTGAGCATAATTTCTTATCTTGAGTGAGTCAACCAACTCTCACACTCGTAGATGTGACAATGACATGTCCAAACAGATTTCAGTCATGAAAACTATGTGATCAAAAGTTGTCATGACCGTCACAATAAAAATTAACTCGACCAGAAAAGATGAAACAACTCACCAATTATTGAATCCAAAATTTCCATTTTACAACATAAATATTTTTCCAAAACACAGACTTCACGTTTGCATACGTTGTACTAGCTTCCAAAACAATAGACTCAACGTACACATGAATATTTTTAATATGCAGTGACTTATGCAACCCATTTAGAACACCATGTATGAAACTCCTTTTATCATTGAAGGCTATTCACTCTAACAGCCAACCGTTTGTATTTGCAGCTAATTCTCACTAACACCCTGTTTTTGACCACAAGGTCGGGTTTCTCCCTCTTGTAACAATTTCTGATACAAGTTCTTCCCTGCATTCTCGATCAACCCACTACATCACTTCCATTCCGATCGTGGGTTTGCCAAGTACTCTGTTCCGAACCTTGAGTTGTAAGGATTAACAACGATCACTTTCCCTCCATTATCTTCTTACTCCAAACTTCATAATCACACCGATACTTTTCTCTCACATTCAAGCCACTCCACTGCTTAATTGACGAGTCAAGGACTTATTGCTTATCCCCGATCTTGAATTGAGGTATCTAAGATCCAAACACACCTCCCCCTCTATACTAATTAATTGATATAACCAACCCCAGAAATAAAGTTCCATCAGAAATTTAAAACATATAGCTACATACGGTGCTTCTCTATAGAACCCTAAAAGTTCTACTTTTAGCTGGTTCATTGACATATCGAACACAGCTCCTTCCTAGAGGTATCAACAATTACCCCAAAACATCCTTACTCAACACACCAAACCTTGCCAATGACTTGCAAGATTAGAGTTTAATCCATACTACTACATTCAACAATCATCTCTACATGACGAAACTGATAAGACCTCAAAAGCAAACACTCCATCAGGACTACGCGTGATAAGGTTATTTAAGCACATACATGTACCTGTAAATTTGCGATTACACTGGCCAGGTGGAACCCCAAATTTATCTTACATGACAGTCCTCACTACCTTATCATTATCGCTCCTGGAGTGAAATTTCTCAGGCATCCTATCCCTCGGCTGCGTTTCCTAAGTTCTCAGTTTAAGTTTAGGCCCATCCGATCACCTAAATCACTTAAATTATGGCTCTGATACCAAATGTAACAACCAAGATTTCATACCAAAACATAACATAATATAAATCCAATACCAAAGGTTTACATTCACAAAATCAAGAATTTAAACAACGGAAGTCTTGACTACAACCGAGAGTTTCTAATTTAAACGGTAAATGAACTAAACTAAGCCTTCACTAGAGTCTGCTAACAGCTCTACACCTTCTCTTTTCCATTTTCGGAAACACCGCAAGCGTTTCTTCTTGAAAATGGGTTTTTAAGATTGAAAAAAGAGGGTTAGACCGTAAGGTCTAGTGAATTCCTGACAAGCATTTAAAATCCAATAAGCATAATTAAATACAATAATTTTAACAGAAATTAGCGTCCATGCTACGTTCCAAAAGCGGAAATTACAATGATCATGTTACAAAGATCAATTTCAAAGTTCAAGTTCAATGTTTAAGTCAGAAATTCAAATTGCTTCCGCTGTTTTAAAGTTCAAGTTTGTTAAAGAATTTCAATGTTCAAAGATTCAAGAAAGTTTGTTCTTCCAAAGATGGTCCAGAAATCAAAGAGATGAAGATACAATTTTCAGATGTTTCAAAGTTTAAAGTCAAAAGTTTCAAGTTTTCAGTTTCATGTTCAAGACTTGTTGACTTTCAAAGCTTCAAAGTGCAAAAGACTTTCCAAGATTCTTCAAAGACTGAAAGAATGAAGTCTGTGAAAGCGTCAAAGTTCAAAGATAAAGAGACAAAAGCTGAAGAATCATGAGCTGAAGATCTGTATCAAATTTTTATTAAATCTTGAATACAAAGGGGGAGATTGTTAAGTCCAAATATTGTATCCAAGATTTAATATGGAACGTCAAAGATGTAAAAGTCAACAATGTCAAAGTCATGTAATAGTCAAAGCTTGTCTAGTTTACTTAGTGATTAAGTCTTGATTAGATAGTTGGTATAAATAGGTTTGGCTTGTGTAATCTTGCAACAACGAAGCTCATATTGTAATATCAGACTTATGAATACGAGATCTACTTTCTCTCTCTACTCTCTCTCTAGACTTTAATGTTGATTTTATGAGAATTGCTTGATTGTATTGGGATTTTATGTTTAACAGATCAGTTGTGTCCCCTTTTTCCGTCACTTTATGCACATCCACGATAGGGGCCCAAGCAGACTCTCCTCTCGTCTCGGGGCCCAAGCAGACTCCCCGTTCACATGTGTAGGAAACGAATTCCACGCACATTGGCATTGTGAGATTTCTGTGATCACCGCAATTTCAACATGTCCCAAATTATACATGTAGTGTAAAAATTCATAACATTGCGAAAACAAGCAACTAATCATACAAGTAACCATTTTAAAATAACATTCAATCAACAACATATTTTCATTTACCCCAAATTTCAGTTTCAAAGCATTTCGAAAAAGTCAAGAAATTAAGGAGTCAGAAACTCACCAGCTCGCAACGTTGCTCACTTAGCTAAAGATCGCTTCCCTATAAAAATAATGGAAAGAGAAAATTACTAACTGCGACAGAATCGAAAAGAGAGACTGACTCAAGCCCTCCAACTCCCCGGAATCAACTGCCAATTTTCCCCCGGGCTCGGCTCGACCGGACCTTCCCCCTTCACACCCGGGGTCCCCCGGTCCCCGGTGCCACCCGGGTCTCCCCCGGTTCCCGGTGCCGCTCGGGTCCCTTCGGTCACCGGTATCGCCCGGTCTCCCCCAGGCTTAGCTCAGCGTCGCCCGAGTTCCCCGGCTCCCGGTACCAACCGGTCAATCGCGAAACAGATCCCAATCGACGAAGTAACTAATCGCAAACCAAATCTCAACTTAATTACATTCATCTTAAGACTAACTAATAAGAAAATTAAGGCTAAACAACAATATTCACAACTCAAAACTACTTGCACTAGTCTGATTCAATCCCAACATCAAAACAAATGAAACCCTAAGGATTTAAACCTCAGACATCCACAAACAACCCAAAACCAAATAGGAAATGAAGAAAACAATTGATCAAAACTCTTAGAGAAGGAGACTAACCTTTTTGATTGATTTCTTCAAGAACTCCCTTGTTCCCCTCACCAAGAATTCTAGCCGCCTCTTCAAACGTCGCCTCCAAATCAAAAAATGAAAAGAAATTAGGGATTTGCCCTTTTTAGGTAACTGACTCCAAAATTTGCCCTCAGCCCCTCAAGTTCCAATTTTCCCACTTAAGCCTCCAAATAAAAGAAAAGTCAAATTTACGATTTCGGCCTTTTACAGTAATGAAATTTATTTTAATTTTGATTAACGTGAAGGAATTTGTTTCCGTCGATTAGTGTAACAATCGTTCAATTATTTATATTTCATACATTTTTACTTGATGACAACGAGTTTTTCAGTTCATATAATATCGGTTGACTTTAGTGTAATATTTTTCTATGTAATTAATAATTGCAATATAACTTGAGAACTTGATGTTCACAAAATCAACAATTACAATTCAAAATTGATAGTAATAAAAATATTTGAACATTTATTATATTAATTATAAAATAATCATTATACTAAAAAAGTATATAATAAAATTATCATACTCTAACACAATATTATTTATCTCAACCGAGATATCCGATTTTAAGCTGACTTCAACATCCAACAACCATAGAAGATGAAAGGTAACGTTACGTGTAGGCATGCTAGTACTGTCTATCAGAATACAGATTTATTGGATTCAAGATCATCAATTTCTGAAGATGGAAATCTGAAGTCAAAGCTGGAAAAGTCGATTCTCATCAAATAGTCTAGGTCATTTTTGTAATAATTGTCAAAGTTTATTTTTCCTTGTATTTTGGGCTTTTATGACTTTTTCCTAAAATAGGTGTGTGGGCCTTATAGGCTCTAGGGTTGTTGTGTGCAAGGTGTGCCAAGATTAGAATTATCAGCCGCCAAGTTAGAGAGAGAGAGCTTAGAGAGAGAAAAACCTTCAAGAGAGAAAACCTTGTAATCTTTGATTGAGAAATCTAAAACAGGTTTGATTAATCTCTTGTTGTGTGATTATATCTGTTATTGTGATAAGAAACTTGATTTTCAGGGACAATCAATTGGTATCAGAGCAGATCTGATTTGAAATCGATTTTTCAGAAAAATATTTTCGAACATTGTTCATCGAGTTTTCAGATTTGATTTTGAGTTTTAAGGCATTTTTCGGTTTGCAATTGATCAGGTTTTGATCGAGTCATGTTTTAAACCGAGTTTGTATTGTTTGATTTATCAATTGCACTGTAATCGATAGATTTGTGATGATTTTAGAGTTTTTGGTTTTCACGAGTTCTTGTCCACTGTTCCATTGATCGAATCTCTTTCAGATTGTTTGTTATTGAAATTAATTGCTAGTAATCTGTTCTAGTTGATTAGGTGATCGAATGGTCAAAATTTCGATTTGTAAATCGAAGTCTAGATAGGTTTTTGGATTTTTCAGAGTCGATTTTTCGAAGTACAGGTGAAGAACTCGCAAGCAGTTCAAGAACTCGCAAAGGTTAAAGGTTTCACAGGAAGCTATCAAAGGATTCGCAGATCCTTTGAATCAGGATTCGTATTGTGTTTGATTGCTATATTTTGTTAAGTGTGGTTTTCGCAGGTTTGCTGGTTACGAATTGCTTAGGATTCGCATGGCTCTATATTGAGAATCCTCAGAATTCGTAGAGTGCCTTAGCTAATTTCTAAGTTTTTCATAGGTCTATACTTTGCGCCTAGTGTAGGATTCGTAGATCACAAGGAGAGGATTCGCAAGTGTATGTGTTGCGAAAACCAAAGGTTTCGCAGTTGTGCCTTTAGCGAAAAGTGTCATTTTGCGCCATAGCCCTTTGCGAATTTCTCAAGTGTTCACGAGCCTCATCTAGCGCAAAACTCTTAGAATTCACGAGTCTCATCTAGCGCAAACCTCAAGGTTTCGCGAGCTTCTTCTAGCGCAATTGTGAGTTAGCGAATTCTACTTTAAAACTTGCGAATTCTGTGTTTGGTTGAGGTGTTTGTGAATTCCTTGCTTTTTCTTTCTATAGGTTGCGAATTCTGTGTGTTTTATCTGTATTGCTTGCGAATTTCGTATTTTTTTTTGCGAATTCTTGACTTGAGAATTTTTGAAATTTCAATTTCTGATTTTCATTTCAAGTTTTTTTGATTTGATTGATTTCATTCGGACTAACGGTCTTTTTCAAGTTTCTTATTGCATATTAAATCTAATCAGTATAAGGATGTCATCTCGGGAAGCTCTTGCTATTGGAACCGATGTGAAGCCACCAGTACTCTTCAAGGGAGAGTACGAGCAGTGGAAAGACAGATTCTTGGATTTCATCGACATACATGAGTTGGGAGACTACGTAAGGCTATCCTTAGAGGAAGGAAAAATGACAATTCCCACCAAGACACTCACAGTAGCTGGAGAAAATGGTGCAGAAGAATAGAGAGTGTATCCTGTTCCGCTTGTTGAATATTCAAATGAGCAGTTAAGACGACACAAAGCTGACAGATTGGCTAAATCTTTCATTCTACAAGGCATACCGAATGAGATTTATGTCAAAGTAGACAACTTTAATGCTACTGGAAAGCAGATGTGGGATCAATTGGAGAAGATGATGATTGGATCTAAAGTAGGCAACTAACTCAAAGTATCCAACTGCCTGAATAACTATAAAGAATTCAAAGCTAAAGTTGGAGAATCACTAGAAGCCACCTATGACAGATTTGTGACATTGTTGAACGAGCTAAGCAATAACAGGATCAACAAATCTCAAGTTGAGCTAAATGTGAAATTTCTCAACAACCTCCAGCCTAAGTGGAAGAGATTCACTAGACAGATGAGGCAAATGAAAGATCTGAACGACATTCCACTTCATGAAGTCTATGAAACCCTCAGAAAGAATGAGGAAGAGGTGGATGAGATCAAGGCTGAGATGAAAAAGGCTGACAAAGCAGTTGCTGATCCGGTTGCACTTGTGGTCAAGAAGAAGTCTACAAGCATGAAGAAGAAGAAGAAGATGATAGCATCTGAATCAGAAGAGGCTGATAGTGAGGCGAATTCTGACTCTGACGATTATGAAAATCTGAAGGAAGCTATGCTAATGTTAACCAAGGCCTTCCAAAAGAAGTTTTATAAAAAACCTAGCTCCAACAGTCAGAGGTACTCGTCTGGTCCAAATAACTACAAACACAAGGAGAAAGTTGAAGAAAAGAGACCAGAAGAGAAAAAGAAGTATAAAGCCAAAGAGCCCAAGCAGGAAGAACCAACAAAGTGCTACAACTGTGGCAAACTCGGTCACTTTGCCAAGGACTGTCGAAAACCTAAAGTCCGGAACTCCGACTACTATAAGAATAAGATGATTCTAGCCAAGCAACAGGAGGCTGGAAAGGCATTAATGGTCGAGGATGAATACTGGCTTGACCATTCGGACCAAGAATCAGAGGAAGGAGAGAAGGACGAGACAACACATTTGTGCTTGATGGGTAAGCAACAGTCAGAAGCTGAAGCTGATTCTGATGAAGGAGATAATGAAGAGGTATGTGACTTAACTGAATTTGATTTTCTGAATCAAATGCATGCCATGATGTCTAAACTCTAAGAATTAGAGTCTAAACTTAAGCGTGAGAGAGGTCATTAATGAGAAAAATCAATCTATACATAAACTTAGCAATGATATTGCTGAGAAAAATGTATTAATTGAAACTTTGCACAAAAACATAGACACCAGCGCGAAAGAGAAGACTATAATTCAAAAGGAGTTATCTGAAACTGTCTCCAAATATAAAATGTGTGAGTTTGAGTCAAAAGAGATTTCTAAAATAAATTCTTCGCTTTCAAAGGAAAAGAAATCTTTAATTGACAAAGTGAATGTTTTGGAAGGAAAATTATATACTTTGGGTCAAACTGAACACACTATTCATTTGAACAAACCTAAAGAGAATCCTGATTGTTGGGGACTTGGTTACAAGAACCCACATCATCTCAAAAAGGGTATTTCTGAAGCGCCAGCTCTTTATGATTTTGGATTTATGAAACTGGCACCTCAATACCCTGAACTCAAAGTTTTCTGGACTAGACTGTCTGAAGAGGATCAAGCCAAGGAATATGCAAAAAGAAAGAACACAACTAAGTTTCAACTTCCATTTCGCTATGAGATGTTGAATAACAGTTATAGTTCTGATAAATCAAAATCTCTTTCAAATGACTATTTTGAGAGTTATTCTGTAAAAGAATTGGAGGCTAAGCCCATCAAAGGTAAGCTTTATGTTCCTCCTCTCGTTTTGGAAAATAAAATTTCTGAACTCAAGAATACTCTCACAGAAGAAAGAATTTTGATAGACTTAGAACAAACTGTATTTTCTACCGTGTTAAAAAATACTGAGTTTTCTAAATTCTCCAAGGCTTTAAAATCTAATGATAGATCTGGTTTACTTGATAATGAGCTTAATTTCCTAAACTCTGATGGTCTTTTAGATGAATGGGTTGCTCAATTTGACTTTACTACCAAACTAGTTTATGTGAAATCGAAGAATGCAAAAGGTAAGAAAAGAAAATCTCAGCATTCACAGAAACTGATCACCACTGGTAAGCCACAAAAGAAGAATTCTTTTGATTCTCATAATTCTAACTTCAAATGTTTCAGATGTGAGAAAGCAAAGGCATGAAGTTAAGTTGGTATGGCGACCAAAACAGGAGATTGACGAGACTGCTAAATCTAGTTCTAGTTTTAATTTGAATAAAAAGACTTCTAGTAAAGATGAATTGATTGTGAATGTTGCTACTTCTAAACCTAATCTTATTGATTCTCGCAAGAAATATTCCAGAAAGCAATTATTCCAGTTAGCCCCATCTAATAGAAAGTTTTCAAATTTTGGTAGATATGATTATGCTTCTCGTAAATATTATGATGTTTGGTATAGCTCATATAATGTTTCCTCTTATCGTTATCATTCTTCTTATCGTTCATATGGTTTTCAAAGACAAAGCGAACCCAAATTTAAATGGGTGCCAAAATCATGTACTGACACTATAGGTTCCATTTATAAATGTGTACCTAAACCTCTTATCTTCTGATTTGTTTTGTGCAGACCCGTCATATGTGGTACTTGGATAGCGGGTGTTCCAAGCATATGACCAGGCAGAAGAGTATGTTGTCTAATTATACAGACAAATACAGCGGCACAGTTCGTTTTGGAAATGATCAGTTTTCACCAATTCTGAGGTATGGTGATGTTGTACACGAAAATGTCACGATTAGGAAGGTGAGCTATGTTGAAGGCTTAGGACACAACCTATTCAGTATTGGTCAGTTCTGCGACAAAGACTTAGAGGTGAATTTCAAGGCCAAGAAATGTTCAGTACGCATTGAAGACGGGAAAGAACTCTTGGTCGGCACTCGTAAGTAAAACCTCTACACCATCAACTTATCAAAGGTCCAGGCTGACAATCAGGTATGTCTACTCTCAAAAACCTCGATGCAACAAAGCTGGTTATGGCATCGATGACTCTCTCACCTCAACTTTCGGTACATCAACAAACTGGTTAGTGGAAAGCTAGTGAAAGGACTTCCTGAACTGAAGTATGAAAAAGAACACCTATGTGCAGCGTGTGAAAAGGGAAAGATGAAGAGAGCTCCACATAAACCAAAGCCTGAACCGAGTACCAGCTCTCCATTAGAGTTGTTGCATATGGATTTATGCGGTCCTATGAGAACGCAAAGGTTAGGCGGAAAGAAATACGTGCTAGTTATCGTGGACGATTATACACGATACACTTGGGTCAAGTTTCTACGGTCTAAAGATGAGACGCCCGAAGTTCTCATTACATTTCTGAAGATGACCCAAGTCAATCTGCAGAAACAAGTCAAGATTCTCAGAACTGACAACGGCACAGAGTTCAAGAACAAAATAGTTGAAGAATATCTCGAATCGGTCGAGATATCACATCAATACTCTGTTGCACGTACGCCTCAACAGAATGGAGTAGTCGAAAGACGAAATCGTACACTAGTCGAGGCCGCTCGGACTAGGCTTAGCCAATCTGACTTACCTCTATTTCTGTGTACTGAAGTTGTATCGACTGCGTGTCACACTCAGAATCGTTCCATGGTACACCGCAGATTTCAGAAGACTCCATATGCGTTAAAGAATCCCATTTGTCTGCAGTTAAACGAATTTTCAGGTATTTGAAGGGGACTGTAGATCTTGGTCTGTGGTATCCTAAAGATACTAGCTTTGAACTAACAGCTTATTCAGACGCAGATCACGCTGGTTGCATGTTAGACAGGAAGAGCACCTCGGGTCATATACAATTCCTCGGAGATAAACTCGTCAGTTGGGCATCAAAGAAGCAATTATGTGTCTCCACTTCAACGGCCGAAGCAGAATATGTAGCTGTTGCTAGTTGCTGTTCTCAGGTCTTGTGGATGAGAACACAACTGTGAGACTATGGTTTCCATTTCAATAGAATCCCGATGTATTGTGACTCGAAGAGCGCTATCGCGATTTCAGCTAATCCTGTTAAGCATACTAAGACCAAACACATAGATGTCAGGTATCACTTTATAAAAGATAATGTGGAAAAGGGAACAATTGAACTTTACTTTGTAAAAACTGATTATCAGCTTGCAAATTTGTTCACCAAACCTTTAGACGAAAAGCGATTCACTTTTCTTGTCTCTAGGCTAGGTATGCTAAATCTTAAGACCTAATCAGTGGTTACCTATTAAAGTTTTATTATTGTGTATTTTCAGCATTTCTTTATCATTATATCTTAAAGATATCTGCACGTTAATATCCTGCTCATGATCTTAGGGGGAGTGTGAGAAGTACATCATAGATGATCAATGTTATTTTGAGAGGGAGCATATCAAATGTCTGCATTGTATTTACTGACTAATTTTGAGTGATGCATGATTTTAAGGGGGAGCGTACAAGTCAAAGGAGTATGGCTATGACTTCTGATTATTTCAGATAAGAACTCGTACTTTAATTGTTTTTACTGCTTTCTGCCATTTCAATTTCAGTGAATAAAGTTGCTTTGACTAGACCTTTAGTCTTTTGCAGTTTGAGAGATGCTTACAAGATCATATCTTTATGACTTTAAGCTTGACTTCATGAGATGTAAGATAGTACGTAAAGGTATAACTCTTTATCTTAATCTCTTATATGGTTGAAAGAAGTACAACTTTCAATCATAGAAAACATGTTTCTTAAATGTTCAAACCACTTCCCGATTCTTCAACAGATTTTATAATTTGGAAGTGTGATTTTAAATGTTTTCTGCTTCATCTTTGAGCTTTAACTGATCAAGTTAAATCATCTGAGCGACATATGCTTTATAGGATAACATGGGATCAGTGTGCTAGGACTTAAAAGCAACTTCTATGGATTCGCGTTAACCTGTGTTTCCTACCCAAGAAGTTAATCCTTTAATGATTGAATGTGATAAGTCAAAAAGAAATGAGTGTGGGTTGTGTGATGATGTATACTGAAAAGGAGAGTTTGGTTAGTAGTGAGCTAAATTATTAAAAGAAAGAGGGTGTGAGAACAGAGTTCAAAGAATATCAGAACTCTGCACCAACTTTTTATGAGTCGGACAGCCACAATTCTAATGTTTCACAACTCTTTGGTGAACATTATTGAAACAGGCAACTAGCCCATGCCAACTCTTGCCATTATCCCACCAGCTACTCATTTTCTTCTTAACAAGAAAATGTTTCATTTTCAAAGGGGACGCAACACATTTGCTATCTGCTTTTCATTTGAAAAATCTGGATATTGAAAACAAGGAAGTATGCCCCACCTTCGCACTTCAATCATGCACATTGAGTCTGTGTTTAACTGACTGTTGTCTCAGTGGTTTACACATTTCGAGCCTTATAAACAATCATCATATGCTTAATTCTTTCTATCATATGCACTAACACACAAGGAATTTGTTTCTTTGTCATAACGTTCATAGAAATTGCCTTTGTGGTGTTTCGATGATTGAATGGAAGCCCTGGGGGAGTGAACATCATAAAGCTCCTTTTCCAATGTGTATTCGTTACACACAGTGACTTTGTGTTACTGACAGGCATCTTAACTGGTTCATTTGTTGATTCAGGTGTTACATTTCTATTTTTGTCTGGATTTGCAAAGATCTAGATGACCATCTTTATGAATTGACGGATAATCAGAGGTTCTGCATGCAAGATCAGTGGTCAGATATTTCTTGACGAAAAGTTTTGATGATAACGTTGCTATTTTCATCAAAATGGGGGAGAAGCGTCAACCAAGAAATGGGTAGAACACAAGTTTTTGAAAGAATATTTTGAAGATATACTGAATTGAAGAATTTTTCTTTGAAGATGATTTGCTAAAGCATTCTGAGCTGAAACTGAAGATAATTTCTTTCCAAGAGATTTTATTCTCATCATTTGGGGAGATTGCTATATTTTGAAGACAAAGAGGGAGATTGCATCTTCTGAGCTTAAAAGAGAAGATTGAATTGCTAAATCGTTTTTTTAATGATCTTGTTCCAAAGGGGGAGATTGTTAGAGCATAGATTTATTGGATTCAAGATCATCAATTTCTGAAGATGGAAATCTGAAGTCAAAGCTGGAAAAGTCGACTCTCATCAAATAGTCTAGGTCATTTTTGTAATAATTGTCAAAGTTTATTTTTCCTTGTATTTTGGGCTTTTATGTCTTTTTCCTAAAATAGGTGTGTGGGCCTTATAGGCTCTAGGGTTTTTGTGTGCAAGGTGTGCCAAGATTAGAATTATCAGCCGCCAAGTTAGAGAGAGAGAGCTTAGAGAGAGAAAAACCTTTAAGAGAGAAAACCTTGTAATCTTTGATTGAGAAATCTAAAACAGGTTTGATTAATCTCTTGTTGTGTGATTATATCTTTTATTGTGATAAGAAACTTGATTTTCAGGGACAATCACTGTCCTACCCTTTTGCCATAATTTAAAATAAAAGGTGATAGTATATGTACATTCTTATACATCAGAATCAGATCAAATCATACATTGAGAATGTAAAAAGTAAATCTTGTTATTGATTTTAGAGAGGAGAAAATTAATAAGTAGGGGTGCATTTAGCCTTGGCTATTTAGCAATTGCTAAATGGTTTAATGCAGAATGATTAAGTGACTCTTATGATATAGTGCAAAATGAAATATGGTTGTTTCGTAATTGTTTAGATTGAAATCAGGGTGCTGAATGGTTAAGGGATGTCCATGATACAAAATCATTCACAAAGTTTTAGAACCATTAAGAGACAAACCTTTTTCTTTTTGCCAAACAAAATTCTCCTCTTAGCGATTCAGAGGTTGATTCTTAATTGAACAATTAAGAGGTAAACAAACAGCCCCAGGTGGTGAGAATGATTAAGAGGCTCTTATGATATAGTGAAAAATTAAATATGGTTATTTGGTAATTGTTCATGATGAAATTAGGGAGCTGAATGGTTAAGAGAGGTCCTAGATTGTAACACTCCGATTTTCGAAAGGTATCATTTCGAGTTATTGCAGAAACCGATATATTAAGGAAAAATAAGATATTTGATTTTGGGCTTGAATCCTTGATTTTATAGTCTTGATGGATAAATGATTCAATTACAAGACCAACGGTTCTTTCCGGAGCGAAAATGGAGCTAAAACGAAGAAGTTATGGCCAAAACAGTGTTCGGTACGTGCTCGGCTATAGTGCCCGACGATTGTGACAGTGTCACAATCGCTAGAGCTCGAAAACTCTCGGTACAATCTCAGCGATTGTGCCCGGCGATTGTGACATTGTCACTATAGCCTGGCACAATCGCCCGGAGGTTTCAGGGTGTTAAAGTCGCGATTTTCAGCCCCAAACTTCATTTCTTCATATCTTTCTCATCGTAGCTCCGATTTGGGTGATTCAAGTTGCTACGGTTTCGTTGTTGAGAGCTTTTCAAGGATATGGAAATATATTGGAAGTCTATTGAAGTATACTAGAGTATTTGGTGGTGGTAATCTTCTCATCTCTCTCTATTCATCTTCTTCCCCAATGTTTTCTAGGGTTTCATCCACCCTTTGTTCTCCCTTTCATAGATTGAAGGCTTGTAATCATTTTGGTGAAGTAGAAGTGTTTTGGTTGGTAAATTCAATCTTGGATTAAGGTAATCTCCTATTCTCTCGATTTATGGAAGTTAGGATTTCGGTATCAATAGAGGTATTCATGTAGAAGGTTGGGGAAACGATTCTTTGTGGTTGATTATGTATATTTATGGTTGGAACCTTGTGAATCTAGGTTTTGGAAGATTTGGTTTGAAGAATCAAGTTCCTCAAGTTCTAAGTGGGTAAAATCTAGATTTAGCCTAAATCTAGCAACATGAGTTTACTAAACTTTTGTTAAAACTGGATACACATCATATTTGCTTATTTGTTGATATTATCACATAACTGCTCAAAATGGTCATCTTTACGGGTTTATGTATTTGATGGTATTTTCATGAGATTATGTGGAATATGGGTATATGGGGTATCATTCCATGATTTACTCGATGTTGGGTGATTTATTGGGGATTGTAATTATGTGTGCCCACAATGGATATTTGACATGAATATGGAATATATGTTGGTATATCATGGTGATTTTTCATTTGGAATATAATTGTGGTGATATTGTATCTACAACGTGGTTATGTAGATAATGTAAGTCTTATGATGGACTTTTGCTATTAGAAAGGTGATATTGTACCCATGGTTGGTATTGGATTATAATTGGTTGAAATATACCTAAGGGCCTCCTATTTGCATAATGTGGACGAACCAAGTCTGTGATTCACTATAGGAATGTAGGTGGGTGACATATGGGCAATTCCCTTGGGCGGTAGTCTCCATATGTACCTAGACCTCCGTCGTCGGGGAAGTTCCTGAGTGGTAATCCTCGATGCGTGTTGGGCCTTTGGGTTGCCACGGTGTTCGGCTTCAAGGTGCATTGCCTCTTAGGGTGAACCGGATTGGAGATATGGGTCGCTCTCGTTGACTCCACATCTACGTGATTAATTGGTTAACTGCGGATAAGAGTCAAATATGTTATACCATGTTATTTTATTGTTCAACTCACTAGGCTTTTTGGCCTAACACTTGTTTGGTGTCGATGTGTATCTCAGGTTTTAGCGGCACCGGTTATAAGCGGGCATAGTGCTTGGGTGAGAGATTTGGGAATATTGCTATCGACAGTACTTTTGGTAGGAGAACCTTTGGGTCTATAAATGACACCCTTGATTGTCATCTCTTTTCTGGTTATAGAATTAGATTATTTGGTTGTTATTTATTATCCGTTTAATTACGATTGTATTTAAACAGGTTTGTGTATTTTTCCCCATTCTTGGGAGGCTCTTGCTTTGGCAATTTTAAATACCGCATGTCCGTTTTTCGGATTTTTGTTATCCATTTTTTTAGGGTGTTACATACAAAATCATTCAGAGGCTTTTAGAACCATTAAGAGACATACTTTTTTTTGTCAAACAAGATTCAACTCTTAATGATTCAGATATTATTTTTTAATGGAACTAATAAGAGGTAAACAAGCAACCCTTAGACTCTTGTTATTCATAAATGCACCCTTACATGTATGTATTCTTTTCACACACATCATAATCACTATCTACTTTTTACATTTTAAAATGTACAATTTGACTTGATTTCGACCTATAAGAGATGCATATAGCATCACCCAAAATTAAATGTCAAAATTTAGGGGTGGACTAGGTATGGTACCAAGTTTTTATTTTTATTTTTTCAATATTGTGTATTAACCAATTATAATTTGTACACAAAATCCTATACCACATACCAACTAACCATATTTGGTACCAACTTAATTACTACTATCTTTTTTTTTTCAGGTTACATATACGAAAAATTAATTATAGTTTTGTTCAAATTGTCAATAACATTCTGAGTTTGCAGGTAACACATGTCATATTTAAGGATTTTTAGTTACACGTAATAAAACTTGAAAACACTAAATGCTCAAGCAAAAAAGTTAAAACTACGACGTTTACGATTCAATATATCAAAGACACAAAAACTAATAAATAATTAAATAAAATCGATATCATAGTAATACCATAATACTAGACTTCCAATATCGTGTATCAACTAAATTTTTATACTTGGTATAGTACTACCAACCGACTGCAACTTGTACCGATTAAATTGACACAATTAATACACATGTTGATTGGTTTGGATTGACACAAAATTGCGTTCCTATACGGCATTACATTTTTCCATCATCACTTAAAAATAAATTTTTATTTTTATTCTGTTTTCTAATAAAACATAATATTGTATTTTGTTTTTTAATAAAATTTTATTATAATTTGTTATCCATCATTAATCTATACTATATTATAAAGCACGGATAAAAAACTTTTAAATACAAATTATTAGGCACAAGGTACCATCATTTTATGCACGATTTTAAAAATCTCTTGATTTACAAGTATCAAAGCACAAGATACATATTACTACTGCAGACTTCCAACACCCACCAATTTGGTATGTGCAAGGTCTTCCTTTTATGCGGATCTTTCCATGTAACACTATTAATTAATATATTATATTACTATAAATTTGTTTTAATTATATTATTAAATATGTAATTGGTTATTTTTTCTAGATGTCATTAAAATATATAAGATAATCATTGAATTCTAACAAAATACTTAATTTTTTTTTATATAAAAAACATTATATTATTAAGCCTAAATTAAACAAATTTATAAAAAAAAACATTATCACTTTCTCAAAACCATCCAAAATCATACTGTAAATCGACAAAAAACTAAAATAAAACATTAAAATCGTGATGTATTTCGCTGCATTGCGCGAGTACGCTTCTAGTTTATTAATAATATAGTTTCTTAAGTCAATAATATAGTTTCTTAAATCGTGGTTAGGGGTGAGCATAGGATGTAACACCCCGAATTTTTGGATTTGTATATAATTCGTATTTGAAAATGTATTAGGTTTTGCTCAATTAATGTCGTCAAAGATTGGCAATGTTTGCGTAATTGGAAAACGTCGAATTTCGTTGAAGAACAGCTTCGGCGAGAGTGCCAGGGTCACTCTTGCGGTGTCATAATCGCGCTAGGCCGAAGGGGGGGGGCTCTCGGTACGTTTTTGGCGAGAGTGCCTGGCGAGAGTGCCAGTGTCACTCTCGCGGAGTCACAATCGCGGAAGGCCATTTGTGGTCGATCGGGCCGAGGTCTCGGTACAAACTCAGCGAGAGTGACTCGCGAGAGTGCCCTGTCACTCTCGCTTGTCACAATCGTCGTCGGGGGGAGAGGCATTAAATGTCTGATTTTCTTCCAAGGGCTTCATTTATTTCACTTTGGGGTTTTGAAGGCAGCGATATTTCCCTCCTCTAGGTAAGGTTTCCCTCTTGTAAACTTCATTCTTTGTCGATTAATCCTCTCTAGATCTTGGTGGTGTACACTAAATGCTAACCTAGGGTTCATCTCATCCTCTATGCTAAATTCTAGCTACTTGGTGGACCAAGGGTTTTCTCCATCTACCATCTCTTCTCCAACCTTCTAGGGTTTTGTTCATTTCACATCTAGGTAAGTTTTCTTGGCTTACAAATGTTCATAGTTGCACTTTTACTTGTTTTTATGTGATTGATAATATGTTGCATGTTAACCTAAAATCTAGGGTTTTATATATTTCCCATGCTCACTACTTTAGAGTGAGTGTAAGGGTCTAAATACCTTGTGGGGTTCATTTATGCAAATTGTCATGTAAGTGAAGGAGTGTATTATAAGTGACTCATCTTTTAGTGGTGAAAACCAAATACAGAAATTCTTATTAGTAGTTGAAGCCATGTTTTGATTTGGGGACTATACGTAGTTAAATGAGCTTTAGTTTGCCATGAGGTATACGTAACAAGCATGATTAAGTTATTTATGCCATGAATATGCTTACATGAAAGTCATAACCATACTTGCTCATATTTGTTTTGGGAAATCTTGTATCTATATCCTTGTGCACGAGGATTTAGTTGGTATGCATAGTATATTGCATGTTTATTGCCTTGGGCATTGCGAGTAGACAATAGGGGACGCAAGTCCCTTAGTTGTAACTCGGCTAGATTGGATAGGCACCCTTGCCTGTAAGACCTTGAGGTGTAACCCGACGGGGTAAGTGATAAAGGCAGAGACGGTTTGAGGATTGTGATGCCCAGCGTGGCATGGGAACTAGAACCGGGGCTGGACGGTGAAATCCAATCTACATCACGGGTTATCCCGTTTTATTTGGAAAATATCCATGCTATATATGTACAGGAAATTTAAATGCTCCGAGTAAGGGTTTTGGCATTGACTTCAATGCTTGGGCGCTGGTATCATTTAATTATTGTTCTCTTTTACATTATAACTGGTATTAGCGCAATAACCGTTAGACTTCATTCTAATGCTTGTGTCCATGTTTAAATGGTTCAAAGGTTCTGCTAGTGGTGCGACTAGGGCCCCTTGATTCGCCGGGAGCGCACCTAGGATTCCTCCATGGACCGGGCATTTTTGGGAAATCGAGAAAAAGCGTTTTGAAGTCATAGTGACACCCACATTAATCTAGTCGTTAATTGTTCTAGATTAAATAGGTTGTCATGTATATGTCTTATTTATTCCGCTACTTCATTATAGAATTACCCCAACTCCTTTGGGTTTTAGTCATCATGTTTACAGGATTTGGATTCGCCATATTTTTAGGCGTTATATTGCAGAAATTTTAAGTTTTGTTTTACCCAAATTTTAGGGTGTTACAAGTTGGTATCAGAGCCCTAGTTTAAGTGAACTAGGTATGTAAACTCGATGCCTAGACTTAAGCTGAGACTAATAAGTTATGAACTGCGAGCTTTGGGTAGAATTTCTAAGATGGGACGACCCTAGAGTCAACTGAAACTACATCGTTGGGAATTGTAAAAGTGGCAGCGAGAATTTTTATGTAGTATATGTTCATAATTTCAATTAGCTACTGTTGTTATGAATATATGATTACGTGAACGTACTTGAATTACTATGATTATGATGATCAATGGACCGTACGAGTATGTTTCTTGTGTAAATCTAGTGTTGCTTATTTCCATTTCCCTACTTCTTGTGTGGCAGATCCGAAATGGTAAATACTCGGAGTCGCCCACTGAACGAGGGAGAGATGCTTGAGGATATTTCGTCTAACCCGAATCCTGTAGCCCGGGTGGCGAATGTGGTTCCTCCTGGAATGCCGCCAATATTTACTGGACCAGTGGAAACCATACCTAGAGTGGAGTTGGCATCCACAAATTCAGTTATTCAGGATGCAAACCCGCAAGCTGAGATGATGGTCAGTGTTATGCAGATGGTAACATCGGCCATGGAAAAGCAACAAGAAGCATTCCTGAAAATGTTGGAAGATAGAGATGCCAGTCTTCGGAGGCCGGAGGTGGTGGCAGAGAACGCGGTAGCTGGCTCGGGTGGTACCGGGGGCGAGAACCGTACAGATGGAGTGGTGGTCTTAGGGACAAGGCCAACAGGAAAGGGTTTCTCGTATAAATCCTTCATGGGGTGTAAGCCGCCAGAGTTCACCGGCGCCGATGATCCTATGGCTTGCATGAAATGGTTGAGGGAAATTGAGCAGGCCTTCAGGGCCTGCGGATGTGATGAGAGTCAGAAGGTAAATTTTGGCTCGCAAATGCTTCGAGGTGCGACCTTGATTTGGTGGGATGTTCACACCGCTACCATAGGGGAAACCGTTTTAGCAAAGATGTCTTGGGCTACGTTTAAAGAGAAGGTTATGGAGGAGTACTCTAACGAACAAGAAATGGATTTGATCGAAGAAGAGTTCCGAGCTTTAACAAAAGGGGAACGGACGGTGAAAGAGTATACCCGTCTCTTCATGGATAAGCTAAATCTAGTGGGGCACGTGGCCCCGACCGAGAAAGACAAGGTAAAAGCCTACCTGAAGGGCCTACCTGCGGATGTGGGGAATAGAGTCCGCAACTCTAAAGCCACAAATCTTCGGGAGTATATAGAGGAAGCAAAGATAATGGAAAGGGTCTACGTCAAGGACCAAGAAGAGAAGGCAAGGACCGCGGAAAAGAGGAAAGGAGAGGCGCCACCAAGTTCGTTCAAGAAATCGAGATTTCAACCTAACGCTACATGCTTTGATAATCGCCGGGAGGCGAAATGGTGTTCTAGGTGCAAAAGCAAGCACTTTGGTCCTTGAAACTCCAACTCCAACCAAGTCTCGTGTTTCAAGTGTGGCAAACCGGGTCACACCAGTCCAAACTGTCCTATGCCGGGAACACTCTGTTTCGAATGCAAAGAACCGGGTCACATGAAGAGGGATTGCCCCAAGCTAAGGGGTGGAGCGAGAGGAGGAAACCCACCAACTCAACCGAAGAAGGAAACCGTTCCTAAGGCTCAAGGAATTCCAAATGAAGAAGAGATGAAGCAAAGGAGACCACCGACGTGGTGTCGGGTACGTTCTTAATCAACTCACTTGCTGCTAAGGTGTTATTTGATTCCGGTGCAAATTTCTCTTTTGTGTCACTTGATTTTTGCAAATACCTTAACGTGCCCACTAGTACTCTTAGTGATGCCTTGGTAGTAGAGATAGCAACTGGGGAGCGGGTGATCTTGCGTGAAGTGTTGTAAGGGTGTCATTTATATATTAGTAGGGAGCTCTTTCAAGTGGACCTACTTCCTATGGCGATTGGGAGCTTTGACGTGGTGATTGGAATGGACTGGTTGGCACGACACAAAGCGGAAATATTATGTTCGAAGAAGTTGATCAAATTACCGACTTCAAGTGGGGGTTTTGTTTTTGTCTATGGGGGAAAGCGCAAGGGTGAAGTGGCTCTCATTTCATCCATCAAAGCACGTAAATGTCTCTTGAAGAGTTGTTCGTCATTCCTTGCCTATGTGTTGGATGCCAAATCGGAGAAGAAGAAGATTGAAGATGTGCGGGTTGTTCGCGAATATCCATACGTTTTTCCTGACGATCTTTCGGGCTTGCCACCCGACCGCCAGGTGGAGTTCCGAATCGATCTAGTCCCGGGAGCAGCGCCGATTGCCCGTGCACCGTACCGTCTTGCCCCGACCGAAATGCAAGAAATGATGTCGCAACTTCAGGAGTTGTTAGAGAAGGGATTCGTGAGGCCGAGTTCCTCACCTTGGGGAGCTCCGGTACTATTCATCAAGAAGAAGGATGGGTCAATGCGTATGTGCATCGACTATCGATAGTTAAACAAGGTAACTGTGAAGAACAAGTATCCATTACCTCGAATCGATGATCTCTTCGACCAACTACAGGGAGCCGGATGTTTCTCCAAGATCAACCTTCGATCGGGCTATCATCAAGTAAAGGTTAGAGAAGAATATGTTTCCAAGACCGCCTTTAGAACTCGTTATGGTCATTACGAGTTCTTGGTTATGCCTTTTGGGCTAACTAACGCGCCGGCGGTATTCATGGATTTGATGAACCGAGTTTGTCGACCTTTCCTATACAAGTCGTTCATAGTGTTCATCGATGATATTTTGGTGTACTCGAAGAGTGACGAAGAGCATGAGCAACACCTCCGAGAAGTGTTGGAAGTATTGAGGGATGAGAAGCTCTATGCCAAATTCTCTAATTGTGAATTATGGCTAAGGGAGGTTCAATTTTTGGGTCATGTGGTGTCAAGTGAAGGAGTGAAGGTGGATCCATCGAAGATCGAGGCTATGATGAATTGGGAACCGCCAAAAAGTCCCACAGAAATTCAGAGTTTCTTGGGTTTATCCGGGTACTATAGAAGATTCATCAAAGATTTTTCTAAGGTAGCCTCACCATTGACATCTCTGACAAGGAAGAATGTGAAATTCCTTTGGACCGAAAAGCAAAAGCAAGCCTTTCGGACTCTCCAACGGAAATTGTGTGAAGCGCCAATTCTATCCCTACCCGAGGGGACAGAAGACTTCGTAGTCTACAGCGATGCGTCTAAAATGGGTTTGGGATGTGTCTTAATGCAAAGAGGCAAGCTTATAGCTTATGCATCAAGACAATTGAAGGAGCATGAAAAGAATTATCCAACCCACGACCTCGAGCTAGCGGCGGTGGTGTTCGCTTTGAAGTTATGGCGACACTACCTATATGGAACGAAGTGCACCCTCTTTACCGATCATAAAAGCTTGAAGTATGTCTTCGATCAGAAAGAATTGAATATGCAGCAAAGAAGATGGCTTGAGCTACTCAAAGATTACGACTGTGAACTTCAATACCACCCCGAAAAAGCAAATGTGGTAGCGGACGCCCTGAGCCGGAAGGAGTATAGTTGTGGAGTTCAAGCCACCTTTGCAAGGGTGGATGTAGTCTCAAGCTTGATTGCTAAAATCAAAGCATCACAGTCGGAAGCACTTCTTGAAGTCAACCTCAAGAGTGAAATCATGGTGAAGCAACATCTCCAATTGACCGAGGATGGAAGAGGTTTGAAATTGTATTAAGGTCGAATCTGGGTGCCAAAGATTGGAGGATGTCGAGAATTGTTATTGGAAGACGCGCACAAATCTAAGTATTCAATTCATCCGGGGAGCACTAAGATGTATCGAGATTTAAAGCTCAACTATTGGTGGCCAGTGATGAATCTAGATGTAGCAAATTATGTGGAGCAATGCATAACTTGCCTCCAAGTGAAGGCGGAACATCAACGACCATACGGTAGCCTCCAATCCTTGGAAATACCGGAGTGGAAATGGGAGCACATCACCATGGATTTTGTAACTAAGTTGCCGAAGACGTTGAGAAACCACGATACCATTTGGGTAATAGTGGATAGCTTGACCAAAAGCGCACACTTCTTGGCCAAGCAAGAGACTTTACCGATGGACAAGTTGGCCAAGTTATACATAGATGAAGTAGTCTCGAGGTACGAGGTGCCACTTTCTATTGTATCCGATCAAGATAGTCGCTTCACGTCTCACTTTTGGGATAGTTTACAGAAGGAGTTGGGCACAAGAGTTAAATTGAGTACCAACTATCACCCGCAGACAGACGGACAGAGCGAGAGGACCATTCAGACCCTCGAGGACATGTTGCGGTCATGTGTCATCGATTTCGGGGGAAATTGGGATGCACACCTTCCACTAGTGGAATTCGCTTACAACAACAGTTATCACTCGAGTATTGGTATGGCGCCATTCGAGGCGTTATATGGAAGGAAGTGTAGGACACCCGTGTGTTGGTTGGAAGCAGGTGAGAAACAGTTTGCCGGACCGGAAATCGTTCAAAAGACGGCCGACAAAGTGAAAGTCATCAGAGAGCGTCTGAAAGCGGCACAAGATCGGCAAAAGAGCTACGCAGACAAAAAGAGGAGGTCGGTCGAATTCCAAGTGGGGGAACGAGTGATGCTGAAAGTATCACCATGGAAAGGATTGATAAGGTTCGGAAAGCGTGGGAAGCTCAGTCCCCGTTTCCTTGGACCTTTCACTATCTTGGAGCGTGTTGGACTTCAAGCCTACAAATTGGAACTTCTACCAGAGATGGACGGAATCCATCCCACATTCCACGTGTGTTACTTGCGGAAGTGTCTAGCCGAAGATGATAGTGGCATTCCTCTATCGGAGATTAGAGTGGATAACAATCGCTGCATAGGGGAACCCGAATCCGTCCTTGAGAGAAAGACGAAAAGGCTACGACACAAAGAAGTGATCTTGGTGAAGGTACAATGGAAGCATCATCGCGGTACCAAAGTAACATGGGAATCGGAAGAAGATATGAGGAAGCGATACCCTCAATTGTTTGGCTAGTGGATTTCGGGGACGAAATCCATTCTAAGGGGTGGAGGATTGTAACACCCCGAATTTTTGGATTTGTATATAATTCGTATTTGAAAATGTATTAGGTTTTGCTCAATTAATGTCGTCAAAGATTGGCCATGTTTGCGTAATTGGAAAACGTCGAATTTCGTTGAAGAACAACTTCGGCGAGAGTGCCCGGCGAGAGTGTCAGGGTCACTCTCGCGGTGTCATAATCGTGCCAGGCCGAAGGGGGGGGCTCTCGGTACATTTTTGGCGAGAGTGCCAGTGTCACTCTCGTGGAGTTACAAACGCGGAAGGCCATTTGTGGTCGATCGGTCCGAGGTCTCGGTACAAACTCAGCGAGAGTGACTCGCGAGAGTGCCCTGTCACTCTCGCTTGTCACAATCTCCGTTGGGGGGAGAGGCATTAAATGTCTAATTTTCTTCCAAGGGCTTCATTTATTTCACTTTGGGGTTTTGAAGGCAGTGATATTTCCCTCCTCTAGGTAAGGTTTCCCTCTTGTAAACTTCATTCTTTGTCGATTAATCCTCTCTAAATCTTGGTGGTGTACACTAAATGCTAACCTAGGGTTCATCTCATCCTCTATGCCAAATTCTAGCTACTTGGTGGACCAAGGGTTTTCTCCATCTACCATCTCTTCTCCAACCTTTTAGGGTTTTGTTCATTTCACATCTAGGTAAGTTTTCTTGGCTTACAAATGTTCATAGTTGCACTTTTACTTGTTTTTATATGATTGATAATATGTTGCATGTTAACCTAAAATCTAGGGTTTTATATATTTCCCATGCTCACTACTTTAGAATGAGTGTAAGGGTCTAAATACCTTGTGGGGTTCTTTTATGCAAATTTTCATGTAAGGGAAGGAGTGTATTATAAGTGACTCATCTTTTAGTGGTGAAAACCAAATACAGAAATTCTTATTAGTAGTTGAAGCCATGTTTTGATTTGGGGACTATACGTAGTTAAATGAGCTTTAGTTTGCCATGAGGTATACGTAACAAGCATGATTAAGTTATTTATGCCATGAATATGCTTACATGAAAGTCATAACCATACTTGCTCATATTTGTTTTGGGAAATCTTGTATCTATATCCTTGTGCACGAGGATTTAGTTGGTATGCATAGTATATTGCATGTTTATTGCCTTGGGCATTGCGAGTAGACAATAGGGGACGCAAGTCCCTTAGTTGTAACTCGGCTAGATTGGATAGGCACCCTTGCCTGTAAGACCTTGAGGTGTAACCCGACGGGGTAAGTGATAAAGGCATAGACGGTTTGAGGATTGTGATGCCCAGCGTGGCATGGGAACTAGAACCGGGGCTGGACGGTGAAATCCAATCTACATCACGTTATCCCGTTTTATTTGGAAAATATCTATGTTATATATGTACAGGAAATTTAAATGCTCCGAGTAAGGGTTTTGGCATTGACTTCAATGCTTGGGCGCTGGTATCATTTAATTATTGTTCTCTTTTACATTATAACTGGTATTAGCGCAATAACCGTTAGACTTCATTCTAATGCTTGTGTCCATGTTTAAATGGTTCACAGGTTCTGCTAGTGGTGCGAGTAGAGCCCCTTGATTTGCCGGGAGCGCACCTAGGATTCCTCCATGGACCGGGCATTTTTGGGAAATCGAGAAAGAGCGTTTTGAAGTCATAGTGACACCCACATTAATCTAGTCGTTAATTGTTCTAGATTAAATAGGTTGTCATGTATATGTCTTATTTATTCCGCTACTTCACTATAGAACTACCCCAACTCCTTTGGGTTTTAGTCATCATGTTTACAGGATTTGGATTCGCCATATTTTTAGGCGTTATATTGCAGAAATTTTAAGTTTTGTTTTACCCAAATTTTAGGGTGTTACATAGGAGGTACCTATCTTTGGAACCGAAATTGTTCCTGAACTGTCGATTCCTGAATCGGGACCGATGTGATTGGTTTTGGTTTTTAAAATACGAAACTAATCGGGACTGGTTCCGGTTCTCATTTTTTTGTAACCGTTAACCGTTGAGTATCCGTCGGGACCGGTTCCGAGACCTGGTACTAGATACCAGAACCGGAACTGATGGTTACCTACTATTTTTTCAACAAAAAATATTTTATATTTTTATTATATTTAATAAACTAAAATTGAAATTATTATATACCTTTTAGGGTTACACACTTACACTTACACTTACGACCGCTTCATTCACTTGACTTCTCCCATCCAAAAGTGTAACGTGAAGTGTTTTAGATGCACCGTTTGTAGTATTTATTAGTTTTTAGTTTTTATTGGATTATTTTCATCTTTTGTAATATGTATTTCTTTACGTTGGGACTTTGTAATAGACCAATAGTTACTTTTTTATAGTATGAATGATAAAATTTAATGAAAAAACTAGACATCGGGTACCCAGTAACGGAACCGGAACCGATGGTTCCGAGATCGGTTCCCAAATTTAAAGAACCGGTGTAACCGATTCCGGTTCCGATTCCATGACCGGTTCCATGAATTTTGGTCAGATACCCATCTATGCTCACCCCTAATCGTTGTGTATGGTTATCGTTTTATTTATAGTAAGGGGTTGTTTGTTTTTTAAAAAATACCTCTTAATGACTCTTAAGTCTGAATCGTTTAGATCTTTTGACATTTAGACTGTTTGTTTTTTTTTCCAATTTTCAGAACCTCTTAATGGCTCTTAAATAAGAATTAGTGACCTAACTTCTTAAAATCTCTTATCTTGCCTAATTTCATATGCTCTTATTTCTTTCAAGGCGTCTCGAGACGTTACAAAAACAAATAGTCTTATTGATTCAGATTTAAGACTTCAATACCACCTTTTATTAATCAAAATTTAAATAAGACTTCAGAATTCAGACCTCTTAAAAAATAAACGTTATCTAAGTTTTGAAAATATATATGATAAATCAAATATATTTTTTTAATAAAAAGGTGGAAAAATTAATACTTTTGTCTCGAGTCTCGACTAAAACAAATCTCATTTGTCTAGTTCATGTAATTATTTTATTTCCTTTACTTTTATACTTTAAACCATAAATAAATAAAAAAAATTAAAGTAAAACACAGAAATAAAAACAAAAAGAAATTAAATAATTGTCAAAATAAAAATGATTTATAAGGATTAAATGAATGGACCCAAGCACCAAATATTGCACATGGCCATGCCCATTTCCTCGTTTCTAAGAAAAGAAAGACATCTCTCCACCAACGTCTTTTTCGTTTCAAGTATTGCCTTCAAATAAATAACATTTAAATTTAAAAAAAAATAGTTGTTGTACATTTGTGTGTATGCAAAGTAAATGATAATAAAACGTGTCAGTTTATATATTTTACAATAAGTTTTCTTAGTATATTATTATGACTCCTGTATTATGCAAATCAGGGTTTTCACAGAGACAAACCTTCTAATCATTCGGATAGAAGTAATATCTGCGTATATTTTATCCTTCCCAAACCCTACTGCATGTAAGATTTACTAGGCTAGCGGGTTTGGTTTACTCTCTTGTTCAAGGACATTCCAATCTTTTTGGAGGCCCTGTTACACCTAAAACTTTTGGTTACAATGTAAAATGAGATAACAAAGATACATATATACAAATTATAGAGACAATGATGTGGCTTATTCTTTTTGTCTTCTGATAGAAATTAAAGACACTCTAAGGTATGTTATAGTTTTACATTCGTTGATCAAAGACAGTAAACAACGTAACATTGGGTCCCAAAATTTTGAGGGCCCTATTCATAATCACACATTTAACATGTTAAAAAACGACCCTGCTCTTATATCAATTTGGTGCTTAAAAACACATGCCCATGAAAAGTGTTCATTTGTTCGGTTTAATATTTTTCAAACGAAATAAGAAAAACAAATCAAATTCATGTTTTGGGTGTTAGTATGTGTCGCTAGATATGTATAAAAAGTCTGTTATTTGAATTCAAACAAAGTCCGACTTGAGATCCGAATCCAGAATGTCCGGTCGTTCATGTATCCAACACGGGCTCGCCCAATTGTTCTGAGTTTAAAGGTTGGTCAAGGATTAGGCACCAGTTTGGTCAAAGTACGTCAATGACCCTTACAATGGTTTGCTTTTAATGTTGGTTAGTAATTGTTGCTTCTTGGGAAGCAACAAGATATTTTCTTAGTAAACTACAATTTTGGTCCTTCTTGTAATTTACACAAAACTAAGAATAACGTCTCTGTACTTTAATACATTCAAAAATGATCACTACACTTTGTATTTTGTTTTGAAAGTAGTACTTTGCCCTAACATGGTTAGTCAAAGGGCCTATAGTTGAGGGGTATTTTTCTTGAAAAATTAAAAAAATATATTATATCATATTATCAAAAAAAAAATCTCCCTCGAGATTTAATAGTGAGCTTCTATCCTCTCGGCGATCTCCCCCTCCTCCGGTGAACCCCTACCCTTGATATCCTCCTCCGCTGGTGATTTCACGATGAACCCCACATTCAATCTCCACCTCACTACCCACCGTCACTACTAACCCACCAACCCACCTCGAGAAAGAAGAACGTATGTGTTTTGCTTTCCCTGCCTCCCTTGAACACACACCCTGCAATCAAGACCACCATGACTTATGATATTTTATCCAACAGGGAAGAAATCAATGTGCACACAGGGGTTAGAGTTCAAGGGATTTAAGGGGTTTGGGTTCATCGATGGGGCCATAGATGTTGGGACAGATCGAAATAGGTTGTGAGGTATTTTTTTTTTTTTTGCATAATTGGTTGATATATTAAGAATCATGAACTTTGCTAGTTGTTCCTGCAAAGTAAAATTACCGGACTTTTTTGAGTTTTGGGAATATAGATGTGATATTGCTATTGACTATAGAGGTATTGTAACACCCTAGAAATTGCGGAAATAAAATTTTTGAAAAAAAGAATTCAGCAAAAGACTAACTTGCGGAATAAGGTGTAACAATTACTAAATACATAACAATCCAACGGGGTACAGAGTAGACATTAATGTGGTAAATAAATGAAGCATAAAACGACAACCTATTAATCTACAATTATATCTAGATTAGGGACGGGTGTCGCTATACTTCCAAAATAAATCTTCAAAAGAATCTCTCACGACCCCAAGGTCGCTCCCTCAGCCCCGACGAGCCCCACCGCTAGGATAACCTGCCTACATGACAACCAAGAACAAGTGTTAGGCTAAAGCCTAGTGAGAACGAGCCAAAATAAAAGAGAGTACTAAACCCAAATGGTGTCACGCGGTGAGTATGGCCATGAGCTAAGTCAAGAAATCAAATAAACCATTAGTGATTAAACATGGTATAAGTAATACCCAAAATCTCATAACGAGCTCAACCCCTCTAGATCTGTTGCTCAAAACATTCAAGTCAACCCCTCTGGATCTATCCTTGAGAGTTCCGAAAACAGGGGGAATCCAAGCACCAAATGGGATTACACCTTACTGCACCATGAGACACTGCCCGACCGTATAGGCCCACAGCCTACTTATCATGGCAACCCGATGCCTATCCCGTGCTAAAACGTGAACCAAATGCCCAAAACAGGGGACATAGGGACACCGTGCCTATGGATCCATTGCACTAAGACTCAAAGCCAAAGCATGTCATTTCAGAGCATACTCATATTAAATCAGATATACAGGCAATTCATTTGAACAACGGTTCAATTCTATAAATCTTGATTCTTGAAAATATGGAATTTTAGAGGGTATTTCCCAATGTCAAACAGTAAATTTGAAACCAGGTTTTCCACATTTAAATAATATATTTATCACATAGCATTCGTAATACAAACCGATTTAGCTTAAGGACTCACCTCAGATTTCTTCCTGCTGAAGGACTGTTTCTTACGAATGTTACCTATGATAACACCGATACATCGGTAAGCCAATTAATAAAGATACTCACTGACCTATAACTCAGGAATATGAACCCAACACACTGCCAAAACACTGATCCGGTCGAGTACCAAAACCGGTCGAACACAACCCCGGTCGAACAACCATTCGGTCGAACACGACCCCGGTCGAACACAGCCCCGGTCGAACAACCATTCGGTCGAACACGACCCCGGTCGAACACAGCCCCGGTCGAACGACCACATCGGTCAAAAGGGACATTCGGTCGAAGGACCATCCGGTCTAACGACCATCGTCTTGTTCATCAAGAACAGATCGATGCAGAACCCAGATCGAAAATGAGAAATACTCCGATCTCGAAATGGAACGGTTTAAAACCTTCACAACGAGATTCTACGCGGCTAAAAGCATTCAGATCAAAGCATTAATCTAGATTCGTACCTTGATTTGGAGAAAAACCGAACAACCTCTTCACTGCTTCTTCTCTCTTTCTCTCTCTGATTTCTCAAGATCTGATTTTGTGATATTTTCAAAATATCAAAAATCTGAATTATATTTATATAACCCAAGTTACATTTTACCCCCTTGAACTTCGGGTAAAAGTCAACTTTTACCCAACCCCAAAATAGCGGGTGTTACAATCCTCCCCAACTTGGAGAAGATTTCGCCCTCGAAATCTCGGCTATGGGAAGAGGTGAGGGTACCTCCGCCTCAAGTCCTCTTCCGCTTCCCAAGCCACATTGGCACCTCGATGGTGCTTCCACTGAACCTTGACCATTGTGACTTCCCGGTGACGAAGCTTCTTCGTCTTCCTTTCCAAAATCGCCTCAGGTTCTTCAACGCAACGATTTCCCTCATCCACTCTGATCTCAGAGAGTGGAATGACACTCTCCTCCTTTGCTAGACACTTCCGTAGATAGCACACGTGAAACGTGTTATGGATTCCCTTCATCTCCGGAGGAAGTTCCAGCTGATAAGCCTGAAGTCCTACCCGCTTAGTCACAGTGAACGGTCCAAGGAAACGGGGGCTCAACTTCCCACGCTTCCCAAATCTAATAATTCCCTTCCAAGGGGACACCTTCAACATAACCCGATCTCCCACTTGGAATTCCATTGGCCGTCTTTTCTTGTCGGCGTAACTTTTCTGTCGATCTTGGGCCGCCTTTATACGCTCGCGGATGCCCTTGACCTTGTCCGCCGTTTCTTGTACAACTTCCGGTCCGGCGAACTGCTTTTCCCCCGCCTCGAGCCAACATACGGGAGTTCGACACTTGCGACCGTATAACGCTTCAAACGGTGCCATCCCTATACTTGAGTGGTAGCTATTATTGTATGCGAACTCTACCAAAGGCAGGTGCGTATCCCAACAACCCCCAAAGTCGACTACACATGATCTTAACATGTCTTCTAGTGTCTGGATTGTCCTCTCGCTTTGTCCGTCGGTTTGAGGATGGTAGGCCGTGCTCAACTTCACACGTGTACCCAATTCCTTTTGTAAGCCATCCCAAAAATGCGACGTGAATCGACTATCCCGATCAGAGACTATAGATAGCGGCACGCCGTGCCGGGAAATTACTTCATCGATGTACAACTTCGCCAATTTATCCATTGGCAAGGTCTCCCGCATGGCCAAAAAATGAGCGATTTTGGTCAAGCGGTCAACTATAACCCAAATGGCGTCGTGACCTTTCAAGGTCTTTGGTAGTTTTGTCACGAAATCCATCGTGATGTGTTCCCATTTCCACTCCGGAATTTCCAAGGATTGCAAACTTCCGTAGGGTCTTTGGTGCACAGCCTTCACTTTCAAACAAGTCACACACTGTTCCACATAGCGCGCCACATCGAGCTTCATGACTGGCCACCAATAATGCAATTTCAAATCTCTATACATTTTCGTGCTTCCCGGGTGAATGGAGTATTTTGATTTGTGGGCATCTTCGAGAAGAAGTTCTCTATTACCCCCAATCTTAGGCACCCAGACTCGCCCATTGAAAAGCTTCACCCCTCGACTATCTTCAGTCAACAAAAGATGTTGTTTCGCCATGACTTCTCTTTTGAGGTTTTCCTCTAGCAAGGCTTCGACTTGCGATTCTTTGATTCTGCCAATAAGCGTTGAAGTTATTTCAATCCGTGCAAAGGTAGCACGAGAATTTCCCTTGCAGACTTTCCGACTCAAAGCGTCAGCCACAACGTTTGCCTTACCCGGATGGTAGAGCAATTCGCAGTCATAATCCTTCAACAACTCTAACCATCTCCGCTGCCTCATGTTCAACTCTTTCTGATCAAAGATATGCTTCAGACTCTTGTTATCAGTAAAAAGAGTGCACTTCGTACCATAGAGGTAGTGCCGCCACAACTTTAGTGCAAACACCACTGCTGCCAATTCCAAGTCATGAGTAGGATAGTTGACTTCGTGCACTTTAAGTTGCCTTGATGCGTAAGCGATCACCTTCACTCTTTGCATCAGGACACAACCCAAACCCATCTTCGACGCGTCGCTGTACACCACAAAATCTTCCGTCCCGTCAGGTAAGGATAGGATAGGAGCTTCACAAAGCTTCTTCTGTAAGGTGCGGAACGCCTCTTCTTGCCTCTCGGTCCACACAAATTTCACGTTCTTTCGGGTCAAGATCGTCAACGACGAGGCTATCTTCGAGAAATCTTGAATGAATCTCCGGTAGTACCCTGCCAAACCTAGGAAACTTCGGATTTCAGACGGATTCTTGGGAGGTTCCCAATTCGTCATTGCCTCAATCTTTGCAGGATCCACTTTTACTCCTTCCTTTGAAACTATATGCCCCAAAAATTGAACCTCTGGAAGCCAAAAGTCGCATTTTGAAAACTTTGCGTAGAGTCTTTCTCGCTTTAACACATCCAATACTTCACGGAGATGTTGCTCGTGCTCTTCTTCGTTCTTGGAGTAAACTAGGATGTCGTCGATGAACACGATTACTGATCTGTCGAGGAACGGTCGACATACTCGGTTCATCAAGTCCATAAATATCGCCGGTGCGTTGGTTAGGCCGAATGGCATCACCAGAAACTCGTAGTGTCCATAGCGAGTTCTAAATGTCGTCTTCGGAATGTCGCTCTTTGCTACCTTCACTTGGTGATACCCCGACCGAAGGTCAATCTTTGAGAAACAACCCGCTCCTTGAAGTTGATCGAACAGGTCGTCGATTCTTGGAAGTGGATACCTGTTCTTCACCGTCACTTTGTTCAGTTCCCTGTAGTCGATACACATTCTCATTGCACCGTCCTTTTTCTTGACAAATAGAACCGGAGCTCCCCACGGTGACGAGATCGGTCGGATGAAACCTTTCTTGAGAAGGTCTTGAAGTTGAACCATCATCTCTTGCATTTCGGTAGGAGCCAAACGATAAGGAGCTCGAGCAATCGGAGCCGCTCTTGGAATGAGGTCAATACGAAAGTCCACAACACGATCGGGTGGCAACCCGGGCAAGTCTTCCGGGAACACATCGGGAAACTCGTGTACCACCTTAACCTCTTCCAACTTCCGTTGGTCGAGTTTGGTATCGATGGCATAAGCCAAGAAAGATACGCATCCTTTCGCCAAACACTTCCTAGCTTTGATTACTGAAATAATCGCCACATCGCCTTTCCTTCCTTCGCCGTAGATTATAGTCGCTTCTCCGTTTGCCACAGGTAAACGGATCATTTTCTTGGAACATACTATTTCGGCCTGGTTCTTAGATAACCAGTCCATACCCACCACCACGTCGAAACCGCCAATTTGCATTGGTAATAAGTTAATGGGAAATTTCTTCCCCTTAAGCTCTAAAATGCAATCCTTAAGGATATTATGAATTAGAACTTGACCTCCATTTGCTATTTCTACCACAACAGCAATCTCTAGCATACTCTTAGACATAGCAAGCCTTTGACAGAACAAATCAGAAATGAACGAGTAGCTAGCACCAGAATCAAATAACACACGCGTAGGTACGGAATTTAGAAGAAACGTACCCGACACCACATCGGTCGATGCTTTAGCTTCCTCTGACGTCATCTGGAAAGCCCTTCCGGTCGACCGCGGAGGTTCCAACTTCTTCCCGCCAGATCCTCCGGTCTTCAGTTTCGGGCATTCCGCCCTAACGTGCCCCGGTTCCTTACACTCGAAACATAATTGCCCCTTTTGAGGGCAATCTCTGTACGTGTGACCCGTCTTCCCGCACTTGTAGCACATTCCGGGAACAAAGTTGCACGGGCCGAAATGTTTGTTTCTACACCTGGAGCACCACTTGGCATCACGTCTAGGATCAGCTCCTCGCTGAGCGCTGTTGTTGGCATAAAAGGGTTTCTTTGAGGGCATCGAACTTCCCTCCCATTTCCGCTTCTCGATTTGGCGAACACTTTGCTCCTTGCCGAGACTGTAAGCATCTTCCATAAGTTGAGCTTCTTCCATTGCCTCCCGAAGGGTGGAGGTCTTTGTCACACGAACCATCGACATCATGTCCGATGGGAGACCCTTGATGTAAGCCTTGATCTTATCTTTCTCTGTCGGGACCAGATGTCCCACAAAGCCCAGCTTGTCCATGAAGAGACGGCTGTACTCCCTCACAGACATACCTCCCTTCTTCAAGCTCTGGAATTCATCCTTGATTCGGTCCAACGACCTCTCGTTACAGTACTCCTCTAGCAGTTTTTCTTTGAAGGTGGACCAAGACAATTGGTCCAGAACAGTCGGCTCCAGCGAAGCAGAGTACACATCCCACCATGTAAGGGCTATTCCCCGCAACATTCGGGAACCAAAGATAACACTCTGTTCCTCCCCACATTCGCTTGAGCGAAAAGCTTGCTCCATTTCTCGAACCCAGGCCATACAATCTAGCGGATTGTATGATCCTTTAAATTCTGGTGGTCGGCAACCCAGAAAAGCCTTGAACGTGCAAGTCCGCGCCGTTCGACTGACGCCCAGGGTTGCAGTCACCACAGGGGAAATTACAGGTCCGGTACCCCCGGATCCTGCAACAATCACATTCTCGCCAACCGTTTCGTGCCTACGGTTGCTAGTGTCTCGGTCCTCAAGAAGTTTCAAGAATATTTCTTGCTGTTGAGCCATGGCCCTGTTCATGGCCAACATCATACGGTCCATTATTCTCGTCTCTGCCGTCACTTCTTCGATAATAGGCTCGTCAGCCTCCAAATTTCGTCGAGGAATATGCTCGGGTCCTCCACCCAGCACATTGCTCACACGTATTGTTTCCCCCACTACGGTCGCCAGCGGATGGTCGGCCGTAGGTATGTCGACCTCCTGGCCTTCCGGATGACTCCTGGTATTAACCATGGTTCTGCTTAACGCTGTCAAGCAAAAGAACGGGATAAGGATTACGGAAAACACAGAGAACGTACTTCTACACTTATCAATCATTATAACAACAGTAATTTAAGTATGCTCACGTAAGACATTTTCATAATAACGTTAGCTAAGTGAAATTATGAACGTATAATACGCAAGAGTGCTTATTACCATCGTTACAACTTTCAACTTGTGCAAGTTTCCGTTGACCCTAAGACCATCCTATCTTATAAGATCTACCCCATCTCACGAGTCGTAACTTAATAGTCTCAGCTTAAGTCTAGGCATCTTACAGTCATACCTAGTTCACTTAAACCAAGGCTCTGATACCAACTTGTAACACCCTAGAAATTGCGGAAATAAAATTTTTGAAAAAAAGAATTCAGCAAAAGACTAACTTGCGGAATAAGGTGTAACAATTACTAAATACATAACAATCCAACGGGGTACAGAGTAGACATTAATGTGGTAAATAAATGAAGCATAAAACGACAACCTATTAATCTACAATTATATCTAGATTAGGGACGGGTGTCGCTATACTTCCAAAATAAATCTTCAAAAGAATCTCTCACGACCCCAAGGTCGCTCCCTCAGCCCCGACGAGCCCCACCGCTAGGATAACCTGCCAACATGACAACCAAGAACAAGTGTTAGGCTAAAGCCTAGTGAGAACGAGCCAAAATAAAAGAGAGTACTAAACCCAAATGGTGTCACGCGGTGAGTATGGCCATGAGCTAAGTCAAGAAATCAAATAAACCATTAGTGATTAAACATGGTATAAGTAATACCCAAAATCTCATAACGAGCTCAACCCCTCTAGATCTGTTGCTCAAAACATTCAAGTCAACCCCTCTGGATCTATCCTTGAGAGTTCCCAAAACAGGGGGAATCCAAGCACCAAATGGGATTACACCTTACTGCACCATGAGACACTGCCCGACCGTATAGGCCCACAGCCTACTTATCATGGCAACCCGATGCCTATCCCGTGCTAAAACGTGAACCAAATGCCCAAAACAGGGGACATAGGGACACCGTGCCTATGGATCCATTGCACTAAGACTCAAAGCCAAAGCATGTCATTTCAGAGCATACTCATATTAAATCAGATATACAGGCAATTCATTTGAACAACGGTTCAATTCTATAAATCTTGATTCTTGAAAATATGGAATTTTAGAGGGTATTTCCCAACGTCAAACAGTAAATTTGAAACCAGGTTTTCCACATTTAAATAATATATTTATCACATAGCATTCGTAATACAAACCGATTTAGCTTAAGGACTCACCTCAGATTTCTTCCTGCTGAAGGACTGTTTCTTACGAATGTTACCTATGATAACACCGATACATCGGTAAGCCAATTAATAAAGATACTCACTGACCTACAACTCAGGAATATGAACCCAACACACTGCCAAAACACTGATCCGGTCGAGTACCAAAACCGGTCGAACACAACCCCGGTCGAACAACCATTCGGTCGAACACGACCCCGGTCGAACACAGCCCCGGTCGAACAACCATTCGGTCGAACACGACCCCGGTCGAACACAGCCCCGGTCGAACGACCACATCGGTCAAAAGGGACATTCGGTCGAAGGACCATCCGGTCTAACGACCATCGTCTTGTTCATCAAGAACAGATCGATGCAGAACCCAGATCCAAAATGAGAAATACTCAGATCTCGAAATGGAACGGTTTAAAACCTTCACAACGAGATTCTACGCGGCTAAAAGCATTCAGATCAAAGCATTAAGCTAGATTCGTACCTTGATTTGGAGAAAAACCGAACAACCTCTTCACTGCTTCTTCTCTCTTTCTCTCTCTGATTTCTCAAGATTTGATTTTGTGATATTTTCAAAATATCAAAAATCTGAATTATATTTATATAACCCAAGTTACATTTTACCCCCTTGAACTTCGGGTAAAAGTCAACTTTTACCCAACCCCAAAATAGCGGGTGTTACAGGTATATTAGTGGTAAATTATTATCTTCTTTATCTAGAAGAGATGCAATGGTTTTGGTCAACAAACAACATAATAACATGACTAGAAACTACAGTTTTACATGCTTTAGAATTCAAATAGGGTGCATAGTAGTGTATCCCAATATTCTTTATGTGCATGTATATGGTTTTGGGCTTGAGGGTGCATTGTGCATACATTAGGTCATCTACTTGAACATAGAACACATTACACGAAAGGTATTATCTCAAACTTTACCAAATTAAACTTTTCAAAGGACTACAACTTTGTAATTCAGTTGATGGTTCATCTATTTGCTATATAATTTAGATAGTTTTTGCTTAAAAGAAAAACGAGCATAGGAGCATGAAAGAGGGAATGTAACACATATCAAATAAGTAGAATATTAAAATTTGTGGATATTGGTAGACATTAAACTATTGGTTTGTTCTTATTCCTGTTCTTCTACTAGATCTTGGTTTGTGGCATTATGTTGGATCATTAAAGCTTATTGTTGATGCCACCTTTACACAAGAAAGCCATCCTCGGACCCATGAAATCCTCACAGCCGAGGGGGCGTGGCATGGGAGTGCATCAATTGATAAGACAAAACAGGAAAATACAAAAATGACTCTTACTTAACGGACAATTTTTATTAGTGTTAATTAGAAAGACCATTTTCGAAACAAAATTGTAATGATCATTTCTATATTATTAAAGCACATGGACGCATTTTGTAGTTTTGTAAACCATAGGGACCAAAATTGTAGTTTACTCTATTTTTTCGTTTAAAAAACCCAAGCCTAATTAGGAGTGTTGTCCGATATCGATTTTTGAAAGGACCAAATTGATTTAAACCATTGTGCCTGGAGCCCTGGACTCATAAGAGGACCGAACCAAAGAACAGGGCAGGACCGGTCTTTATATATACCAACTATCAATTAACAGTGTTTAATACCTAGAAATAAGGTACAACTGTAAATGGATTTTGGACCCATAACCTCTTAAATAACAAGACTAACAGAATCAGATTAACTACAACAAGTAAAGTTCGTCTAAGAGGGTGTTTGAGATTGCTTATTTAAATGACTTATCTGCTTATTTCATTTTGTCACCGCAAATAAGTTATTTATAGTGTTTGGAT
Source organism: Arctium minus (assembly GCA_954870635.1). NCBI lineage: Eukaryota > Viridiplantae > Streptophyta > Magnoliopsida > Asterales > Asteraceae > Arctium > Arctium minus. The sequence goes on along the minus strand of OX941080.1, from coordinate 24,343,640 downwards.
TGGGGAAAAAATTGTTTAGGACTTTTTTGTCACCGCAAATAAGTTGTTTTTAATAAGTTAGTCCATACTGACTTATCAACTTATTTGAAACAACTTATGACTTTTTTATTTATTTTACATGTATAAGCAATCTCAAACATCCTAAATAACAACTTATTAGCTTATTACGTTTTGGTACCACGATAAGCTAATCCAAACACTTTTTATAAAACTTCTTTTTGTCATCACATAAGTTGATAAACATTTAAAAAAAATATAAGTTGTTTTAAATAAACAATCCCAAACACCCCAAAATCAATCAAAACAATTATAAATAATTTATATGTCAAAGATTATTACAAAGAACTATTATTTACATTATTATTATTTTTTAATAATTTATAGCCGTTGGAGAAATTAGACTGAAACATAAAACCAAAATAGATTCATTTCCCAAAACTACTCAATATAAAAATTTGTGCCTTTTACGTGGACCAATTCTATCTATGCATATTTATTATTTTATTTAGCTCCATCAAGAAATACTAAATTAATTTTTTGTTGGGTCTCAAAATAAAAGCCTGCTCCCCTCATTAGCTTCTAATTAAAGTACAAGTTTTCATTTGCTAGAATTATAAGGTAAATATGTAAAATAAATTCGGACGAATCGAGTTGAATATTGATATTATGAAGTAGGGGTGTTAAATTTGTACCATGACAAATCAATCAATTACATTACCAATTGTACCAATTAAATTGGTACCAACTAAATTGATTGGTATAACGTACCAACTTCATAAACTTAGTTGGTAAGTGGTATTGAAAGTCGTCTACCACGGTAATACCGTACCGTACCGACTTCTATATATATATATATAATTATTTATTAAGTAAAAAATCAATCAAGTGAATTATATTTAATTATTAATCCTTTTCTTTTAGATGAATTTATCAATTTAACATCTTATCATTTATTGTTTAGTACATTAACTCCTCCATGCCTCCTCATAACAACCCCAACTCATTACTCAGTAACTCCTCGACTCCTCTCCTCAACACATACCTCCAACCTCTACAATTCGCACTTCCATCGTTCGACAACCACACGACAACACCTTTACACGAGTACACGATCACGCAAATCTGCAATCGATCCTCGAAGACGCTCTAATGCATTATATATATATATATTCTTTAACCTATTAGAGTCCATTGTAACTTCAACATTTGAGATGTTGGCACAAAACCGTACCAACATGTACCAACCGAAAAAAGTTGCTACCAATTAAGTTGGTACCAAGTAGAGTTGGTTGGTACATGGTATAAATATTTGCGTACCAATTATAATTGGTTGGTACACGGTATTGAGAAAAAAAACATGGTATTATACCATGTTCACCCCTATTATTAAGTTAAACGAGTTTTTATGTGTGTTTGAGATTGACTCGAACTCGAAAATTATCAAGCTCGAGCTGGAGTCGCTTGTTAAAAACTTAACTTGCTAACACCCCTACTTGGAACTAAACAAGAATTTATATGGTCATGGGTTGTTATTATTATTATTATAACCTTCTTCATCATCATCATCATCATCATCATCATCATCATCATCATCATCATCATCATCGTTATGGCATTTGAGTCAATGTGCATCTCGACTAATTACATAAAATCCTGAAAATAAAAATGCAAAATTTATTTAATCTCCGAAAACCCATAAAAAAAACCCAAAACCTAATATTTATTTACCAGTTTAGTTGGTCAGTCTAATTACTTTTTGTTGAAAATTTTACTTAAATAAAAAATGAAATTAATAAACAAAGATATCCAAATACACATACAAATTTTTTTATCACGTTACAATAATGGGTTTTATTAATATATTTATGAATGTGTATGTTTGCTCAAAAATAAATATCACAATAATAAAATATCTAAAAGTAGTTTTTTTGATTTTTCAAAAAAAATAAATAATAGTTTGGAATAAAATCGGAAGAATGAAATATAGCTGTCGCCCTCAAGAAGTTTCCTAATCCGATTTGAGGCGCTTTTATCCTGTCCGGGGTGGTGGGAGTCGCCGTCCATAGTAGTTTCCAAATTCCAAATATATATTATATACCCCACCAAATTTGTATTTTTTTCATAAAAAGCAAATTATGTTTTTAGTCCTTGTGGTTTGTTAAAAGTTGCAAATTTTTATTCCTATAGTTTTAAAATTACAGTTTTAGTCCTTGTAGTTTATAAGTCATTGTTATTTTCGTACCTGAGACTAACTCGTGTCTTTAAGCATGAGGGATGAAAATAGCAATAAGTTGTAAAAAATATAAATATAAATGAAAACGAAAACGAAAAATAAATTATAGATCATAAGAATGAGAATGAGAATGAGAATGAAAATAACAATTAACAGTAGATTATAGGAATGAAAATTATGAGGACCACAGTCCACAAGGTTGAAAAACATACCTTAATCTTTTTAAAACAATAAATTAATTTATTTTTGTGGTTTTTGCGTTTATTTTAATTTAAAAATAACTTGTTTCTAAATAAGAAAATAGTTTTTGTAACACCCCGAATTTTCTTTGTATAGTTTATCGTTAAGACTTCTAGTATGTTTTTTTATTAAATCTTAGTTATCGTGCGGTTACCCTATTCGTGAGTATCGCGTGTTCCTAGCCAAGTTCGTGTGTCAAGTCTTGATTTTAGAAAAGTGGGACAGTGGATCTCGCGACTTGAAGGTCGCGGCACTAGCCGCGTAGCCCACTGTTTGTCTACCTTTACAGAGACACGGGCGACTTATGCCGCGACTTGAGGTCGCGGCATAACCCGCGAGAGCCCCCTGAACACCCAAATACGGGTTTCTTCCCTTTTTTCTCATTTATTGCAAGTGTGGAGCTAGGGAGGTACGATTTGGGCGATTTTGGAACCCTAGGTGACTCTCCTCTCCTCTCATCTCTCTTCATTTATTTCTTGTTGTTGGAAGTCTAAGGCTCATTAATGTTCAACTTAGGTTATCAAGTGTTGGTGTGGAGCTTTCAAGTGCTCTAGTTCAAGTTCTCCTCACCTAGAAGTTTTGATAGGGTTTAGAATAAACCCATTGTGAGTTCATGCTTCTCTTTTATTAAACTTTATACACATCAAAACGCATCTTTTAAACTTCTAAACATCTCCTTGTTTCACATTTTCATTGTTGATGAGATTTGACCTAACTTGGTATTTTGGGAGATTTTTAAGGTTTCTTACCATTTTGTAAAATAAAGATATAATCCATGACTTGGAACTACATATATGAATGTTATCTCATTTTGTTGAGTATATGTTAAATATATGGCATTTTAACCAAGTTTATGTTTTATGCAAATTATGGGTATTTTGGTGCAAAGGGTTATTTGGTGGAATGGAGACAAATGGTTTAAAACATGAAGAAATCCATGTTTCAATAAAATGGTTTCTACTATGGAAAGGTTTTCTTGGAAAGGAACATTTTGGGGAAATAAGGTGATAGCCTTATGTTTTATATATGGGCTTTGTATTTCTTATCAGCAGTTAACCATCGAAATGTGATTTGGGAACTAAAGGGCAATGGGAACTATATGTTTGATTATAGTTGGTCACAAGTGTATTGTGACGAGTCTAGACTATTACTATTGGATCCATAGGTATAGAGTCGACTTATTATTTGGGGGTAATTCCCGTATATAGCTAGTTGAGACATTGGGCCCTAGGGTGGCAACTTGGTACGGTTATGTGGGACCGGATACTAGCTGTGGGTCGTAAATGTAAATCCTAGCGAATGAGCATGACTAGGGATCATTGGGTTCCCTCCCCCACATCTTAGTACGAGCCGACGTGTTCGTGGCCTTGATCCTAGTATGGTGAGCTCAAAACTTGGAAAGTGGCTTACTTTATGTTTCGCCACAATCCTTGGAATTCGGGCTTACACCCGTCATCGCAAGATGAAGTCTAGGCCGGAAGGTCACTATGTGTTTACCAAACCATTTACAAAGTCGATTGACGAAAATAGTTTATTTATGTTGCAATATAATTCTTCTTACTATCTTTCATATAAACTGTATGATCTCACTGGACTTTAAGCCTAACATTTTTTCTCAAACGATGTGTATAACAGGTTCCCTTAGCGGCGGGTCGTTAAGGTGAGAGAAGAGCGTGGTCTCTTGAGGGCATTTTTGGAAGATATATATTTGGAAGCTTTTAGCATTTGATACAATCATTCATTTTTGGCATTTGATTGACAACCTATGTAATCTAGCTAGATGTGGTTTAGATTAGTCTGTTGTCGTTTCCCATACAACATTGCAGGTTTTGTAAATGTTATGTTTTTGCCCCTTTTTGGGTGGTTTGCCCTACTTTTAAACGTTATATTGTCGGATTTTCCATTTTTAAAATTACCTGAAATTTTAGGGAGTTACAGTTTTTAAAATAAAAGGTTAACATAAATACTTTTTTTTCCAAATTTCGTATTTCCTTTTTACAGTTTTTTTTTTTGAAAAACAAGGCAAAATCATTAATGAAAACACTGAGAGTACAAGGTGAAAAACAAAATAACAAAATCTGCGAAATGCAAAAAACCAACACCCGACGAAACAAAACCAACCAAACCAAAACAAGGAGAAACCAAAAAAGACTAAAGACATGAAGGCCAATGACTCCTCAAACGATGGCCAACGACCAAAACAACCAAGACGAGAACCAAACAACCTAGAGGCACCTAGAACCAGCGAGCAACAATCCAACAACAACGGACCGACATGAAAATCTTACCCATTGAACACATGTCCCCAGCACCAATCAAACCATGAAAACGAATAGTTGTTCAATTAAATTTGTTTATTGACGTGAAATCAATAATTTTTACATTTTGATTGTATAATGTACGAACATATGTAGATGTTGGAACTTAGTGTAGACTTGAGAAACCTAGTCCCACATAGGAGCCAAGAGAAAGATTACACCATTTAATAAATCCAATCCAATGAGCATTAAACAAATCATTTAATTGCTTGGGCTTGGATTGTGGTGTGATTGGTGGGCTCTATTTGACATTAATAATACATATTAAATGTCAAAGATTGGGCCTTGGGCCTTGGGGTTATTTTATTGTTTTATGTTTACTACATAAACTTGTAAATTATTCCTATTTATTGTATTTAATTCATTATATATACAAAATTTGTGAATTGTGATTGATCATACCTAACAATCTAAGACAAAATTTCTTTGTTAGGAGAGATGGATCAATCTCAATTGATGAAAAATCATGTGGAGAAACCCGAGAAATTCAAGGGTTCGGATTTCCGGAGATGGCAACAGAAGATGTTGTTCTATTTGACAACACTTCATGTTTCCAATGTTCTCACGGAAGATCAACCACCGAATGAACCTCCGGTGGGGCAAGATGGAAATGCTCCTACGCAAATCCAAGTCGTTGCCCATCAGAAAGCGGTCGAGATATGGAGATCAAATGAATATAGTTGCAGAAACTATATTCTAAATGCTCTCGACGACTCCCTGTGTGACATATATTCCACGTTCAGAACAGCACGTGAGATATGGGATTCCTTGGACGCAAAATATAAGACCGAAGTCGCATGCTCCAAGAGGTTTGCAGTAGGGAAGTTTCTGAATTACCGGATGAATGATAACAAATCTGTGTTGAAACAGGTTGAGGAATTGCAGGTGCTAATCCATGAGCTTGATGTTGAAGGCATGGGCTTGAACATCAACTTTGTTGTTGGTTCAATAATAGAGAAGTTGCCTCCTTCGTGGAAGAACTTCAAGTTGTACTTGAAGCACTTGACGGAGGAGATCACCTTCGAGCAACTCCTACTCAAAATAAGAGTGGAAGAAGACAACAAGTTGAATGAGAAAACCGATGCAAGCACCAGTGAGCCACATGCCAATATGATCGAATCTGGCACATCAAAATCCAAATTTCAAAAATTCAAAGGAAAGGCAAGTGCAACTAAGAGGCCCTTCAACTCTGGAAAGGGTCCCTTAGCCCCACAGAAAAAACCTTTCAAAATGATGGCGTGTTGTTGGGTTTGTGGCAAGCCGGGACACAAGGCTAAGGATTGTCGACATAAAAGAGACCACGATGGTGCCGGGGGAAGTGGTAGTGGTGGTGTATCTACAAGTCATGC